>JADWPR010000017.1:0-561925 GCA_016109585.1 Phialophora expanda
GGGGGGAGGTCAACGACTGTATGCTCACACACTGAGCGCTGGGATCTGGGACGGCGCGTATTGAGCGAGCGCCATAATGGAGATCGAGGATATAGTATATAACAGGAATCGGTGTAGCACAAATTGAATGGCGGAGAAGTCCAACACCAGATTTGAAAAGAATGGGACATTTGTAAGATCCTAGAGGGAAGGCGCGCTAATCAACTCCGCATACTATTGCCTTCATGCTGAACTGCCATTTCGATTAGCCAGAGAGGAGGTGCCAGGGGGTAACGCATGTACCGAGGCGGTTGGGTTGCCGTTTTGCCGGTTAGCATCCAACGGCAGGAGCGGAATTATGCAACGCTGGCGTGCGTCTCTGCTTGGGCGAAAGGCACAAGAAGGGTACTGCTAGCGAGCTTCATCTTGGCATTAGCGTCCTCACTCGTTCATGTGTGCATGGTGTAATAATCGCCAAGAGAGCTTTCCTAGATATCCGAGCACTTACCGGTATGCAGCAAATCAAGCCCAGGGGGTGGAGTTGTCATGCGGAAGACTGTGCAGTCTGAACTCGAGCTCCAAGTCCAAGCAAGATCCCGCTGCTGCGGGGAGACGGGGGCGAAGGGCGCAGAACTTTGGCATCCGTAGGAATGGCGTCAGTCCCTGATTTTTAATAAATGCTGCGATCCAGGATCCTGCAAGATATGCGTGGCGGGCTGGATGAGGTAGCAAAACTTATGTCTCAAGTTTATTGGCCCTGAAGGCGTGGTGCAAGGTAACGGAAAGCAGGGTGAGGTTGATCAACGGAATCATATCAACCAGACCTGAGGAGTGGCCCGGCCAAAGATCCGGTCCGAACATCTTGGTTCGTAGAAGCCAGCGTCGGTGCCGAGGGTGCTTCAGCATGTATACACGGTCTGGACGTGGCTTTGCAGCAGGTCGGTTCAGACTGCGTCAAAAACATGATGTTGTAGGGAGTAGCAAGAGATGTCCTTGTACAGTGTACCTCGTAAGACCGCATATAATCTCACATCCGGGAATTAGCCGGCAAGCATCATACAGCCTTTTCGATTCCACTTAAAAGACTCTCGTGTTCCGAGTCCTCAATCTTTTAAGCTACTCGCCCTTCCACTTTCCACGAGCATGCTAGCATACCATGCACTCATCCGCACGCACCACATAACTTCCCGGAAGAAGGTCGCTCGCCTCAAAGCAGCGGCCAAACATCTGCAATGCTACGCTCTAATTCGATCGGGAGGAATTCCTGGGGTTATGTATGTCCGTGGAAGTGATCAATCCCAGGTACAGAGGTGGGTTGATACCGTCCATGGTCTGAGGTACAAGGACTATCAACTCGTTGCTCCTGTGACCACTGTCGCTGGAACCGATGTGCAATCTGGCCTCACCAAGCCCGGGATTCTTCAGGAAGTTGAGACTGTGAAGGAAATGGCTGCTCATATGGAGAGAGAAGGGATACAGAAATGGTGGCGTGCTGCGATGGGCTTTGTGAATGAATGAAAGGCACCACAGAGGTCCACCATCATTTACTATTTTTGCATGCTGCCAAACTCGATCCTGGAGCGACCCCAGGAAGTCCTCACGCTATGCAATACCCGAAACCATGCCGTCTCCCTGTATCTTACAATTTCTGGTACTCCAGCTTGCCTTCAAGCTTCTTCGCCTCGGCCACCTTTCTTACCGCCTTGTTGAAGTCATCCTGATTGACAGCATCCCGGTAATCCTTGATGGCGAACAGTCCGGCTTCGGTCACCACATTTCGCAAGTCAGCACCGTTGAGCCCATCACTCATCTTAACCACACTCTCGAAATCGATGTTCCCTTCCGTCACCACTCCTGCGGCATGGATCTTGAGAATCTCCAATCGACCAACCTCATTCGGCAGGGGGATTTCGATCTTTCGGTCCAGTCTTCCTGCTCGTAATAGAGCAGGATCCAGGGTATCGGGTCGGTTGGTGGCCATGATGATCTTGGTCTTTCCAAGATAGTCGAAACCATCAAGTTGATTCAGGAGTTCCATCAGCGTTCTTTGAATTTCCCGGTCGGCAGATGTGCCTTCGCTGAACCGTCTTCCACCAATGGCATCGATTTCATCCATGAAGATTATACAAGGCTCGTGTTCTTTTGCGTAGCCGAACATCTCTCTTATCAACCTTGCGGACTCGCCAATGTACTTGTCAACGATCGCCGATGAGACGACTAAAGCAGAGTTAGCACCAACGCTCGAAGACCGGGGTCTTTGTAGATGTACCTTTCAGAAAATTGGTGTCCAGACTGCTCGCCACTGCTCTTGCCAACAGAGTCTTTCCGGTTCCTGGAGGCCCGTAGAGTAGCACACCCTTGGGTGGTTTGATGCCAACCCGCAAGAACAGCTCGGGGTTCTTGAGAGGTAGCTCAATGACCTCTCGTAATTCTCGGATTTGTTCATTCAACCCACCGATCCCAGCGAAGGAAACTTGGCCGGGGTCTTCCAGCGACATGTTGTAGACCAAAGGGTCGACTTCTCGAGGTAGCATACGCATGATTGTTAGGGTGGTCATGTCAAGCGCCACTCGCGTCCCCTGCTTCAACTTGGACTTATCAACTTTCGATCGGCAACCGACAACGTATCTGGGACCTGACGACGCTTTGACGATGACTAGAGCATGTTAGTAGCCAGAAACGCGAGAGCTCCGAGCACTTACATCGCTCTTCATCAAGCTGCTTCAGTACTTCGCCGATGATCTGTCCGACACTTTGCAATGCCTTGATGTTCTCTTCTGTTGTTTCAAACTCCTTTTGAAGGCCCTTTATGTCCATCCGAAGAGCTTTTAGCTTGGACTCCCATTCTCGAGACTCTAGTAGTTTGTTCTTGTATTGCTCAAGGGCTTGCTGCCTCTCAGGATCTCCATTTCCATCCATATTGTAGACGTCGTTGGGCGAGCGGACGAGAACGCAGCGAAGTAGCAAAGATGACGCCTAGGCCAGTTGAACGATGGAGGAGACAGGAATCGGATTCTCTGGAGGGTGATGGTCTTGCTGGTTTGATATTTGGGTTCACTAACATTCAGTATCGTGAGCTTGCGCAGGTACCAAAGCGACGACGCGGCGAGCGAAGGAAGGCTGCCGGAGCCAACAGTGGGAAGGTCTTCCGACGCGGTCACGTTTACCGCTTAACTTGAAAGACTTAGCTCGACTGTCAAAGAGGACCCTGAGTTTGCAGTGACGTTGGGCATGGACAGGACTCATTTGGCTTGGGCGGACCCCATGTGCTGGGAGATGCGCGAATCGGTCTCCGTCGACAGCTTGGAGGGGCTGCTGGTGTCCCGCACCTGCGCAGCTGCTGAGTGAATTGTTGCTGAGATGCATGTAAATTTGTAGCGATCAATACCCTTCACTCGTGCCAACACCCCCACCAAAATAAACAAGTTTCACCTCTTTCAATCTTTGCTCCTTGTTCCCCTGATACCTTACTGTTGTCATCTTCAAAGAGGAAACAAGCTGAAGCCCTCCTACCTCTTCAGATACATCACTAAGCAACTGGTTACTGACTCAACACGTCCATCACACCACTGAGAATAGCTAGTAAGTATACTTCTCGGAGCCCTACCCAATCGCTCTGTCCAACCTCCCTCGGTCATAGCTTGCGCAACAAGCCCTTTGGCTTCACTTCTTTTCAATATCTCCTCCTCTCAGACCTCATTCTCAGGTCGTGTGCTTGCGGCTTCTCAATCTCGATACATTTTCGTCACTGCTCCGATATTTCCCACTCACTAACCCACCAACAGTTATGCCTATCGTCAAAGTTCACGCCCGCTCCGTCTACGACTCCCGGGGAAACCCGACCGTCGAAGTTGACGTCGTCACCGAGACCGGTCTCCACCGCGCCATTGTCCCCTCTGGTGCCTCTACCGGCCAGCACGAAGCCTGCGAGCTTCGAGATGGAGACAAGTCACACTGGGGGGGCAAGGGTGTTCTGAAAGCGGTCAACAACGTGAACACTGTCATCGGACCAAAATTGATTGAGAAGAACATCGACGTCACCGATCAGTCCAGCGTCGACAAGTTCTTGATCGAGCTCGATGGAACAGAGAACAAGACCAATCTTGGTGCCAATGCCATTCTGGGCGTCAGTCTTGCCGTCGCAAAAGCTGGTGCCGCTCAAAAGGGCGTGCCTCTCTACGCACACGTCTCGGACCTCGCAGGCACGAAGAAGCCATATGTCCTTCCTGTCCCATTCATGAACGTCCTCAACGGTGGTTCGCATGCAGGCGGTCGTCTTGCTTTCCAAGAATTCATGATTGTCCCTGAGTGAGTGACTGCAACCCTGTAGCATCATGCAATGCTAATAGGGGGTACAGCCAAGCGCCATCGTTTTCTGAGGGTCTCCGATGGGGTGCTGAGGTCTATCAGAAGCTGAAGGCTCTCGCCAAAAAGAAGTATGGCCAGTCTGCAGGCAATGTTGGCGATGAGGGTGGTGTCGCTCCAGATATCCAGACTGCTGAAGAGGCTTTGGACCTCATCTCCCAAGCTATTGAAGAAGCTGGCTACAAGGGCAAGATGAACATCGCCATGGATGTGGCCTCAAGCGAATTCTACAAGGAAGATGTGAAGAAGTACGATCTTGACTTCAAGAACCCCGATAGCGACAAGAGCAAATGGATCACCTACGAGCAACTGGCCGACCAGTACAAGGCCCTCGCGAGCAAATATCCAATCGTCTCGATCGAAGACCCCTTCGCGGAGGATGACTGGGAGGCTTGGAGCTACTTCTTCAAGACCTCCGACTTCCAGATTGTTGGGTGAGTTCTTGAACTAGAGCCAGACTTCACGACGATAACTAACCGCGAATAGTGACGACTTGACGGTGACCAACCCTAAGCGCATCAAGAGAGCCATCGAGTCGAAGGCCTGCAATGCCTTGTTGCTAAAGGTCAACCAAATCGGCACTCTTACTGAGTCCATCCAAGCTGCCAAAGACTCTTATGCTGCTGGCTGGGGTGTGATGGTATCACATCGTTCCGGTGAGACTGAGGACGTCACAATCGCTGACATCGTCGTTGGTATTCGAGCTGGTGAAATCAAGACAGGTGCTCCGGCGCGGTCCGAGCGTCTCGCTAAGCTCAACCAGATCCTGCGCATAGAGGAAGAGTTGGGATCGAATGCCATCTATGCTGGGAGCAACTTCCGCAAGTCCGTCACCTTGTAAGTGCGGCAGCGCTTCTGATGCGGGGAGCTTAGGTTGGACTGGAGCAAGAAAACGAACATCAGTACAAAATGCACCGCATTCCAACAGCTTACGTGGAATGGAAGCATGCTTTGAAAGTGATTCGATAGTGCATAACTTATCAATACAATGAGTGTCGAGGCATAGCTGTGTTAGTTTCGAGCCATCTGAAACTTAAGAGTGCAATGCCGCTTTAACCCTAGCAAGATCCGATCTCCTGCTGATTGGCTCTACTACGGTGACCGCGGGCGATATAGAAGTGGCACCTTTTTGAACCGAAACACCACGAAGGGCAATCGAACCACGCTCGCTACCTTGGCAAGTCTGTCTTTTCCTTGCGTCCACTTCGACGGCGTCGCGGTCGTCCAGACATTCAGGCGAATTTCTGATCTAGAAGAAAGACGGATCTCAAATATTGCTTGATCCGTCCCGTCGAATGGGGTGGAGTGGCCGCGACCCGATTTCCTTCAGCCGCGCCTTCGAATCATTAATGCAGTTCTCCGACCGAACAAGTGGTGCTTCCAACGCCGTGGCCGTGTCGATGGGACTCATCGTGAGCTTGCCACTCAACAGCCAAAAGCCCCAGAATGTCGGGATGACCATGATAATGACGGTGGTCGTCACCGCCAGGGAACCAGCCCAGTATCCGTAGATGACCTTGTAGTTGGCAACATCGGCGGTTCGGTTGACGGTCACGTCTTGTGTAAACCAAAGATCAAGGTCGAGGGAATTCTGCATAACACTGGACAAAAACATGATATTTCTCAGACGATCCTTGAGTTGGTCCTCCAACGCAATGCGCCCGCCGTCCTGGAAACCGAAGAGCGTGTTCTTGCAAAAGTCCGGATCTTCGAGTGAGCTTGTGGGGAAATCGCTCTCATCTTCTGTATCAGACGTAAAGTAATTAAGGAAAAAAGAATCAATCACAGCGTTCTCGGCTTGTTTCCCCGTGCGATTGACGTGCCATTTCGTGCCGTCCCACTTCCAGACCAATTCGGCATCGTAGACGTTTTGCAGATAATGCACAACACCACCAAAGGTACTGTTGGCCGAATCTGCCTCGGAAGGCACCGCGAGGTGAGACTGGACTTGGTCATCGTCGAAGGTGGTGTTGGGACCCAGACCGAGGACGTTTGTGGGGAACTCCTCCTCATACCTTCTCAGGTTGGACTTTGGACCCGTTTTAGAAACAGGGATGAGTTGAATAGGGTATGATAGCTGAGCGGCACGAAAGATGCAATTTCGAACTGCATAGTGTCCGACACAGTCTGCAGTGTTTTTGAGGCGTATTGTGAGGTTGAATTCGCCTGGAGTGTTGACGTCCCAGCCCACCTTGCTGGAGAAAATCGTGGCAAGGAATGGTTGGCCGTTGTGACTTTTAGGGTCGATGTCATATGGCTCTGAGGAGTCCGTACAATCAGCTCCGAAGCCATAACTATAAGCGCGGCCGGTACACGTGCCCAACAGGTCATCGGCACCACAGCTTCCAGATCCATTCCAAATCGGCTCATTGAACCACATGCTGTCCGAACCGATGACACCCACGTCTGGATCAATTAATACAAGAGCGCGCGAGAAGACATCGCTGTATGTGCTGAAAGAGCCTCCAGACAGAGAGGCAGAGAATCCCCTCGGTAGGTCGGTCGCCATGCCAATACTGATCACGGTTGTGTTGACATAAGTGTCGGGTACAGTCGTGATGGCGTTCTGCAAGAGGACGCCTATGGAATCTTAGCAAAACCAGCTGAGCCGGGTTTGGAAGACTTACCATTGAGGGGAATCGACGCCACAAAAAGGGTTGCTAATGCCACATAATTAAATCTCTTTCCGGCCCGGAGGGCAGCAAAAATGCTGGAACCGAGTGACCAAGCTTCGTGAATGTCACGGATGGTTGCGTTTGTCCGGGATACGGTGTACCACCAAGCTATGGTGATGCCTTCACTGATCGCGAAGCCGAGAAGAACGCTGTTAGCGGACAAAATAACGGATAGCCATGAGGCAGGCTTCAAGTATCTCCCCTCCTTCTGCATATGCCCGTCGATGACCTTGAGGACGATCCAAGAAAATAGGATGGTCATCCCAGATAGAGCTAGAGCACTAAGGCCTACCCATGGGACGTATCGAGCCTCTGTAATGTCCTGAATCTTGACCTCCGCCTTGTCGGCAGACCATGGGAAGAACCTTGACGCCCAAAAGCGAGTGCCGTTGACGATACGACGCGGCAGCCGTGGTGTCTTCTGTTGTAGATCATGCTCGGTCGGAGCATATGAGGATACGACGACTGTTTCGCCGGCGCCCATCGTGACAGCAAGACAAAAAGAAAAGCTTCAACCTAGATGTGGCCTACTGAACACCAAAGAGGATCATCCTGGATGAGAGCTATGGGGACCGTTATTACATGGGCCAACTCAATGTCAACTTCGAAGAGCCGAGCCGCGCCATAGGCTGCGTCGCTGAAATCGGTCAGCTGCCGCCATCGCCAATACCGTGGTTGCGAGTATTCGCGCTGGGTGCCGCCGTTCCAGAACGTCAGGTCCATCCATCTGGCATTGAAGCGAAGGGGAGCTGAGGTTCTTCCAGGAAAGCCAAGCCATAGATATCAGCCGCAGTCGAGTCAAGAAGACATGTTCAGAAGATTGGTGCTCGGTGGCTGGCTGATACCAAGTCACAACCCTTGACGATTCAAGATGGCCACGAGATCAGCGCAATGCATTGTGGCTTTCTGGCACCGGTGGCCTGCCTGATTTGCGCACTCTTGATGCAAGCCAAGCCAGCCTAATACCCTCTGGTAGAACGGCTGAAGCGAGTTGTTAGGCATCAATCTGCATATAGACGGGGTCCTACATTTTGTCTCGTGCTTTCTTCCCTTTCAGCATCATCCGTCTGATGCAAATAACATCGGGTTGCCATGAGCGGGAAAGTGGAGGTACTGCGACCTGCCGACCGACCAGGATGCTCGATGGGTAGAATGACCAACTTGAAGGTCAACTTCATGTTTGTGCGCAGGGACTTCCGCTAACATATTTCGATGATTGCGAGCAAAATGGTTGTCAGCGAAGCCGAATGTGACAGGATACGCAAAGCTGATCATCGCGTGAAATTTCTGCCTGGTCTGGTACTGTTTGTCTTGGAAGGAGGCGATCTGTGACGTCCGGTATCAACCTCACTGCAATCTAGAACTTCATAGCCATGGTCCCGTCACCACACGTCAACAATGCACTACAATTGGAAGTCAGCACCTCAATGAGGCTGGTCTTGGGGCCCGGCATGAGGAGGTTCGGAAAACTCAGCCGCAGCGATGTGCGCTGGCAGCAATTCTATACGCACCAGGTCCTGATGCCGCTCCGGTTGACTTGCTGACACTTCAATGAATATCGCAATGGGGGGCGATCCGACAATGTTCATCAACGCCCAGGTCCCTCGGCGGTCTTGAATGAAGGCTACTTGGACCCTGAGGTGGAACTCGGGCACGGGAGTCTGCAGCTGGAAGTATTGATAGCGCATTCTTAGTCAATCCATCAATGCTATCGTCTCGTCTTTCTCAAGTTACGAAAACATTCGCGTCGAACCGATCGTGATCTGTCGAAAACGGTAATCAACCATGGATTCGTCTATATTATGTCATGGCCGATCCTCGAAATCTTTGGAACCACCGTGACACTAGAATGGGATCTGTTCTGAATATCAGGAGCAGGGATGAGCTGTTAACCATCGCGGAAGGACTGTCAGGTATCGAGTAAAAGGAACTGAGTCCACAGTAGACGAGGTGCGTTAACAACGAGGAAGCCGGGTTGGTTGTGTGGGGCGCTGTCTTTTCCTTGGCGGTATTCCAGTAAATCTGCTTGGGCCTGACGCCGCGACTCACTCTCATCTCACCTTCCTCTCACCCGCGCCTCGATGGTCTGCTTTCTACTCTTCTTCCCAAGACAGGAGTCGGCGCTTTTCCGGGGCAATTCGCCACAGCTTCCGCCTAAGCAGCTGGCTGCCTTCTGGCCGAGGACTGACGCACACAGGGCTGGGCTTTGCCGCTCCCTCAGCCCTTGTCCTCTGGCGTCTGCCAACCGCCGAAATATACCAGCCCTCGAAACTTCGCCAATTGATTCCCTTACTCCTTGAACATATTCTCTTGGGCAATACCTTGATACCACGGTGGTTCGCGTCTTTGATATCACTGGAAATTCACTGCGAGACTTCGTCCTCATACATGATGATCGCATCCTCAGGATGCTCATGTGCCATCGAATACTCTCAGGAGTTCTGGCCAGCCACGATGGCCCCTGTCAACGGTTATGGATTATCTTCAGGGCTTTGCAACACCCACTGTTTTAAACTTTTACACGCGCAACGTTTACTTCTTTGCACACTATGAGGAATTCTACTATGGTGCTCTGCCAGCGAGCAAAAGGACATGTCTATAGTGTAACATGTGAAGTCGGAATCTCCGCATCCCAACCAACCCTCGTTTCGGCGTTAATTCAATGGAATTCAAGACTTGCCTGGCAGGGTTCGACTGGGGCCAAATCGCTTCACGTTTGTGTCATGGAGACGCCACATTAGAGCACGGCGCTTATATCAAACCATGTCGCGAACGATCACGGAACTCCTGCAGAGGATGGGGTGGGTGTTTGTTTTATACCTTGTGTAGAGAGTCTTCGGCGTGAAGTGTTTGGTCCATCAATCGTGTCTTCGAATCTGTCTTTACTCATCAGACACTACATCTGTACTGATCTGCCACAAGAAACATTCCACGGCCTGGCTTTGACAGACAGACACGGACGCCCCCTCACTGTCACTGCAGCAAGAAATGAGGTCAATAGAATCTGCAGAGATCGGGGTATCATCGACGACTACGACGAAGCTCAAATTCGGAGGACAGATGACGCCTTCCAAGAAGACTACCGTCGAAGAGCTGCTCAGCACAGAGCCTTGTACGCCCGATATACTAGAACGTTGGTTCCACCCTTCCGTCCTAAAGGCGGGTTGCTAACCTCAGCAGCGTCGCCGAGCAGCTGTACTCATCCAGGTTCAGGCTCATTTATGAATTGCTCCAGAATAGAGACGACTCCTGTTACGCAGATGATGTCGAGCCCTTTGTTACGTTTCGAATCAAGCCCTCCGAATTGATAATCGAGTCCAACGAGCTCGGATTCACGCTCGAGAACGTCGAATCTATTTGCGATACTGGCAAGAGCTCCAAATCTGGCAATGCTGACACTACTGGCGAGAAAGGCCTGGGTTTCAAATCGGTATTTGGTATTGCTGACTATGTCCACATCCAATCTGGGCTCTGGTCTTTCAGGTTTGAGCACAGACAAGGCGAAGAGGGCGTGGGAATGATCACTCCAGTGTGGACTGATGTTACGTCTCCTCTACCTTCGAATGTCGGGACGAGATTCACGCTTCGGTACTCCGACCACCGCGACAAGTTCGCTAGACGCCTCGTGTCCGAGTTCGAAAAATTGCCCAGAACAATCATATTTGCCCTACGCAAGCTCAAGAAGCTAGCCATCCTCGTGGATGGCGTTGATAGACGGTCAGATGGAATCATATTCGAGAAAAGTGGGAATTTGCGATCCAGTGAAATGCGCATCAACACCACCGTAACCGGGCATTTTGGCGCCCATACGTCAGCGACAACACGGCTAAGGCTGTTCACAGCAACAGTCCGGAACCTGCCCTCCGACAATCAACGCACACGTTCTGAGAGCGATGTGACCGTGGCATTCGAGGTGGATTCTGATGGTCTGCCCACCATTCCCGCTGGGGGACAGCATGTATTCGCTTATCTTCCAGTACAGCGCATTCCATTTCTCCCTGTATGTGTCTTCAATACCTTTCGCAGTAAGAAGCTGACGATCCCAGTTTCTCATCAATGCCAATTTTGTCCTCACAGCCAATCGTGAAGGTGTTCTTGAGACGGATTGGAACGAAGCATTGCGGAACGGGGTTTCTTCAGCGTTCGTTGGTTTGGTAATGGAAGTTGTCGCCTCTGGCGACCCGCTAGAGTTCAAATGGATGCGCTTTCTCCCTGAAGGACCCATGCAAGGCTTTTGGCAATACTTATGGGACGACATCTGGGACAGCCTCAAGCACAAATCCGTTTTGCGGTCACGTCAGGATCAACTTCACGATATTGGGCACATAAGGACTCTTCCAGACTGGTTCATCCATGATGGCAAGCCACTCGTGGCGGACACGGACCAAGACATCTACCTATCGGAGGACTATGAACCAGATGATGTGAGAATACTGGAAGATCTTGGCGTGGAGCAAATCTCGTCAACACATATTTTACAGAGGATACGGCTTGGTCTCTCAACAAATGCGGAAACCCCAATACACGACATACCACTGGATGACCCCTGGCACGCGGCCTTCGCCGCTCTTGTACAACGGCTCCTCCGGAAAGAAATTGTCAAGAATGATGTCCGGCAGTTGCAAATCATCCCGTTGGACGACGGTAGGTGGGTCTCGCCTTTGTCCTTGCGTGCGGATGCCGTATATCTACCATACCTCGTCGACGAGGACTCGGTGTCGATAGAGGTACCTGATGGTCTTGGGTTTCAGAAACTCCACCTGGTGGCCGCTGCGGATGGAGAACGTACGAGCTTCTATACGAGCCTCGGGATTACGCCGTGCCACCCTGATGCTGTAACAGCGAGGATCCTTGAGATGCACCAGTCGTGGAAGAGAACCGGGAAGTTTCTCACGTTCAAAAGGGATCTCGAAATCCTCTTTTGGTTCGGACAGCGACCGTCCCTATTAACGCGGAGTCAGGATCGTGCGTGTTTTGTGAGCGATCATAATCACCTACACCGAGGTCGTTTCTTGTTTTTTCCCTCGGAAGATGACTATAATTCGGAGAGACTTCTTGCTGCAACTCCGAAGGAGGATTGGAACGGTTACGGGATTCTTGATAAACGATACCTCGAATCACAAGTTTCCAACCACATCCGCTATGGCCTGGACTGGAGATCCTTCCTTCAGAAATGGGGGGTTAAATACTTCCCTGATCTGGCACAGGAGGTGTCCACTGGATGGAAGCTCCATCCTCTGATGGTGTTGATTGCTCGGGATAATCCCAGCAGCTTTGTCGCAAATCTCAAAGCACATTGGTCTGATTACCGTGTGAATGCACCCAGAATCAAGAACGACTTGAAGAATGTTCGGGTACCCTGTCTGAATGGTTCCACGCAACCACTTTGCGACATCATTCTGCCCACGCATAGATTGATGGAAAAGAGCCGAGACCCCAACCTGACCAATCTCTTACCATTCCTGAAACTACCTGCTGACTATGACCCCCAACAACCCGACGCTTGGGTTTTCTTCAAAGAGTTTGGAGTGATCTGTGAAGTCAATACTGCCTTTTACTTGAGAGCTATAAACTTGTTAGCTAATCTAGTAGAGGGGAACTTGATACCGACGTGTGTAAATATCTACGGCGGCATTGCTCGAACGACGGCAGTTGGAGACGCCAAAGTTGTACAGGTAGAAATGGTCTGATATATGTCAGTCAAAAGTGGCTGAAGCCTACAGAGTGCTTGTGGAACTGTACGGTCGCCATCTCCGGGCGTGTGCCACTGGACCGAGTATACCCCCAGCTAAAGGAATTTTTCGTCAACAAGATGAAAGTCATGACCATGAACATCAACGTACTTTTACAGGAGCTTGGAAGGACGGCAAAGAAGACTTCCCCCAACATCGACGAGGTCAAGCGTATCATGCTTGCCATGGGCGAACTGTTGGCCTCAGACCGCGAGGTAGACATCAACGAGGAGAAGCTGAGAACCTTGAAGCAAACGGCCTTTCTACCTGTCCGTGGCCCTGCCGGGTTGAGACTATTTTCCCTGGATCAAGCATTCGCCATCAATGATCATCAACGATATGGCCAGCTCTTTAAGAACAGAGCAAAGATCGTTGACTTTGGTCACGAGGAGATGACTTCATTGCATCCCCTATTCGAATTGTTGGGCTTAGAAGGTCGTTATATCTCAAGCCTAGTGCAGCCGGATACAACTGTGGACCAGTCAACTCCTAATCAAGCTCTCGAAACCCATATCAGAGACCGGGCATACGCCTTGTCATGGTGAGTTTCAATGTTTTATCACAAAATACAATTTTCCTGACCGTTCATCAGCTGTGCCAACCACTACAATAGCTGGAAATCCTACAACCGGAACACGTCGATGCATGAGTTACTGTTGACTACAGAAGTATTCGTCTGCGAAGAGATGTGGACAGAGCTCGTGCTACTGGAAGAAGACGACTCAGTCACCGTTCGGAGCGATCGAGCGGTGGTGGATGTCCGCCACATTGATGGAAGGTTGGCGATCTATGTCCCGAGCGACCACGACGGTCTTTATTCCTGCTTCCACACAGAGCTTCCTGAAAAGCTTGCCGATCTCCTTGGGATCGAGAATGAACGGGCGGTGAAGGTCATCTATCGAATCTTGAATGATAATAACAAAGATCTGGATGCTATTATGAAGGATGAAGACCTGCCAGAGTATCAATGGTTTGAGAAACCTACGCCGTCGCTACAAGCAGTGCCATTTCCTGTTCCGGACGACACCGGACCTCGCAACAGTAGGCCGACGCCCCCGTCGTCCGCCGAGATACCATCGTCTGACTCTGACGACCATGTAATCTTCACTCGGGCCGATCAAAGCGGCACAGCAGCGCATTCCCGAGTTGAGAACAGCTTGCCTTCTCCAGTCCATATTCGGTCAACTGGTCACCATTCAATATGGGAGGAGGTGGCACGGGATGAACAGTACAAAAGACTCTTGAGAGAAGTGATTCGCCAAGCAAGGCAAGGCCGATCTCCTCGTAGGAGGGGATCACTATCGTTAGATGAAATCGACGAGGCTCTGGATGATCTTGACCACCCGGCTGATTACGCGGCGTTCCGTCGAACATTTGGCGTTACAGGGTACGGCAATTTTGAAGAAAATGCACGGGTGGGCGCAGCGGGAGAATTATATGTAAGTCTTGAGAGTGTCCTACCACATGGATAGCAGCTGACGTGGACGGGTCAGGTATTTGAGCTCCTCAAAGCTTGCGGAGTCACAAATTTCAGTATCGACAACTGGCAGAGCTCAATCCGTCACTACGCAAATGTCCTACCCGAATACGCCGCTGAACCATCGTGGTACGGACGTGAAGTCTCGGACATTATGTACGAGGGCAACTGTCCTCGGCTGATGGATATGCTTCGAAGAAATACGACATTCCCCTATCCCTCCTGGCTTGACTCTGGGACATCAACACCGGTGAACTATCACGTTGAAATCAAGACAACGTCTGGCCCGTGCAGCACTCCGTTCTTCATGAGCAGTCATCAGTACCGGCTCATGAGAGACAAAGCATGTCCACCTGACTCAACGACGGCCCCGCGAGATTTGTATCTGATCATGAGAGTGTTCAACCTGTTCTCCAGCAGAATTGGGTTACAGGTGTACATTAACCCGTGGCATCTCAAAGAGACTGCCTTGGAGTTCGTGGCAGATCCATGGAAGGTCATTCCCATGTGAAACCTGATCCGGCCAAAATGATGTCCGAACCTGCCTATGTACAGTACCAGGCTAGGCGACCGTCACTCCTTACATACTCCTCGGTCGACCCCCTGTTTGGGTTTCATCGTTCGCGTCTCGGTGGATGGGCCTCAATTTTCCTTGGCAGTCGTCGGGTACATCATCCAGCCTCACCTCTGATAGGGATGTCGGCGATGGCTCTCAGGATCCTGACACGACTCACTTCTCTCGACGGATTTGAGTCGAGATCCTCTCGATCAACCATCGTCTCATGGGTCGTTTGAGAAACCAGGTCCGGCTTGAACGCCGAGGTCCTCGTGAGAGTCTTGGCCAAATTCGTCTCATTTCAGTTCGGGTAGAACAAGTCCATATCTTCTGCTTCCTTTCCTCTCATTCTTCTTTTCCGTATCCACGCTGGACCAGTCCACCATAATGCCTGATAATATCGTTGCTCCTAGTTCTCAAACTTTTCGTCGCGGGTCCGCCTCTTTCCAGGTGGCACTTATAGCTTCCCGTTGAAATGCGATAGGCCAAGTGTTTCTTTTACGGCCCCTTCTTCAAGTGCAGTGCAAGCCCGGCACTCCCATCATTCGCCTTCACACTCACCCTTCGTCCTAAATCTGCTCCACCGCACAGCGCCAAGAAGGGCCTGAGATTTGCAGTAGTCGCCGTTTCGTCTTTTAACGCCTTTTCGACCTTCGGCCATGTAGACGGAAAGTATCCGGCAAGCCCCCGGCCTTTTAATAGTAACCAACTCCAGCCTCACATGCTTTCCCCTGTCGCTTCCATATCACCCTTCATGAACGGCGTTGCCCATGGATGTTTGAAGAGAAATGAAACATGCAACGTGACATCGATCAAGTTTCCAGATAAGGCCCTACCATAGAGAGCATGGGCGACAAGAATCGAGCCCATGGCGTAAATGGGGTCAAATCTGGACACAGCTGGAGGAAGAGGTAGTCATCTCGGCAGCGCATCTTATGTGCCCCGACAACAGTGTTTTAGCTGCACGTTGGCGTTTCATTCTCATCATTGGAAGACTTAGGCTTGGCGTGAAAGCAGCTGGGAGCTGCTGGAACCACATATCTCGGGCCGGGACGTCGGATGACCATGATCTGACTGCATGCATCATCATGGAGGATAGCTATTCCGGCATCGGAGCAAACCGCGACATCTGCCGCAGCTTCCGCCCATATCTGTAGAAGAGAAACGGAGCTGGGATGGCCAACACGCACAGAAAGCCGAGGACGCTGGTAGCCCATGCTGCGCCCAAGGATTTATACATGCGTGGTGCGGCCAACGGAAAGCCGGCCGCCACTAAACTCCTCACGATCGTGCTTGCCGCCATCGCACTGGCCGCGGACTGCAGGTAGATGTCCACCAGAAACGCCACAGCGTTGGTGAAGATGAGCATGATGCCACTTCCGATGAAAAACCCAGCGATGATCTGCGGAACCGGGGAGATCTTGGGTGATGAAGTCCAGGCGAAGAAAAAGAGTCCGATGGGCAGGATGATGCTCCCGAGCATGACCAATGGTAAGCGATCCTCGGGAGAGACCGAACCACGAGCCTGTAGCCTGGGACGATAATACTTTTTCGAAAACAGCGCTACCCCGAATGAAGATACGACCACACTTGTCAGGATGCTTAAAAATGGGAGGGTCCCGGTACGAGGATCCCAACCTCGGACTTGGACGAAGCTGTATGGAAAGGCGAAGAAGGTCAGATAGAGGATCCCGTAGACGATGGCAATATATAGGGCCATGACCATGAGCATTGGCTCGACGCAGAACATGATTGCCGGTTTGAACATGTACTTTTGTACGAACTCTGCAAAGGCTGGAGCTTCCTTGGCGTTCTGGTCGGTCAATGCTGAGGAGTCTTGTGCCACATTGAATTTCTGGTTCGCTCTCTGTTGGAGGGTTGGACCATATGTCTCAGGAATGAGGAGAAATGCCGGAATTCCAATAACAACGCCAAGAATGAGGGACAGCCAGCCCGTCCAGTGCCAACCGAGGCTGCTCTCGGTGAGAAGAGCTCCAAAGATGGGTCCAAGAGTCGGGCCGACGTAGACAGCTACTGAGTAGACTGCGGTTGCGACGCCACGGTCCGCGGGCTCCCAGAAATCAGCGTATGTGGCACCGACCAGGACCTGAGGCGAAGCTCCGAAACAGCCGGCTAACAGCCGACATACAAGAAGTGCAGGGAGATTTTTGACCACTCCGATCGGTATTTGGAGGAGTGTCCATGCGAAGAAGGCTGAAAAGAGTGGTAACCGACGCCCTTTGAATTCCGATAATGGACCTTCAGCACCACACCGTTAGGTCAGCACGACATGCGACGACTCGGAAATATCGAGACAAGTATTTTGCAATTGACGTAGAACGGCAAACGTACCCCAAACAATGGGACCCAGGCTGAATCCCAACACATAAAGCGACACCCCCAAGAGTGAAACTGTTTCGCTAACGTTGAACTCCTTCGATGTGACGGCGATAGTTGCAGACCAGATAGAGCTCGCAAACGTGACGGCCGTGGTCATCAACGCCAGAAGAGTAGTAATGAGCCATTTCCGCCATATCGGCAGATCGAACGGACTTTCAAACGGCGCATCGACTTCCCGGTCGTCGTGGATTCCGACAACGTGCTTTTCATGCGGATCCTGTTCGGGGCGATGAATAGGTGTAGCAGCCTTCTCGACTTCGATTGACATGCTTCAGTCTGAGACAGAACATATTGACACCAGACACAAACGCGTTCTCGGCGCGAAGAGCAGATTTGAATTTGACGGAGGAGTCTCTAGGGGCATTGGCTATCCTCGTTTCGGAGATCTGGGTGCCGTCTTAGCCGGCAAACAGCGCCACGCAAATTCTCCACGCCGAGGCAGGATGCCATCGCTGCTCCTCACTGAGGTACATATTGACTTCGGCGGGCCGGGTCTGACGGGCAGGGACTTTGTCCCTCTGGAGAATTTTCTGGTTTTGTGTTGCCAGGATTTACCCCGGGCGATCTGATGCTTAGGCGCGCGGCCCAGGCGGCCGAATACGATCGAATCAACGCCATGTGGTACAGCGCTAATGGTGTACCCCAGGATTTGGCTGGCGCTTGTGACTGTGGCTTCGGACTACCGAGTACATACTCCGTATTTGCTTCAGGCTTTTCCGTGCCAGCTGAAATTCTCCGCAGTGCCTTGACGGTACAGGTCAATTCGACTCGAGTTTGTGCCGTCCCGAATCGTAGACTGGGGGACGCTGCTTTTAAAAGGGACCCTGTTTTCGGTGGATATATCCGGAGCGCTCGATAAACCGTGGTGATGGGCAGGCAGGACTCGAGTCCAATCCAGAATGAGGCGCATGCAAAATTCGTGGGTACACGACGTATGCGGGCCGTGCCGCATCTAAACCCACTCAGCCTCTTTTAAGTGCGCCCTCACCTTCACTTCACTCTCACCTTCCGGAATTTCTCCACCGCATCCGACTGTAATAAGGACATCTATTTTCGCTTCTATTGACGTACAACGTTCCCTCTCCAGTGGACTCGGGTTACGGACTTTCCTCTCCCAAAGGATGACAAGGATAAATTCTGGAAAGACGAAGGACAATAGACACCCTGGTCCACAACAAGCAGAGAATGATTGTCGTATATACGTAACGGCAGCAGAGTAGATCCCTTGGCATGCGCCTAGGATACCAACTCATCACATGATGGAGTATCTCAGTTCTCTCAGGAGAGCAGTAGGGACTTCACCTGCCTGAGACATACATCTGTATGGCCTCATGTCGCGAGAATGAGGAAGTCCTCTTGCAGGACAAATATAAATGACCAGAACAAGAGGGCACCAGTTGGCCCAATCACGACTATAACGAGGAAATAATAACGGCTATCGAATAACGGCGCTTCGTCGGCTCCGGGATCTGGAACTCGACATATCTCTGACGGGGTGGAATTCATGACAGCTTGCATTCCAAGGTCTTTCTTGAGCCCGGGTCCCAAAACGTGGGTTAGCTCCACTGACCATGGAGGCCTACAAGTGGGATGCGTTGCAAGACTCCAAAACATGGATCAGAATCCTGAGTCTAGAACATGGCGAGGTCCATCAGCAGTTAGTCGGATCTCTAGACTCAGTAATGCTCGACTCAGCATCCTCCTACGACGCCACGTCGTACTGTGTTGGCCCTGCGGACAAACTTCATCAGATTCTACTTCGCAAGCAAGACAAATTCTACGCTTTGCCGATCACAAGCAGCCAATTCGAAATGCTTAGACGATTTCGCTCCCGGACCGAGACACGGAGGCTGTGGGTTGACGCGGTATGTATCGATCAGACGAACGATCCAGAAAACCGAGAGAAAGGAGATCAAATCATGCTCATGCGCAAGATCTACACACTCACCCGACGAGTGTTGATTTATCTCGGCGAGCCTGATGAGGCCACTGCCACTGCCACGAATCTTATGGACCGCATCTGCCGGGCGGTCCGAGAAACTCCGGCAGATCTGGAGCTTCGGCCTATGAGATGGCAGATTCACAATCACCTACCCCTAGTCAACGAACCTTGGAGCTGGGAACCACTTAAAGATTTCTTCTGCCGTCCGTGGTTTGTGCGCAAGTGGACGATTCAAGAGTGCGTCTTGCCACCCAGGATCACCTTCCACTGTGGTGTATGGGAAGCCGAGTGGGATTTCATGAATGTGGTCATTACGACAATCTACGAGAAGGGCCTGGCGGTTCTTGATCATACGACTTACTCCAAAGTTGACTTGAGAAAGCAGCTGCAGCAGGGCCTCGCCCAATTCCACGGCGTGGCCAAGTGTCGGATGGCTTTCACTACTACAGGGCGGAAGTTTCAACTGATGGACACGATCTACAAGTTCCAAGCTTCGCGCGCAACGGATCTACGTGACCACCTCTTTGCACTCCTGGGGCTAGCAGACGATTCAGACAGCCCCACGTTGAGACCAGAATATGGTGAAGCTACCATACTAGACAATTGCTTGAGGTATGCATGGTACTTCCTGATGCAAAAGAACAGCCTTGAAGTACTTTATCGTGCTGGCATCCATGGGCATAAGCTACTGGCGCCCAGCTGGGTACCTAACTGGTATGGAAAGCAGACAGACTTCGGCTTTGAGTACGCGCAAGGCCCTTGGGATCCCCTCCGTCGGCCGGCCTTTCTCGACATTGGACGAGGTACCCAAGTCGAAATTGAACCTGTGCCGGATCCTAAAACCCTTCGAAAGATCCTTCGGCTAAAAGGCGTTGTCATAGACAAAGTCAGGCTTTTAGCAAATAGGCACTTGGACATTCTACCAGACGAGATGCAGGACAAGGACTTTCTGCTCGCGCAGAAACGTCGACACGCCGAGGAGTGCGATGCCATCGTCTCATCACTATGCACATACCCGACGGGGGAACCATTAGAGACAGCCCTATGGAAGGCGTTAATATGCAGTGTCACGCTCGACATGCAGAGAGCGGCTGAAGAGCCATACGCGGCTGCTTATCTCGCATGGCGCAAATGTCTACGCCACGAGTTTTCTGATTCACAAGACATGCTTTCTCTGAAACGACGCCAGCAGCCATTCAGAGAAGCAATTGACGCGTTCAACGGCGACAAGATCCTCGGCTCGACAACAGTAGGGTACGTGGGCATGTTCAACAAGAGCACAAGGCCGGGCGACATCGTTGTAGCGTTCTTTGGAGGAGACTTCCCCTTCGTCCTCAGACCCCGTCAAAGTTTAAGAATGGATGAGGACCTCGGAGACTTTGAGCTTATCGGGAAATGCTACATCCATGGTCTGATGGAGGAAGGCCAATTTGACATTAAGAGCTCGAAACATGAAGCACAATGGTTTCAACTTGGCGGCGAGTATGAAGTGGAGCATCCCTTCCAGCCTGGCGAAATCGTCCCCAGCCAATAGCCGAACCCAACGACGGTCCATGAAAGGGATCAATAGTTGGGACTTCAGCTCAGCATCCACTTCACGCTTCCCTGCTCCACTTCCAGCCCACTTGCGAAGATCCCATCAAGCTCGTAGTTGAGCGCCGCCGCATCCACGTGCCACTTGCGCGGCATTCTGTCCAGGACGTCTGGGTGCACGAACGGCTTGCCTGGGTTGAGCCCGCCATACAGTTTGCCAAGGAGGCCGTTCCTCATCTCATCGGGCAACACGGACCCTTTCATGTCTTTGAGCTTGCTAAAACTCATGACATCCGAGTTAAAGGGGCAGATATTGACCTTACACAAGACTTTTGCGTGGATCGTGTTGTCGACTTGCGAAGTGATAGAGACTAGCCTGGCAACTTCAAAGTCCGGGTTGTACGGTCGACCGTCTGGCATGGGTCCTTGTTTGGCGAGAGTGGCGCGCCCCTCTAGGCTGAGGCGGTTGGTGATAACGATGGCCAGACGGCTCGCGCCGAGGATGGATGGGGAGCGGCCCGTTACAGCCTACGGGGCGGGATTGCCGAGGAGAGGCGTGACGGTGTCGACGTCGTAGAATGTCTTGGTGGATTCTTCAAGCATGACAAAGCGTCCTTTAATGGGCGTTGGTGGGAGGTGGAGATAGAAGGCCGGTGCTTCCATAGCTTACGAAGGACTTGTTGACGCCCCTGTTGGAGATGGCTGCGAAATAGGAATCAGCAAAAGGGGAACATGAAGAATCATGCATAATCGTCGCTTCAAATCCAGTATCGATAGGTTGATGTGGACTTCACACCTCACTGCTCATAACGTTCAGCTGAGTGTCTGATAGATCAAGGTAATGGTAACAGGCATTGATCATGCAGTAGCTCACATGCAGTAGCCCACAAGTCCCCAGACTTTCAATGGCTCCATCTGCATGCACACCTGCCTCGGGGAAGGTAATTAGCAGTCTTCACCCTCGACGTGAGGAAAGAGTCTAGGCTTGTTCTCGTTAGGATAAGAGCCATGCGCATTCAGCCCGCCACGAGCGTTCACACGTGTCCTTCCAGTCCTCAACTATCATAGGGCATCCTCCTTTTCAGGCCGCCTGTCTGCTGGGAGAGACGCGAAAAATCGCCACAAGCCTGGGACTGGGTGTTTTTCTTGAGTTTCTACGCAGCAACGTAACTGCGAAGGCAGATGGATAACAATAAACAATAAAGTATTCTCTCGAGGATACTAATTCAGCTCCTACCTGAAAAAACTTGTACATCTGCGCCGCCGAGTCTCGAAGAAAACCCTTTCTGCCGCTCATTGCTAGTATTACGTCGATCATCTCATATGTATCTCTCGCTTCGCAGGGAAATGAATCGAGGAGAGCAGTCTTAAAGCGGCACCGTTTTCTTGGGCCGATATCGTCACCTTCGAGCGAGTTTTGCTGACCTTGTAGTCCCAAGCACGGCAAACTCTCAACCCGGCCACGTGGGGCACAAGGCGGCAAGAGTTTTGCCAACACTTGGCATTCAGTGCCCCCTTCCAGGTTCCGATTCAAAATTCCTCGTCATTGAACTGCCTCTGCCTGCATCCCATTTTCTATCTGATACGAACCCGACGCACTGCGCAGATACTCAGATACAGCTGCTCTCCAACGTCGCGACAAGAAAAGAGAAATTGACTGTAACTCGTCGCGTAACCACACAATCATGCCTCCTTCCAAGTGGGGTGAGTCGCCTTGAACGTATGGCGGGGCAATTTACCTTCGCCTCGAGCTGAAGCCCGCCTTCTCATGTCGCTAACCGTCTTGCGATACAGACGAGGAGTCCGAGGAGTCCTCCGAAGAAGAGTCTGTAGACGTCCCTGTTGCCCGCCGCAAGTTTGCCGACGAAGAAGACTCCGACGCTGTACGTTGGCAGGTTCGGGGAAGAGACTGCAGGCGAGACTGACGAGTTCTAGGTTGCTGATAACTGGGAGGAAGAAGAGGACTCCGAAGTCGAACGTGAGAAAGCCGCGAAAGCAGCCGCAGCGAAGGCGAAGGCTGAAGCCGAAGCCGCTGCAAACAAGAAGCCGAAGTCTCAACGCATAGAGGAGCACCGCGAAGCGAACCGACGCAGACGCGCCCTGGAGGAAGAAGAAGAGGAGGACAGCTCGGAAGACGAGGACGACGCAGAAAAACGTGCAAGGTTACGACAGTCCGAACAGGATGCCGATCTTAAACACGCCCAAGATCTCTTGGCCAACGTTGGGATGGGCCCGAAGTCGCGAACCGCGCCCAACAAGGCCGTGATTATAGAAGACAAAGCGAACCCAGGCCAGACGATCGATCTCTCCAAGTACCCTCTTTTCAAACCAGCCACGAAATCGCAATTTGACGCCCTCTCGGCCACCCTGGTGCCCTTACTCACAGCCGCGTCGTCGAAACCGCACTATTCGCTTTGGGTGGCCACCTTTGTGAAACAGATATGCGCCGATCTACCCAGTGCCGAAATCAAGAAGGCGGCGAGCGCTCTGACGGCACTGAGCAACGAGAAGCTGAAGGAGGAGAAGGAGAAGGAGAAGGGGGGCAAGAAGAGCAAGGCAGCGAAGACCAAGTCCTCTCTCGCCGCAACGCGGGATATGGGCAGAGGGGTAGCAGACACGACTAGCTACGACGATGGACTAGGTGATGATGATTTCATGTGATGTGATGTGACTTTGGTAGACGGATTTTTGGGTGCATCTCGCACCACATACACCACACACCACATACCCTTGTTCAGGCGCAGGTTCTTTTCGGGATATTGCATAAGTAGAGCCGATTCGAGCAAGCCAATTTCATGAGAAGACGAAGGCAATGAATTGAAGCAGAGACGACTACATAGACCGGAGCTCTCAGTAGCAGGCAGGCGGTGTACTCGGATTCATTCAGTAACAAACATACATTGCTGCTTCAAAGCTGGTTGTTCGCGCGATACAAAGGTACTGTTGTACTGAGTTGATGGACTTCGATTCTTGGTACGGTACAGAGTTCCTAGTAGATCAAACTAGTCAGCCTTTGTTTCCAGCACTTTGTATCTTTTGGCGGGTCACACCCACACAGATTCCAATCATGTACGCCTCGCAAGACATATCCAGGGACTCAGTCTTCTGCGCTACGAAGCAAAGTCACCGCGAATGAAACAGAGAATTTTCCACAATCAATCAATTGACCATCCACTGTGCCGTGTGCGCCGTGTGTGGACATTCCTGGCCGTTTCCACCGCCCTCGGCCCCAGCAGGATTTCGGCCTCGAGCTCCCTTCGCCAATCACTCTCATCGTCTCTTGGCGAACGCGTGGGAATTTCGTGGAATCACTTGATCATAAGGTATCCGGTGTACGGTGTACGACATATGGTATATGGTATTTGGTATATGGTGTACCTCGTATGGTGTCACAATTGAAACTGGTCCCGCCCAGTATTCGTTCCATGGTCTAGTCTAGTCTGGTCTGGTCTAGATATATAGTCATGCCTCCGCCAGAGCAAGACTCGTACCGTCTCGACAAAGACCGGCACATCAAGTATTGGAAACGATGCGCGCAGATCCTGCCCGAGCCGTACACGTCCGGCGACTCCAGCCGCATGAGCTTCGGCTTCTTCATCGTCGCGGCCTTGGATCTTCTGGGCGCGCTGGACACGGTCATCTCCCCGGCCGAGAAACACAGTTGGATCGAATGGATCTACGGCTGCCAGGTCGTGCACACCGGCGGGTTTCGCGGCTTCACGGGCACGATGCTCGGCGGGCTGCGCAGCTACCACAATTGGCACTGGGACCCGGCGAACCTGCCCAACACGTTCTTCGCGCTGGCCACGCTCGTCCTGTTGGGGGACGATCTGGTGAGAGTCAAGAAGAGGGAGTGTCTTGCGTGGGTGAGGAGCCTGCAGCGCCCGAATGGGAGTTTTGGGGAGTTTCTGGGCGAGGACGACGCCGTAGAAGGCGCAGATGATCCGAGACACTGCATGTGCGCGGTGGGGATTATGACGATCCTACAAGGGAAGAGGGAGGGTGCTGGGAAGGAAAAGCACGGAGAAAAAGAACCCTTCGACGAGCCGGGGTTGCGACGATACATTGCAAACTGTCAGGTGAGGAGTTCTCTCAAAGGTCTGCCAAGTGGCCACTGCTGATGAGTTGCGTCTATCTCAGTCTATTGAGGGTGGGATCGGTCAAGCTCCCTTGCTGGAGCCGCATTGTACGTCCCTCTCAGCTCGGGTGGTGCCGTACCTCGTACGTGCTGACTTTCTGGGTAGCCGGGCTGAACTACTGCGGGATCGCGACGCTTTCGTTTCTCAGCCTTCTCCGGACACCCGCCGTATCGATTGACGAAATGGCCAAACAAGCGAACGTCGACCTTACCAGCTGTACACGGTGGATGCTGGATCGGCAGACGACCTGGATCGAAGAGGACGAGGATGACGACGACGACGACAATGACGATGATCAATCCGCTGCAGAGAACCGATCTGAGAAGATAAGAAGCCCGCCATCATCGTTTGACATGTCTCCAATGCAGCATGGTCTGATATCCGAAAAATTGATGATCGCAGGATTCTGTGGCCGGTGTGGAAAGATAGCAGACACGTGCTACTGCTTCTGGAATGTGGGAGCCCTGGCGGTTAGTGCATCTATTTGTCGAAATGAGTCTGCTGCATGTTCCCAACTGATGCACCTGCAGATCCTTCAGCAACATCATCTGGTTGATTCCGAGGCGATGCGAAGATATCTGCTCGGGAAAGTCACCCACATCATTGGCGGCTTCGCCAAGGGACCCGGAGAAGTTCCTGGTGAGTTGGCCCCCGATCCTGCGAAAGATTCCGGCTCACTGAAGGCCATCATAGATCTGCTGCACTCATATCTCGGCCTTGCGACGCTGGCCATATACAACGAGCCTGGGCTGAAGGCGTTCGATCCGACGTTCTGCATGAGCGCCGAGGCTGTAGAAAGAATGATGAATCTGACGTAGTGGCGAACTTGCACATTTAAATGGGTTTCGAATTCGAGATATGGGAGACCGACTTACTAACAGACAGGGCTCAGTGAGGCGGTGCGGTCTTTCGTAAAACTAGAGGGTATTTGGTGGCCAACGCTGCCGTCCGCAGTACTTACTGTCCCATAGGCAGGTCTTGGGTAAAACGGTGGTCGCCCGGGAGGAGCAGCCAAGTCAGTCACTCCTTCCTCGTCGCAGACACGCCGAGAGCGACGGGCTACTATATCTAAGTATCTGTCATGCTTCTCCAAGGAACACTACTTCCGCCAAGCACTGCTTTGAAGTTTCCGAAACGTGTTTGGAAAGCACAGGACCGCCGCGTGGAACTAGCCGAAAGGGTGGGTATCAAAGCGAGAATGCTGAAGCGAGGACAGCTCCAGAGCGGACACCAAGCAGGGCCTCGACCATCGATACAGATGCTGTCAGCCACAATCCCACGCCTATCACGGCGGGGGCATTGGGCACTTCCAAAGTTGATAAGCACTAGCTATTCTTAGAGCGGTGAGGGGGTGTATCCTTACCAAGAAGTGACCATTTGCTTAGCGGGCTTTAAACGGAGGGCTACCGACTCAGGCACAGACGAGCTGCCGGTCTGGGCGACATCATCTCCTTAAACTGCGCCTCGACACAGGCTCACTCTGGAGTCGCTACCGTACGCATATCTCCTTGCAGCAAGAAGAAACATCTTCACACATACCACCACCCATCTTTCTTCAGAATTGAGAAAGTCACCCGCCTGTCCGCCTAGGAGTCTTGATCAACAGCCGAGAACCGTCCACCCAAGCTGAACAGCTGACAGCTGTCGCCATGCCGAAACGCACGCTCTTCACCAATATTACGCCTCTCCCTCCGCAGGTATCGCGAGAAGTCGCGATAGCAATGCTGCATAACCACGATGAAATGATCGAACTGAACCCCCTCGTTATCGAACACCACCCCATAAAGACCCCCCGAGATGCACCCGCCGACGAGTTCCTCGACTGTGCCTGGCAAGAGCTGACGGACAAGATCCACTTTCTGCCCGGTGGGATGGTGAAAGGCAAAGTCAGCTATAAGGCATGCTTCCACGACATGCCGACAGGGCTACAGACTCATATTTACGCCCCGATGGGCTTGGACATTCGGGAAAAGTGGACGATCGGGGGATCTCTGCCCGGGGAACCGCCGGAGCCGCGAGAACTTGGTCTCGACGTCCCTCGAGAAGGCCTGTACATCCGAGAAGATGGCGACATGAAGTGCAACATGCTCATGACCTCGTTCGTGCGCAAGAACCTCGACAACGCACACAAGGTGTTGGTGGAACGCATTCTCAAAAAGGCCGAACGAGTGGAGGAGACGGTCAAGACGATGGGAGTTACACCAATAACCCCCGGCCCGGGCACAGTCCGATTCCAGGCCGGCTCGCACATGTCCAGCTCACAGATTGTCAACGCGCCCGCAATATACAACAGGCCGCTGTCGCCGCAGATGCTGTCGCCGCAACAAGACATGGGCTGGCAGACTATGGCCAACCACCCAGCCTTCCGTAACGACGACAAGCGGATGAGCTATCAGCCCATCGCCCAGCCACAGCAGCGGATGAGCTATTACCCTCCTCTAAAGCAGCCGGTCCCACCGAAACAGTTCATAGCCGAGTTACCGGGCTCGACCTTCCACACAGGCCATCTTGCACCGCCCACGCGTGATTCTCCCCCGTTTGACCGTCGAATGAGTACCATGTCTGAGCTGTCGGGCTCCGACACCGGCACCTACACGGGCTCACCCAATCTGCAAGCCCAGTCGGACCAGAATAGCATGGTAATGGAGAATTTTCATGCCCAGAGACTGAACCCCCACGGATATCCCGTGGATCGGCCGCAGTCGATGGTGTCAGCGGCCTCGGGCTATTCCGGCAACATGGACCGGATGAGCATGATATCCGAGCTGCCCTCGTCGCAGCAGCCGCAGCGGTAGCGGTAGCGGTAGCGGTAGCAGATCGACGGCGCTGGAGAGACCGGGACCAGCGCTGGGCGTTGCATTGAACGTTAATGAGTTTGGAGATTTGAAGCTGCACATGTGTAATGAATAGAATCCAAAATTTGTGTTATTATGAGCATGGAGTTGAGGGCCACTACCTGAAATAGCTGGAAATTCAGTCCCATCCATTTGAGCAAAACAATGCTTTCTTTTCCATGTCAAGCCATCGAACCTCTTCGTGTGAAGACACCACAGTTGTCCAGTCAATCAAGCCAACAACCTGGTTCCCACAGTCCCTGACCATCTTGTCATTGTGTAGAGGAAAGGGCAGGTAATGCGATTTAGTGTGCCATTGTGGTAGTGGGAGGACCGAGCAACAGAGACCAACTGCATCGAACGACAAGTGAAATACGAAATATTGCAGCCGACAAGGATATAAATACCCTGAAATTTTATTGCCATCCGACACACTTGAGGTTGGAAGGCGGAACTAGCCATCCACCAAAGATCGGATCGGCCCTTTAAGTACATTTACACTAGATCTGGGACCCCATGGTTCGCAAGCGCAAGCCACGGGCCCCTTGGCAGCGTGGTCGATCATCCCACGACTTCCGTCCATTTCCGAGAGTAATGTGTTCGACGTGCCGCTTAACCAGCATGGTCGAAACCTGTTTCAGGGTCAGTAGGGGCCCGCAAAGCTAGGGGTTCGACAGTCCAACAATAGTTCAGCCTCGTCCGACTTCGCATGGATCATGAAATATTATAAACCGTGTGTTCGAAGAGGGAATCCGTAACAGTGCCAGAAAAGGTAGGCGCAGAGGACTGAATACTTCAGGAAGGCGTCTTCAAACCGGTAGGCGTTCAACATGAGAATACGGAAGGTGTCATTCACGCGGGAAGGTCAATGCAACCTAGTCCTCCAAAGGGCAGGTTATCCTGTTGATCGGAAGGGAAGGCGCACCGGAGAAACAGGAATAATCTGTTAATGTGCAATTGTGCATAAGGGTCGTAGAGTAGCGGAAAGTGTGCGTGAGCTGGAATCGGAAGGCGTACATGTCGAGGACGGCATCGTTTCAAACTTGTTGCAGGGAATGGCCTGTTTCAATGGTGGGGAATTTTCACCAAACCTGTGACAAAACATGAGCAATCAATTCCATAGAGAGGGAGGCCAATCGACGACATAGACTGTAAGTAATGATTGAAATGGTCATAAGTTGAGACAGCAGATTGTAGGTGGAGTCACAAGCCAGACGTAGGCTAATGACGGGGAAGGAGGAGGACATTGGCAAGAAAGGAAGTAGTATGTTGTAGATGTCCGACTGTGTTAGAGAATGAGGTCATGCTGGACAATTGTGTAGCGTTGTGAAGCGCGTGGTAATGACATCGCATATTATACACAAAGCGAGGCTGGAAGTGCAAGGCTGCGTAATAGCATGTTCTCATTTGGAAGTCGTCCCAAGAGAGGAAAGCGTATAGTTGCTCTTCTGCCGCGGATCACCAGTCCTTGCCTCGGGACCCGGCTTACCAGGAGCAATTTGATACAGAGTACCATCAGAATAGTGTGTCCTGCTCGTATGCACCCACATGGTTCCACCAACTGGACCGTATTGTCCGGTTTTTTTATTGTGTGGAGCCTGTGACCTTGGCCTCCGGAAGTGGTTGACGAGAGGCCGAGCCAATCGTGATGGCTCAGTCGAGATCCGCGCCTCATTGCCATGTACTGGTGACATTTGAGCGTCGCAAGCGTAACTCTGACAAAGATGCAGAGGCCGATTAGGAAGCATGCATATAAATCTGCATATTCCGTGCACATATAGAGCTGTCTCCTCGATGAGGCGTCTCGTCGACCCATGCCGAGCAGCTTCCGCGACTAGGACGCGCCGATGGTCCTGCAGTTTATGAGTACTGCGAACGGGATGTTTCCATTGCTCGGCTTTGAACTCTTCTCGGCACTTGGGCCTCATGAGAGGACTCGGTCATACAGGGCGAGAGCCAATCTTCGGATATATGCTTTAGAACAGGGTTATTGGTTGTAGGTCGACGGTGGCTAAGCACGCGATACCGGAGCGTATTTGGTGTTGTGCTCCGTGGCGCTCAGCCTTGAAACTCAGAAGTCAGATAGGTCAATCTGAGGATAGCGGATTCAAAGTTCATCCTTACTGGTATGTTCGTGCCTACTCGCTCTCTGGGAAGACGGCTTTTCCTCGAAAAAGCCCTCCAGTTCCATGTACTCGGCAGCAAACACGGATGTGAGGAGAGCCCAATCCTCTACGGTCGGAATGTCCAAATGATCGCCATCGTCCTTTATGGTATGCCACACGCTAGGAAAGCGACCAGGGATGAGGTGCAAGACTTGGACGCCTCTGGCGATGAATGGAATGTGGTCGTCCTGCATGACATAACTCATGAATCGGTCTGTTTCTTTCTTGTCCTTATCGGGGAGCCAGGTACGGGACTTGCTCCTGAATAAACCCAACTTGCGAAGACGTTGTTCGGCTTCAGCCAGCCTCACATATGACCAATGAGAACTATGTTGCCATGATGGGATGGGAAGATCTTCGGGGGAGCCAAGCAGATCGAGCAGGACGAATAGCTCGATAGAGTCGAGGTAGTTCTTGTAAATGCTCGTTGCAGGATGCACGGTGTGTTCCCACTCCTCAGCAAGTGACCTGGCGCCGTAAATGCTGTCTGTAGCTGTCCAGCTCAGAAAAGCCTCCTCTCCATCAAGAAACAAGACTTGTATTCCCTTCTGCTCCTCAAAGTCAGGATCAGTGAAACCTTGCCCCCGCATTGTGTCCCACTTCTTTGTCAGAGCAGCGTCAATAGATCTGATGGCGTGCATGATCATGGCACAAGGCGCAGCGGAGTCGGTGGCTCCAATGAATCCCTCCGGCTGGTATTTCGAATCGTAGTGGGCGACCAAAGTCAAGCGCCCAACGTTTCCTGGGTCGGCCCATGGTGGGTCCCGAGTTGCGATCAAGTTCACGAAGGGAACTTCATTGTCACCATGGGTGGGCGTCTTCGAAGTCGAGTTCTGGAAAGACACAGTCCAATCCGGAAGAGAACTGCGGAAGAAGTCGACGAAGTGTTGAAGTACCTTCCTTGAGCCTTCGGTGCCCGGAACTCGAGGGATCAGAATCGGAGCGAGTAGATTGCCTGTATGGACGTCGAAGTCGGCCGTATCTGGCTGGGCGAGACGGTCGAGGATGGTGTCATCCGAGAGAGGAGTGTATGCTATGCCTTGCAACGAGAGAAGAGAGATGAGTGAGACCGTTGTCAAGCACCATCTCAGCGGCCGTTGCCACATTTTCAGCGGAATCTAGCAGCAGAGTCTCTCCCTCAGGTCACCAGCTGTTGTAATGCATTGTTCAGCGACCTAGCATGCGAGTGAGGGACTGAGCACCTGAGGTAGAGGACGGTGCAAGGGAGGAGGTCATCCCTGCGATTCCATTTCTCGGCGCAGTTTCCGCCGAGTTTCACAAACGCGTGGGATCTCCAACTCCAATGGTTGTTACAACCGCGCTGAGACAGACTGTTGCTACCGTATTGCTGATCATCGGTCTCACAGGTCAATGAGAAGCCTGCCTCCGGTTCTGGTGGCCGATATCCGCCATGCCTTCTACGCCTGCTCACGCCAGCATGCTGCCTCAGAACGAGCTCGTTTCACCACCTTCAAACCCCAACTGAAAGGCTCGGAACCAAGGAGGAATGAAAATTTACCCATACAAGTTGTTCACAGTCGGCTGCAGACCCAGAAAAAGGACAATTCTCGGTCCCCAGAGTCTTCAGCCGCACCCTCGCCAGATAGCAGGGAACTTGTTACATCCCCAGACGAGGCGAAATCTCTGGACAATGGCCGCAAGATTCCAGTGCCTCTCAAGGTCATCCCAAAGGCTGACATCGCTCCTGGCCTGACACTCTCTCCGAAAGAGCGGCTTCACATCGAGCAGCTGACAAGAAAGTTACCTCCTCGTCCGGAACCCAAAGGTAATCCCGGCCTGATTTCAAGCGCTCATTGACGGCTGACCGGCCACAGTGTACAAGAGAAGAATTCGCATATACACAGCGGGGAATGGCAGGATATATATGCTTACCTTCCTTCGCTTCACCAGCATATTGGCCCTGGCTTTTGTCACTGTCATAGTAGCTCCGGCCCACTGGGTTAGTGGCAGCTCAATGTGGACCGTCGCTGCTTGTATGTATTTGCTGCAACCTCAAAAACTACTCCGCTAACTCTCGTCCATAGTATGGCTGGCCGGTGCTATGCCCTTTGTATGCATAAATTGGGCTCTCAGGCCGATGGTGACGGAGATCTTTCTTCGACTTCCACCGTCAGCCCAAGGTTCACCCAAGCTGGCCATGTCTTATGCCACGAGTCTTCCGGCAGACGCTACGCTGGAAATGAGATTTATGCGGGCCACGATGATTACGGATGTGGTGTCGTTGAAGATTGCAGATACGAGGCCTACAAAGAGCCTTTGGCGGCCTGTAAGCTTTCAATGGATAGGACCACTTGTCACTCGAGGCTTCCTTCTAAGGCCAAATCCAACTCAGTTCTACGTGCGGCCTGAATCAGCTGGAGGCAGAGCGGCGCGAGATGTCACTCCGGGGATCTGGTCCAAGGTGTACGAAAGACTGACCGGAGTCGAAAGCAACGTCATGTCCAAATGGCGGCGATGAGTGATATCCCAAGCATTATGACCTGCTAGTCACCTCGCTGTCAATGTCACTGGACACGTGTGCGGCAGAATTTGCGTACGCCACATATTCATTCACTGGCACGATAGCAGGCCAAGCATAGGCATTTGCCTTGGATTGAGCCTCTCAGCTCTCAATTATAAATGTGTCCATCTTCACCCTTCCCCTTCCACATTTGCCACCAGACTCCTCTCATTTAATCTCTTCCTTTCATCATCCGTCGGCCACACATTTACTTCAATCTTACACCACCCACTATCACCGCTACTCTTCACCACATCACATCCATCCACAATCGTGTGGAACAGTAACGATGTCTGAAGACAACAAGAGCAAGGGAGCTATGGCGAGCTTGACTCCTCGGGAGCAAGAAGTTCTCCTCGCTGGCCTTCAGAATCTCAAGAGCAACGATATTCAGGTGAGTCCCGATCGAGCAAATTGTGGCTGTCACGATTAACATGGTTCCCAGGTCGACTACGACGCCTTAGCCAAAGTTCTCGGTTCCAAGAACAGCAATTCTGCCAACGCTGCCTGGTGTGCTGTTAGGAAAAAGGTCTTCGTGACCAACTCAAAGACCGACGGGGCATCTACTGCTCCGGCATCTCAGAAACCAAAGACTCCGAGAAAGGTTGCTGCCAAGAAATCTGTCAAGGCCGAAGCTGGTGAAAACGACGGCGAGGACGATTCAGGCGATGGTAAGACTAAGGCTGCTTCTACCGACCCAGAAAACGGCGAAGTGAACGAGTCTGAGGGTGAGTCACAACCAATATTTGAAACTCGTCCAGCTCTGTTCTTCAGCTCTTGCTGTTTATTTCACTTTCCCCTCCAGTTCACTCACCCTTTATTGACACCCCTTGAACAGATGCTCCAGCCACACCAAAGACCACTACTACCACTCCCAAGAAGCGTGGCCGCAAGACCAAGGCTGAGAAGGAGGCCGAGGCCGCCGCCAATGGTGAGAACCCGGCTGTTGGTGATGACGAAGATGAGGAGAAGCCGACGCCAAAGAAACGCCGAACTCCTGCCAAGAAGAAGGCTGCCGCCGCCGCTGAGATCGTTGCTGAGAACGAAGGCGAAGACAAGGTCACTCCAGCCAAAGCGACTCCGGCGAAGGGAAAGAAAGCTGCACCTGCTCGCCGGGCCAAGTCTGATACCGCGGGCGAGAAAGTGCCAGCTCCGCCTGCTGCTAGTTCTGACGAACATGCTGCTACAAAGACCACCAAGGTGAAGAAAGAGGTGGATGGCACTGATGCTGCAAAGGCAAACCCTGACAAGAAGACTGTGACACCAAATCTCCCTGCTCTCAAGTCCGAGTATGTCCTCCTACTCCTCTTTCTTGCCTGCAGTCACCTACTGACATTGATCGATAGGGATAATAGTCCCATTGACAAAGACGACGACGACGCTGCTGCGGCCGAGGATGGTGACATCAGTGGAGCTGATACTCCCGAAATTCAAGTCATCTCCGCTGAGACAGCCTAGTCTCCCACCGCTGCGAGGGAGGTTTGAGATCTGGCTCTGCTCTCCTCTCAGTCCAAACCAACTCAGACATCCAAGTCACTACCACAACGTGCTGCGAACACATGGTACAATTTCGAGGAGAATACATGGGCTGGCGATCATCGGGTCTGCTGAAGTGATACGGGAACATTGGATTTTCAGTGCTGAGCAAGATGAACTCGGGAAAACGGACCTTGGACAGTTAGTCACTGTTGGCCAGCGCAGGACATGGATTAGGAGTTTCTCCTAGGAGACGGACAGACCATGGCTTCTATGTCAATCATGAGCAACAAATGACACTTCAATTCAGCGGGAAGGGAAGGCTCGTGAGAGCAACCCGAAAGAAAAGTGAATTGAACATGATCATGAAATTGAGACTGAAATTCGAATTGGACCCGAACCTGATATGAACTCCGCTTTTCACTTTCGTTGTCGGCTCACTCATCCTGAATCTTCATCCCCTACATACATTCAACCTGTCCGCTCTGCACACGTAAGTGCTCGGCGAGGGTATGATGTGTAGTTGAACGGCCCAGGTTCTCGTATGTCTTAGTATTTTCTGTCCTCAGTACGAGTAGCCAGTACAACATTCTTATCTCAAAGCTTGCGCGACGATGTCATGTTGTATTGGCCTGTGTAGGGATTGTCCAGCTCTCAAATTCCTATTTAACTCCTCCTCCTCATCCCCAATCCGCCTGCTAAAACAATAATAATCCTTCACGCTGGTCTTGAATTACAGACACAATGATACAAATATGATGGCAAGCCATACACATAACCCACGCGGAATGGCCACGTGTGCCCGACCCGTGAAGACGCACGTCCGCACCCCTGGTGTCCCCCTGCGGCCTCACAGTGCCTCGATACACTTCATCAAGACCTCCACGGCGCGCTCACCAATGTCTTCGTCCTTGGCCTTCAAAATCCATGCAACGTCGCTGAGAATGCCCAAGGGGGCTTCTTCCAATTTATCATCCTTTTCCTTCTCAGTCCCTCTATTCGCCTTCGCGTGCATTACGTGACTGATCTCCCACTGTTTGGCCGCTTCCTCTGCCCGCTCGATGACTCCCTCCCGAATCCCACACATACTCGCGCAGTGCATGCCGAAGCTGCCCTCCGCTGTACCTTCCTCCAGTTTGTACAAGAACGTGACTCGGCGGTCCGCATCGTCGACCAGAATCTTCATCCGCTTGGCGCAAACTTCGGGATGATGTGCGAACTCCTGGCTCAGGCTGTGGTAGTGTGTGGCGAAGAAGCCTAGACAGCCGACATGCGTGGCGAGATGATGCAAGACGGCCTGCGCCACGGCGACGCCGTCGTGCGAGGAAGTGCCACGGCCGAGTTCGTCTAGGATGACGAGGCTGCGCGGCGTGGCTTCGGCGAGGATCTTCTTCGTCTCGGCCAGCTCAACGAAAAAGGTCGACTGAGCGGCGAAAATGTGGTCTTGCGCTCCGAGGCGGGACATGATGCGATCGAACGGTGTGAGTCGGGCAGACGCGCACGGGAGATAGCATCCGATCTGAGCCATGATCACGGCAATGCAGGTCATCCTTAGAACGGTGGATTTTCCGGCCGCGTTGGCGCCAGTCAGCAGTGTTAGGTTTGGGCTCGCGCCACCGAGTATGATATCATTGGGGATGAAGTCGTCGACTTTCGTCAGAAGGCAGGGGTGGCGTAGGTCGACGAGTTCGAGCGTCGCTTTGCCGGTTTCGGGGTCTTCGTCCACAAACTCGGGACGGCAGCTAGGATGGCCTAGACTGGTGCTCGCTTTCGCGAGGGAAATCAGACAATCGAGTTGGGCTATTATTTTTACTGCTGCAAGCCAGATGTCGTAATTCTCATCGAATTTGGCGTACAGTTTGCGTGCAACGTCCTTGACGATCTGGGAATGGGTTTCTTGCGCTTCCTGCAACTTTCTTACCAGGGCGCGCAGCTCCGGGAAGTAATAGCGTTTGACAGTTGAAGTGGCGGACATTTGATCCCAGGTGGCAGGAACTTTCACCTTGAGGGGAACTTCCATCTGCATGATCTCCTTGCCGTTGTCGCGGTAGCAGATTTTACTGGATCCGAGCTCCCCGCGCCATTTGCTGATGAGGGTGTCAAATTTCTTGTTGATGGCATCAATTGTGGCCTGAGAGTTGTCAAAGTCCTCTTCCACGCCGGGCTCAGGGACCAGGATGCCTGTTTCCTTTGCTTTTTGGCGGTCGAAGGCATCGTGCCAGTACTTGAGACGGGGTCCGAGATCTGGCATAGCCGAGATGAGCTGCCCGATTACACCTTCACTGTCTGAGGGTTGACTCGTCCCGTCCCGTAGGAGAGACATCGTATGGTCAATCTGCTCAAAGCCCTCAAGAACTTTGACGAAGTCTTGAACTTTGCAGGTTCCAGCGTGTACGCGGGAGATCAATCTCTCTAGATCTGGCATCTTTGTCATTTGCGAGGTGAATCGGTCTCTAACCTTTGCATCCGCGTTAAGTGAGTCGACGGCGTCCAGTCGGGCGTTGATTTTCTTGGTGTCCATCAGTGGATGGCAGACCCATTGCTTGAACATGCGTTTGCCGAAGGGTGTGATGCAGCGATTGAGAAGCTGGAAGAGTGTGCCTTCGATACCACCGTCGAAAGAATTGGCGAAGACTTCCAGATTGATCAGGGTTTGACCATCAAGGACTAGACTTGTCGCCTTTCTGATAGGGTCGTACCAAGTAAAGTTGCCCATAGTAATCAGATCCCGCTCGATCTTAAGTGTCCGCAGGTACTGGATAAGAGCCCCGAGGGCGGACATCAGGAGATCCTTCTCTCTTGCCTCTTCCAAAGTCGTTGGCCATCCTGTGGGAAAGTAGTCTTCCGCTTCTATTTCTTTGGCTGTGATATGGCCTTCCCAGAACTCCTTGCCAGGCTTAAGATAGTTCCAGATGGTTGTGGGCCCGGTGTTGTTCTTGAGGATCCGTAGTGTCTTCGTGGTAATTCCACACTTTTCGAGTAAGAGCTCCTGAGGTCTTGTTTGAGCAATAAAGGTCTCAAATCTGGTAAGGTCTGCATCGTCAATGAACTCGGAGACATTAAACTGGCCCGTGGCTGTATCGACAAATGCCACACCGAACGCAGGCAAATCGTCCACTTCGGACTCCTTAATAGCAACACAATAGGTGGACATATCATCCTGGAGCATGGCACCATCAACAAGGGTGCCAGCAGTCAGGACGCAGGCAAGTTCTCGCTTGATCACCTTGTCTTCCTTGCTCTTTTTGCTGCCAAAGCCGCTTGATTTTTCGTCTCGTTCACGCATATCTTTTCCGAGAGCGGTTTCTTGCTGGTCGACTCGGGCGATCTTGAACCCCTTTGCGACGAATTGGTTCGCCCACAGTTCAAGGCTCGACTCCGGGACGCCAACCATTCTCATGTTGACGCGGTCCGTCAACTTCAAATCGAACAGTTGGTGGCCAATTGTGGCGTCGTTCTCATACAACTCATAAAATTTACCCTTCTTGAAAAACACAATGGTATCCCAGAACTTCTGCTTGATCTCCCAGTACTGCTTTTCAAATGGGGAGAAGTTTCTCCACGCCATGGGCGGGATATACAACGTCCTCGGGTCATACTCGGGATGGCCAGGAGGATTGCGATCAATGTCTCTAATATCCTCGAGCCAAGCGTGGCGCTGCTCGGGCTCAGTCATGTGTGCTTTCAGTTTCTTTCCACTGGGCTGTTTTGGAGGGACGTTGGTAGGTCGTGGTTGCAAAGGCTGAGGTTTCTCAGGATCGTAAGTCCATTGTTGAGCAGTCGAAGTGCCTTCAGGGACGTCCACATCGTCCAAATTCATATCCCCTCCCTCATCGGCGGTAGGAGTGAAATGAGAAGAGGCTGTTTTTGACGCGCTCTTGGATGACCGTTTGCGCTTGCTAGGGCGGCGGACCTCGTCTTCAGAGTCGTCCGGAACAATGAAGTCGTCAATATCTAGGACCGCGTTAGCGTCGTCCAACTCCAAACTACAACAGTGTGCTCACCATCTTCTTGCTCTACCTCATTCTCCTGCTCGTAGACATCTTCTGAGTCACTATCAAAGAGGCGTCTGCGTTTGGTAGGTCGAGGTTTGGGCGCAGCCTTAGGTTTGAACACGTCGTCATCGTCGGTCCCCTCACTGTCTGACTCTATGTAATTGATCTTCTTCGTCTTGACCTGTACAGCGTCAATGGTCAGTTAGACGTGATTGGAGCGTGATCTGTGAACTTACCCTTCGCGACGGCGTACCCCGGTTGGTAAGCTCTTCCGTGCCATTAGTCTGCTCACCGTCAGCTGAAACTGGCGATGGCAGACTCTTGGACGGCGGCAGACTCGCCTTTGTAGCGTGTACATCCTCATCTTCGGGCTCCAATGCATCACTGGAGGGCACCGGCGTCAGAGTAGAACCAGGTGCGGAATTAACTGGTTTCGATCGGCTCTTGGATGGGACAGGCGTCGAAGCGGGAGCGGCAGACCGAGCAGTCGGTGCGGCAGGTGAACTCGAGGAGGGAGTCTTCTGAAAGAAGCCCAACAAGGTCTTTTGTCCACCAGCGGAGGATGACTTCTTCAAGCCCGGTGTAGCTGCTAGAGTGGAGGCACCCTTCTTAGGCATCTTCAAAAACAGCCACGGCCCTCAAGATCTCTAGTAGAGGGGAAGTAGAATTCTAAAGACTCGAACGTGAAATGAGAGAACGACCGGGAGGTACAGAAACTTGGAGCGCGTCAAGTGGAAGATTCGCTAGCGTGGACCTGACGCGTTAAGCCGCGACGCCCAGGGATTGTTCGTCCCCCAAACCCCCCACCCCCCAGTTGCCAGCCTGGTCCACACACGAAAACCACGACGGAACATGCCACCAGAGAGATGCAAACTCCGCCGGGCCCACAGGGCTACTTCTCCTCCATACTATGGAGTACCGAGTACATACGCTGCCAATTACTCCGTAACCTAGCGGCCAAGGTACATCACCATGGACTCGGATTCGACTTACGTCGAAGAAGCCGAGCATATCGCATCTTCAGCGTCCCCTGATCGGATTCTGCCTTCATCACCGCCTCACATCACACAGTCGCACGTACAAGGAATCACCACATCACCAGGCGCCACATCGACATCACAACGGATAGTACCGTCTTTGATATCGAAGAATCCGCACGCCCAAGGCCAGGACCGTGAAACCTACTTCCGGCGACCCAATCGCTACTTCGGCCCTGCATCGACATGGCTCTCCTGGACACAGGAGGAAAGAACAACGGCCCTCAGCCTCGACCGTGTGCGAAGCCAAGATCTTAGCACCCATTTGTTCAACGCTTTTGGGCTTAAACGCAAGGCGCATGCGTTGGCTGGAAGGGAGCCGAAGCGGAGTAGGAAGGGTAAAGAACGAGCCTCGTCTGCTGCTGCTACTGGCGCCGGAGATGATGCTGATGCCGATGCCGGATCCCAGCTGCAGAGCACGGATAGCAAGTTCAGTCTTTCCAAGTCGTGGACTGCTTGGCCGATGCCTCCCGACCAAGTCCCGAGGGAGGAGTTACTGCCGCAGCTGCACCACGATGGCATACGTCGTGCGCAAGCCGACGTAAGACCCAGCGCGTATCTGGAAGAATGGCTAATCGCAGCAGCTACAAGATTTGCGCGAGAACGATTGAATGCGAGAAAATGGGAAACGGGGTACCAGCCGACCGCTATGGACGTCGAACAAGATGATGATTCTGCTGGACCGGCTGAGACACTGGAGCACGGCCAAGCAGAAGAGAATCCGGACTTTGAAGACGAGGATGTTCCTCCGTCAGCACAACCTGGCGATGATCCTATATTCTACTCCCAGCCATTCGCCTTCGACGATGATGATAATGATGATGATCATATCAGAGACAACGACCAATCTACAAGTATTAATAACGAACAGAGCGACGACGATGCCGACAGACTGGATCGCCGTCCTGTCCCACTCGCCGATGACGATAAAGCCCGCCAATACTTCCTTCCCAGTGCTCGACACATCCTTTCCAAATTAGACGATCTGCTCCTTGGTCTGCATAAGGCGAGGTACGCCTACGCGGCCAAACCTCCGGGCAGGGCAAGAGGCAGGTACTCCCACTCTCTGACACCGGAGGAAAGTCAAACCCGAGGGAGGAGTTCTTCGCGAGCGGCGTCAAGAAGAAGAGTCCGTTCCTCGTCCGCAACTACCGATGTGTCGGGCTTCCCAAACGTGTCCGCCGCGCAGAGTAAGCTCTCGCGCCGAGTCGAGAGTCTTGGGTTGCGGGACTGGAGTGACATCATGGGTATGGCAAGTCTGGCAGGTTGGGACCAAGCGATTGTCACGCAGGCGAGCGAACGCTGCGCAAAGCTGTTTGGGGAGAATATGCTGTTCCGCACGTTTCATGAAGGTCAAGGCAGGGATGGAGCCGAGTCATATTTCGCGGAAACCCTGGCCGACCAGACAGAGGACGTAACGCCACCCAGGGATGGCGAAGAAACGGCCTCACAGACCGACCAAAACGGGGTCCTTGTGGTCCGCACCTCCAGGCCATGTACAGCCTGTCAAGCATCGCGTTCACAGTGCCAACCTGCTGACGACCAACCCGGAGCTTCAAGGCCCTGCAAATCCTGCCTCAATAACGACACCTCGTGTTCTGGAATCAGAGCCTCCACCATATATCGAGCACGGGTCTGCCCGCACCGCTCCTGCCCTCGACACACCATCCCCTTCCGCAAACAATACCACCTCCAGCGACATCTGGACAGTATGCACAGAGGTGTACGGAGTGCCCGATCCATGTCCCGATCAAGTGCTCGGGCTGCAAGTGCCCCTTCCAGCGGCGTCTACACCGACTCCGACCCTGACGCCGACGTATCTTCCGAATCTGACGTCCATGATTCAGCCCAGATTGTCTGCCCGATCGAGAACTGCCCGCGGGTTCTCCGCCCGTTTTCGAGGGGGAAGAAGCTATACGAGCATGTCAGACGGATGCACCCTGAAGTGGATGTCAATGAAGTCAAGAGACGAGAAGCAAGAAAGCGCAGCGCAAGAAGTGGCAGCTCGCGGGACGTGGTGAGACACAGGAGTAAAAGTCGGGAGAAGAGGAGAAAGACAGAGGTGGACGAAGAAGTCGAAGCTGAAGATGAAGACGAAGAGGAAGACTGAGATATACGTCGCTGGTCCACCGTGCTCTCTCCATCACAGGCCACAAGGTGGAAAGAACCCAGACCCAATGAACAGTCGGTCTGCGTGCTTACGTAACCGTTGACGCAAGGCTCTGCAGAAGTCCCGCGCCCAGAATGAATTATTGGGGGCCTGAATCTCTGATCTCCATCAATCCACTTTCTTAAATCCTTCCCTCCCAAAGAATAGAGTACTATAGCATATCCCTTCTTTGTAGAGCCTGCTCAACTTTTCTTTCCTGAATGGCGCAAAGACTGTTGCGGCCGTTCCGCCGCGCCTACCACCTCTAAAATTCCTTCAATTCAGAGCACCCAGGCCAGCAACTTACTCCCCAAGTTGTGTCCGGAAAACTCCTCCGTCCTGACTAATTGCCCACGTCACGACGTTCTCGACGTTCAAACCTCCAGGCTCGACGATCTAACACCTTTGAGGAGGGCCCAGCCCGTTCATCTACATCGAATAGTCTAGGCTCCAAGTGAGTCTTTGAGTTGTTGACCTGAACGGACCATTTTCACCATGACGACCACAACTACTACGAAGAGTGGAGGCATGGGAGAGGGAGTCGCTCCACTGAAACAAATGCGCAAGGGCACCAAGTCATGTCTCGAGTGTATGTTCTATTCCGACCTATTCGTTTGCAATTGTTGTTGTGATTGTCCTTTGTGCCTTATTTCTGCGTCGACTTCACTGTGCGCGCTTGAACCACGGTTGAGTTGTGAGGCGCAACAAGTTTACCTTGCCACATTTCGTTGCATAGGATACTCGGGGTGGCAGGTTCAAAAGCGCAGCGGGGGTAAGCGGAGGGAGGAGGGAAACAAACAGCTTAAGCACAGGTTCCATCTTAAGGAGGTTTTGACCTTGTCTCTCTCTTTGCACGTTACTCCACGAGCTTCCAAACTTGGCTCTGAGTTGGACAGCTCTCAATCAGCTGACAATTACCCAGGCCGTCGCCGCAAGATCAAATGCAACTACCCTCCCACGCCACCGTCTTCCCCATCGAGCACGTCTGAACCGGAAAAGAAATGTATTGAATGCACAACCCATAAGCGCACATGCCAAATCCAAGGCTACGTCGCCTCCGAGACATCCCTACCAGAGTCAAATTTGGACAATTCTGCCGGCCTCAACGGGAACGCAGCAGATCACCTCAATTTCAAACCGTCGCAGAAGCCTAAAATCTACAAGCGACGGCGACGAATAGACCGAAGCTCACCTGACGTTTCCGAAGACGAGAGGCCACGCATGAAAATGCACTTTGACAGGATGGCGCCTGTGGTAGAGAGAATTGCCAAGGAGCGAGGGTCTGCCCATAATGCCGTTCCGAGTGGTCAGGTTCCGCTGGTCCCGAACCCAGGCAGTGGCGCCACTTGGAATGGTGAGCTCCCCCTCAGCGGTGGCTCCGAGTTTGGCCTCAACCCGGGCAATCCATTCGCGAATGCATTGACTTTCGACATTGCAAACGATGCCATGGTCGACGCTCGGAAAACTTGGATCAGTGATGGGTTTGAGACCTTCCTTCCCCCCGGAGCGTTATCTGGCGATCCAGCGATGGCGGCTTCTAATGCCCAGTCTACCCCTCAAGACGACCTGATTTTTGGGCTTCAGCAGCAATGCCCTAGCTTGGTCGACCGTGTTGGTCTTGACCCTTCGATCCCTCTGGAAGAACAGAGCAAGAAATCTAGTCCTCTGCTCTCCCAGCTCTTCAACAACGAAATCTTTACCCAGGCAACGCCCACTCCACAAACCTTGACCGAGAAAGTTCAGACCATGAGTTTCTCAGACACCAACACCACCGACGCAGAAAAACTCCTTTCGACGATCAAATCAGAACCCTACCTACTCGAGGTGCTGGATATCTCAATTAAATGGTGGATTGCTTGGCGTGAACAGGCTTTTGCATTGCAGGATGTGTTTGCCTTCTCCAAGGAGGAGCAGCAGCTGACGGAAAGACTGAGTTCTTATGGTGGCACCAGGACTAACACTCCGTCTGCATCGTCATCGAAATCGAGTCCATGCTCGGTGGCGGGGAAAAGGACATTCTCTGGTGATCAGCCTATCACGCTCCGGGACTTTGTCATGCTTAAGCTTTCCCACTCGGAAGACCCAGTTTCCATCTCGACAGGTCTGCTCTGCATCGCATTGTCATTGAGCCAACTTCGCTCTGGGGTAGACGACTCGGTTTTGAACATCTCCAACACCCCGGCCGAGATCGCCGACCGCATCACCCTAGCAGTGGATACAATTGTCCTCTCGCCGTACTCTAAGCCAGAGTACATGTCGGATGGGGGCGTGTTGCTGCTGCTCATGATGCGTGCCAAAATGTTTGCAGAAAGTAATCAGCTTCGAAAATCGTGGCTCAGCTTGCGCCAGGCTATCGAGGTGGCTAAGAAGATTGGTTTCACCGAGCCGAAAATGCCATTAGACGCTGGAGACTTTGCAATAAGACTGTGTCCAGAAGAGTTGAGGAAGCTCTTCCACCGCCAGCGGTTTGTCGGTTCCATCATGGAGCTGGATCGCTTGATGAGTCTGGTCCTCGGATTTCCACACGCCCAGGACGGGAAGTTCACCGATCGCATGGCCATGACTGTTCTGGAAGGGCAGGGGTCTCCGGATGCAAACGGAAGCAAGCCGTACATTTCGGCCGACATCAAGATGCGGGCGCTGCGACGTGTTATCTCCATCGCCGCTGGCCGTGTCAACGACAGGAACGGCTCTCCTGAGGCAGACGACGTGAAGTATCGGACCACCATGGACATCCAGGAGACCCTCAACAAGGCAGCCGCCGGAATGCCAGATGGCTGGTGGGATGTGAACTCACACATTCACTATGCCGATCCATTCGTGGCGCACGAACATCTCGTTGCTCAAATGTGGTTCTGGCAGGTCCAAGCATTCCTTCATCTGCCATACATGCTGAAACCGTGCTCGGCTATGCGTTCTTTGGACCATCACCACAAACGGAAGGACGACATGGCAGATGAGTACCTAATCAACAGGTATCTCTGTCTGCGAGGATGTCGTGGGATGATCCGGGTTTTCACTCTGCTTCGCTCGGATCCTTCGCTCGCCGTATACATCTGCTCTTGCGAGGATTTCCAAGGCGTTTTCAGCGCTTGTATACTTATGGTCGGCATTCTGATCCGCCTAGCGTTCTGTCCACAGACGGCGCGGAGCCTGAACGGCGATGTGATGGGCAGTGTCGACGAGGATCTCGCCTTGATCAGCGAGATCAAGGATGTTTTCCGATACCGCGCGGTTCAGCAAGGTGGATGCATCAGCAAGCAAGGGTTGAAAGTGCTTGAGGAGCTAGGCTCCTTCTTACAAGAGGACACCCGAATCGACGATGGCCAACCATTGCGTAGGACGGTGGTTCTGCCCTACTTTGGAGCTATCCACCTTGAGTTGAAGCCGCCACGGCACCTGCGCTGCAAGATAATGGAGCTTGATTCTGAGGAATCGAACACAGCAACAGACCCCACGCCTCCCAGCTCGACCGAGCATTCCGTTAACGGAGGGTTTGATCTAGGAACCTCGAATATAGCTGGTTTTGCATTGCCTGGTTTCGACGTTAGCAACGCCTTTCCAGCCACTGTGCCTGACAGCAACATGAACTGGGACCACTTTATTTTTGGGACTGAATTGGGCCAAGATTGGGAGGCGCAAATCCCAGAATGGCCGGCGGATGAGTCACTTTGGGAATGGAGTTAGGTATTTTGTGTTGAGTTGCTCCGTAGCTTTCAGCTGGTTTTTGCCATTTCGCGGATGGCACTGGCATAGAGGAGATCAGAATCTCTTCTCACTCGCCTGTGTACAGGAGGCTCCGAGACACTGATATTGTTGAACGTGGACATGGAGCTCAATTTCCGCCCGTCGAACATGCTTCCCTGTCGTAACCTCGCGACATCCATGTCGGGATTTGGTAGTGTGTTGTCGACTGGTCGAGTGCGGATCTTTTCCAGGTCTTCCAGCCACTCCGGCGGCGATGAGCTCTGAGATCCAAAGGAATGCATAAAGTTGGAAGTGACTGTCTTGCGACTGGGCTCGACAGCGAGGTCCGAGTGGCGTTTCACACCGACTCCGAGTCCCGGATATCCATCGATCTTGCCGCTGTCGGCCACCGAGTCCAGCGTATTTGCCAGGCTGAACGTCCGCTGGACGCCGGCAACCTCGACCAGCCTGCTGAGGACGGCGAATTCGAGCTTCAGTTTGACCGAGTAGCACAGGCCTTTGAAGGCCACCTCTGGAATGTGCAAGTCCTTATACTCGACGACCAGCAGGGCGATGTCCATGGCGACGATGACAATGTTGATGACGAACAGCTGGCCCATGAGGCGGGCGACGCGTTTCTTGTTACTGCTACTCTGTTCGGAGGCAGTGGAAGCCGACCGGGCGGGCCGGGCGGGCTGGGCGTGGGTTTTGACAATGTCCATCGTCTTCCACAGATAGAGCCCGGAAATGATGAATTCCTGCACACAGAAGCCCGTCATCTGGATCTTCTCGACGTAGATGTAGGCGCGAGAGAACGGCTCCCGCGCAGGCGGGGAGGCATAATACGACCCAAAGACCACTACGGTCGTGGTGACGTGGTATAGGATGGCGTCCACGATGATCATCCACCTGACATATTTCAGGATGCGCTCGTTCCCTCTGCCCAGGACGACGCCCAGCCGCGAATACAACACCACGCTTTGGCCCGTGATGGTCGTCCACCAGCCATAGTTGTTGATGACCAGCCCGGCCGCACTGTGGGTCAGGCGAAAATACAACAGAATCACGCCCACGGCGTAAGGTATCAGTCCGGTGGTAGCAACCAGCAGGGACCAGAAGTACAGGCCGTGGTAAGCGGTGAAGGTGGTGAAGATCAGCAGCAGAAGTTCAATCGCATTGTAGAGGGAGAGCGCTGAGGTGATGGTGACGATGGTGGTCGTGCTGTCGAAGCTGCCTGTGTAGAAATTTTTTCCCATCTTTACATTGCCGCGTTGATTTCTGGGCGACGGCAATTTCGCATGGCGGGAAGATCGAAGCTGTGCTGCTGCTCAATGCCCACGTTCATGGAGGTCACCTCAGCGTTGCATCTGGAGCGCTGTTGCGCACTCGCAAAGTGACGGGAATTGCTGTTGTTAGCACTGTCAACTCGAGAAGGGGCCATCGAAATGGCCGAACGTCATGAGGTTTTTATTGAGGCGGCAAGTGGGCACGAAGGAATGCTCGCATTGTTGACCGCCGGGTAATAGCTATTCGCGGGGTCTCGCGAACGGGGGGACGAGGAATGATGATCGCAAACCTGGGGCCGGGCTCGGGTTCGGTGACTGTTGGCCATGGATGGAGCGTCGAAGGATCCGAGTCGTCCGCAAGCAATGCCTCTCAATGGGGAATGTACAAGCAACTGACTTTTCTGTGCAGCGAATCACGCCCCCCTATTTTACCCCGTCAAGTGTCAATCTCGTAATGGTGGTGACCATACGAAGAGCAAAGTCCCGTCTCTACGAAGATGTGAAAAGGATGGAACTCGCCATTGGAAAAAAGCGTCGAAGACGAAAGCCGGGGAGGATATTGAGCGCCTCGCACCAGCATTTAACTATCTGGAGACCTCTTGCACTGGCCTGGGCGAAATACAATACACCGACCATTTTGATGCCCGCGATTAATAAATGACAAATCCTCTCCGATCCAGGTGCCTGGCTTCTTGCTATCTCTACCTCGAAGTGGACATTGTAAATTTACTGGACCGCCTCAACCAGGTCTCGAAATCTTGCATTTCTGGGAACTGGTCCTTGTACTCCTTTGGATCTGCTCCGAACCCGTCGCTCTTAAACCAGTCAAACATTGCGCCAAGTTGCTCGTGGAGGATGAATTTGATGAGGCGGCCGACGACCGGATATGTCGTTGGCATATCTGTTCCTACCACTCTCTTGAAGATGTCGTTGGCCTCCCGAGCGGTGAGTTCGTCTGTCGCAAACGAGATGGCTTTCCCGGCATAGGCATTTTGATTCTTGAAGACGTCAGCCGCCAGGACGCCAATGTCGACGGAGGACACCAGTTGCAGCTTGCTATCCATTCCGTTCAACTGCCACATGGTTGTAAATGCTCGGCCTAGGAAATCAGGTGTGAGATTTTCCATGAAAGCGACCGGGCGGATGATGGTCCATTTCATTTTGCCGCCTGCCTTCTGCGACACTTGCTTGAGATGGGTCTCAATGTTGTACTTGGAGATGAAATGTTTGACCACGGTGCCACTTTGGTCTGATTGTCGTGGACCACCGCGTTCAGCCGAGGTATACACAAAATGGTTGACCCCATGAGCTGCGGCGATGTCGACAAGTGCCTTTCCTTGCTGCTCCTCGACCTTGGGTTTGAGTGGGACCTGTACGCTGAAGACTCCGTGGAATGGCTCAGGCGATGCCTTGAATATAGCTTCGCAATTGTTCAGGTCGCCTTCGATGACTGTGACATTGGGCTTCTGTGCGAGAGCAAGTGCTTGGGGACTTTTCGAGTTCCGTGTCAAAGCCACCAGATGGAACGGTGGCGTCGGGGGAGATTTGAGCAAAGCGGAGAGTAAGGCACCTCCCTGCTTGCCCGTCGCGCCGGTGATGAGTATGCGCTTCAGATTCGACATTGGGTCTTGATGGTCACTAGAAGATACACGAAGGAGTTCAGTGAAGACGCTGCTTGTTCAGGTTGATGAGCTCTCGCCAGCCTGGCCGCGAGCATACAGTGGTATATATCTGAAGTCGAGCCTACCTGAGCCTTCCCTCTCGTCCACAAACAATGCATACATTCGTCCGAGTCCAGCCATGGCGCCAACCACGGGTCGTGCCAGGCAAAAATGTAGACGTCATGTTCATCTTCACGACCCTTGAGACAGGCCAAGGGGCTCTTTGTATGGCTCTTGACTCACTCTCGAATTGGTCCAGAATGAGAACCGCGGACCAAATTCAAGGTGCGAGGAGAAGCGCGCAATATAATTGGCGGAGGGGATCGGGGCATTCTGCACCGAAATGCCGTCGCTCCGCGCATCGCCATGAAACTTTTCGAGCGCAGTTGAATCGACGTGGAGGTCAGGCCGATGATGCGCGCACATCGAATCGCACATTCACCTCCCGTCCATGAAGACCACAGCTCCCCTTCGATCGGTCCGCCGCTCCCTGTATATCTGCCAGAGTTGTCGCCACCATCTTCGAGACCGGAATTCAGCTCTCAGCAACCCTGTTTCCCAGCAGAGATGGATCACGCGCGTGCACGTCCGCAGGATCCAAGAGGCAGAAGAGGAATGGCAGGCTAAAGCCAAAGATATAGAAGCCGGGAATATGAAGTCCATGATGACGATTCTCGAGGAGAGGGGCTATGTGAATCAAATTGTTGGGTACGGCAGCATCGTCGTGGGCGTAAGGAACTGGATTGACTGACACCATCTCCCTCAGCTCAAGAGACGACCTGGACAAGCTCATGACCTATCGTCGAATCGGCGCGTATGCGGGCGTTGACCCCACTGCGCCATCACTACACGTGGGCCATATGGTGCCGTTTATGGCTTTGGGTTGGCTGTATATCCATGGCTACAAGGCCAACTTTTTGGTAAGGAGGATTGATCGACTTGGCTACAAGATGCAGCAGTCACTCACACCATTCAGCTTGGAGGATTCACAGCTAGCATCGGTGACCCGATCGGGCGTCTGAAGGGCAGGGAAACCATGTCTCCGTCGCAAAGAAAAGCAAACATGGCGGCCATGCATATCCAGCTGAAGAGACTCGGCGCTTCAATGGAAAAGTATGCAGAGCGCAAAGGCTATATGCGGGAATGGTCGTGGCGAAGGTCTCTCGAGAACAACGTAACGTGGTGGAGTAAAGTCACTGCCAGAGAGTTCCTTTCCATGCTTGGTCGCCATATTCGCATAGGACCCATGCTGGGTCGAGATACGTGAGTATTGCTTCATCCTCATGGATGTTCCGTCACTGATCCGCCGTGCCGGTAGGGTGAAGAACAGGCTGGAAAAGGGCGACGGGATGTCCTTTGCTGAGTTCAGCTACCCGCTGGTACAGGCCTGGGACTGGTGGCATCTGTTCCAGTCGGGCTGCCAGGTCCAGATCGGAGGTGCTGACCAGTTCGGGAACATCCTCGCTGGTGCCGAAGCCGTGAAGCAAATCGCCAAAGACTCGCACGAATACCAAGTTGCCCTGCGACAGACCCAAGTGCTGGATGCGAAACGCCGCATCGATGTCCCGTCCGATCCCATGGGCTTTACTGTTCCTCTGCTGACAACGTCCTCTGGAGAGAAGTTCGGCAAGAGTGCCGGGAACGCCGTGTGGCTCGATCCCGAGATGACCAGCGTCTATGATCTGTACCAGGTAAGTAGGCGTCCAAGATTCCTGACCCGTCGCGGAAACTAAACAGTGGTGGGCAGTTCTTCTTGCGTTCCGCGGATGCAGATGTCGAGAAATACCTGAAGCTCCTGACTTTCTTGCCGTTGCCCGAAATCCACCAGATCATGCAAGAACACCAGAAAGACGAATCCAAACGCATTGCTCAGCACAAACTAGCCAGCGAGTTCGTGGAGCTCATCCACGGCCTGCCCGCCGCTCAACAGGCCGAAGAACAACACCGAAAACTGCACAACAAGAACATGAGCATCAGCGACCTGAAGGCCAGCGTGACCGAAGCGAAAGCAACCGACGTGCACCCGAAAACCGGCATCCCGATGTTTGCGCATCCATCCCTGAACAAGCATGCCCAGCCTTTACACCGCGAGGGCGACCCATCCACCAGCGTCAAGCTACCGCGCAGCCTGGTGTTCGAGAAACCCATGAGTCGCATTCTGTGGTCCGCAGGGCTCGTGACCTCGAGGACAGAGGGCCAACGGCTCATCAACGCCGGAGGGGCATACGTCGGAGGAGGCACCGACGCGAAGACCGAAATGGGCGACAATCTCACCTTCACGCCCGTGAGGACATCCGAGTGGAAGGAGGTGCAAAAATGGATCCTCGATGACAGCCTCCTCATCCTCCGGTCGGGGAAGTGGAGGATCAAAATCGTCAGTATCATCCCGGACGAGGAATACGCAGCGCTTGGACTGTCGTGTCCCGGGTGGGAGGAACATCTCCGGAGCAAAAGCGACCCAAGCTCTAGTGGCACCGAGACCAAAGCCGGGGCAAGTGGTGGTGAGGTAGAATGGAGCCCGCTGGGTCCGTCGTGACCCCCTGGCGCTCCGCTGTACTGAGTACCTTGTACAGTAATTTTGTAACAAAAAGCGTCGGTTGGTTTGCGTGTGTACAATCAACGTCAGATCTCCGACTGCGTAACCGATGCGATGTGTCGAATATCCTTCTCAATACGAGTTATCTTGGATGTCAATTCAGTATCGATTGTGAACCTTCTATACGTCTCCGCGACGGAACACCGAGCTTTTGTCTTTCACTGAACGCCATGCCCGGGGGTATCTTAAGCTGAACAACCTCCTACGTCCCTTCCCATTCGTGGTGTTCATACTCCCAACACCCAGCTAGCTTTCCAACATCCAGCATTCAACTTCCAACACCCAGCGCTCTCCTCCCAACATCAACTCCCAACATTAACTCCCAACATCGAGTCTAATCCCGCAGAAACATCTTGTACGTCGCGTTCTCCGTACACTCCTTGAAAGGGTAGCCTATGTCCTTTAGAAAGTCTTCCAACTGATCCCGCTCCGACTCCGGGCACTGGATCCCCGCCAGTATTCTGCCGACATCACCACCATAGTTCCTGTAATGGAAGAGCGTGATGCTTTGGCCTGGCCGCAGCGTCCTCAGGAACTTGAACAACGCACCAGGCCGCTCGGGGAACTCGAACATGTACAGTCTCTCGTCCGTAACGCCGGATCGTCCGCCGACGAGGTATCGGATGTGTGTCTTTGCGAGTTCGTCGTCGGAGAGGTCTTTGGCCGTCATGTCCTCTGCGGAGAGTCGGTTGAAGAGGGCGCCCAATTCCCTCTCGCGCGCACCGGCCGAGGAGACGGAAATGCCCATCATGACGTGTGCCTTGTCGGGGTTTGAATAGCGGTAGCCGAACTCGGTGACGGCTTGCGGTAACACGGCCTCGACCAGTTGAGCAAACGCGCCCGGCCGCTCTGGGATCGTGACTGTGAGGAGAGCCTCTTTTTGTTCGCCGAGCGCGGCACGCTCGGCGACGAATCGTAACCTGTCGAAATTCATGTTCGCGCCACTGGCGACGGCAACCAATTCGCGGGACGTATCGGTCGAGGGGTTCTGAGCCACCCACTTCTTCAGGCCCGCTAGGGACAGGGCACCCGCAGGCTCGAGGACAGATCTGGTATCCTCAAAGACATCCTTGATGGCTGCGCAGATCTCGTCGGTGCTGACTTCAATTACTTCGTCGACGACTTCCTGGCAGAGTCTGAACGTCTCTTCTCCGACAGTCTTGACGGCCGCACCGTCTGCGAACAGGCCGACCTCTTTCAGAAGCACTCTCTTTCCCACCTTGAGGGACTCGACCAGCGCGTTGGCGTCTGAGGCTTCGACGCCGATGATCTTGACGTGCGGCGCTATCCTCTTCACGTAGACGCCGATGCCGGAAATCAAACCGCCGCCGCCAACGCAGCAGAAGATAGCGCGCAGCTTCTGCAGTGAAGTCTGTCTTAGCAGCTCCATGCCAATGGTGCCCTGCCCGGCTATAACGTATGGGTCATCGAATGGGGGAATATTCGTCAACCCGTGCTGCTTCTCCAGCGCGTGACAGTGTTCTTTTGCCGAGTCGAAGTCCGGGCCATGCAGCACGACATTCCCGCCCATGCGACTGACATTCATGTGCTTGATGGCTGGTGTCCCCTGGGGCATGACAATGGTGGCAGGGATCTTCAAGTGTCTGGCCGAGTAAGCCACGCCCTGGGCATGATTCCCAGCGGAGCAAGCTATGACACCCTTCCACGAGACCTCGGGCGGCAGGTGCGCCATTTTATTGTACGCCCCGCGCAGTTTGAAGGAGAAAACGGGGAGAAGGTCCTCCCTCTTCAGCAGGACCTTGCATTCGAGCCGGTTGGAGAGGTTGACGGCATGGCTGAGGGGGCTTTCGCTGACCACGTCGTAGACTCGCGACGTAAGGATGAGGCGCACGTAGTCGGGGTAGCCGTTCGGCAGGAGGAAATCAGAGGGCACTTCGTAGGTTGGTGTGTCAGCCCGTTCCGAAGGGGGGGTGGGCATGGCGGTGTACTCAGTCATAGCCAGCCCGGACCGCTTGGGCGTTGCGGGCGTGGCGGGCGTGACTGTTCCATTGACATAGGGCTCGGCGACGTCCATGGCGACCGTCGACACTGACTACAGGCACAAGAAATGTCGACGTGGAGCGTTTGGGTGGTAGCTGTGGTTTGAGCATGCGTACAGTAGAAATGTCACAGCGGAAAATTCCAAAAGCTCAGCCTCCCCGCATTTTCATTTTCCGTTTGAAGCTACATGCCGGATCCGAAACAGCAAATACGAGTACAGGACGGAAAACCGCAGGGAGCTCGCGTGCGGCTCGCCCCAACCGTGCCGCTTTTGAAACCCGTCGCTCGCGACTCACCCTCCCTCACCCTCTCTTCTCACCTCTGCTCACCGTTTCTGCGCACCCTGTTGACTCTATACATACACGCTTGATCGAAAATAGGCCCTGTCTTAAACGCCTACCGTGCCTTAGCGCCTCCTCCCCTAGACCTAGAACTGGGAACCAAGTTATCATGAACAGGGTTCAGACAGGCATATAAGCTAAGAGGTCCAAGATTCAGGCACGAATTGCCATGATTCTCAGTCTTCTTGGGCGATCCTCAGGGGCTGTGGACCTCTTCCTGGCACTAACACTGATGAAGGTATTTTCTTGTTGCAGCTCTCGTGAGGAGGAAATCATTATTCCTGACCAAGCCTGCGGCTTTGAGGGTGGCCTAGGATAACCGCGGTCCGAGGAGCACGTGCAGTCTCAGCGACAAGGCTGTCTGAGTGCTCTGCAATAGAGCATGACGGAGTATGCAGGGCACAACGCAAACATATATTCTACGTTCATTACCTAGACAGATGGACTCGAACCTACTGACTTCTACCCTGCGATCTATCCCCATACCACGTGCACAACGGCCAGGTGTGCTCCGTACTTCAGTGCTCTACACCTAACAGGACCAAATCCACCTTGGCTCACGTGAGACCCTGGTCGAACGAGGTTCATAACAATCATGTCATGAAGCTGACCACAGATGGCGTCCTTATCAGAGAAGCCCAGGTCACTCCAACATTCCTTGGGAATGACTCCAGATATGAGTGGCATATGCTTGAACCGCATTTCCCACATCTCTCACATGCAGCCCCTTCCGCCCATCCAAACTGTCACGGAAGGGCAAGTAATAATTAGATAATCATGCGGTGTTTTATTTCTGGATGTGCTTCTAGAAAATTGATCTGTTGACCTCAGACTTCAAGATTTGGCGGTCACGAAGAAGCAAGCCGGATAGCTTTGGGGCTCTCTACCCAGTCGAACTTGCCTTGGGCCATCGTCCAACGAACTTCACTGGGGCGTGAAGCGCCTTTCTGGGGCGTGCCGAGACCCTGGGTAATTGTTCCGCTCAAGAACGTATATGGGAAGCCCGGGTCGAAGTCATAAGCCTGGTCGATCTGAGAAATCTCGCTGTCTGTCAAGGTTGTGGCCAAGCCTGTAATGCTGCCCTGAAGGTGGCTCGGCTTCCTGCAACCCACGATGGGATACACAAAGGGCTCTTTGTCCATAATGTAAGCCAATGCCACATTGGTGATTGTCGTATCTTTCGCGTCCGCTAGGGTTTCCAACACTTTGGAGACTTGCTTGTCTCGCGCAGTGACAGGAAATTGCCGACGGCCTGGATTGTTCGTTTCGCGTTCTTTGAAGGCAGCCTCGCTTTGAAACCTGCCGGAGTTGAGCACCGAGTAGGCGGTGATGCCCATACCTTCGTCCCGGCACAGGGGGACGATCTCGCGTTCGAGATCACGCATTGCTGCATTCCAAAGGCCCTGATAGACGACGAACGGACGAAGGCCGTGGTCTCGTGCATATTGGTTGGCTTTGGCCACCACCCAAGCTGGGCTGTCGGAGATACCAAGATAAAGTACCTTTCCTGAAGTCACGAGATCATTGAGGCCATGCATGACCTCGGGAATGCTGGCGGTGAAGTTCCACCAATGAAGGTAGAGTATGTCGATGTAGCTAGTTTGCAGACGTTGCAGCGAATCTTCCAAGGTGAGCCGCAAAGACTTCATACCGTTGCCACCGTAGTTGGCACGGATCTTGATATCTTTGTCCATGGTTCGATGGGGGCCTGTATATTTCGTCGCAAGGACGATCTCGTCGCGGTTGCCACGGGCTGTCATCCAGTCACCCAGCCAGGTCTCCGTCTCCCCTGCGTGGTAGGAATTGGCGGTGTCGATAAAATTGCCGCCCTCGTTATAGTAGTGGTCGAGGATTTCGAAGGCGGTGTCCTTGGAGCATTCGCCAAACACAGCCTTTTGTTTGGTTCCGAAAGTCATGGTGCCGAGGCAGAGAGGAGACACGAAGAGGGCTGCCGACGGTGAGAGTTGGCGGTAGCGCGCAAGCAAGGAGCTGGCAGACATCGTGGCCCTCTGCAAAATGGTTCGATAGCTACGTGATGGTCGAAGTCCAGATGGCATTGAGAAGTGTCCGACGAGTTTTTATATCATGTTGTCTCTCATAGCCACATCCGCACATCAGTCACCCGCACTTTCTTGTTGTGGTGCTGTGTTCCCTTGTAGCATCGTCAAGATTCCTTGTGGTAGAGGCCGTAGTACATAGATCTTCGGCCGATTTGTGGAGACTTCCTACGGCCGCGTTGTGGAGGCTTTCCACGGCCGAGTTGTGGAGCCTCTGTACCACGACCCGATGGAGTTCCTACCACGATTGTGTCCGTGCCAAATTGTGGGCACGTCGGAAACCACTCGAGTCGACTGAGTGACCTATCCGTGAGATTCAAACTTTCTGCTGGCTTGTCAATTACTGTAGAATCGATTCTTCCCTGTTCAGCCCGTCGCCTCTCTGCAGAGAATGTTCCACAGATTTGAGTCTTAGGCATACTTGGTCGCCTCGACGCTTCTTTCAATCTCAGAAAAAAAGACAGCCGCGGTGTCGTCTGCTGGGGCCAAACATGGCGCAGTCCTTCCCTCATACTTCCCCACTGAACATCTCGCACCGGCGAAGACCCATCACTTCCTGCTTGGAATGCTATCGGAGGAAATTAAAGTGCAGTCGAATGCGGCCCTGTAAGCAGTGTTGTGAGCGAAACATCCCAGAGAAATGTCGCTTCTCCGGTGATCAGCCTGCGCTCGACACTCCTTTGGCAAATCAGCCTCCAGCCGACCCGTTGTACTGTGAGCTCAACTTTGATGAAGCGAGTCCGATACTGCCTAGCTTGGTCAATCGTGCTGGATTTGCGGCGACACCGGCCGGCAGCGCATTTCATCGACTCGACAGTATAGATCCCAATGAGCCTGGCACTTTCTCTACGCACGTGCAGGTCGGACTACACGACGGCCGTCGAGATGAATATTTGCGCTTGGTCGCGGAACTCCCCGACCCAGACATTGTCAATGCGCTCCTCGATTTCTCGGTCCGCGACCTGTACTGGGCTACCATAGCCCTGGACGAACATCGGCTGAAGAGCATGTACAGCGAATGGAGGGGTAAGCCGCCGGTAGAGCACCTCCAAGTGCACAATACTATGAGCTCTAGGCAGGGAGAACTCATTCATCTCCCGGCTTTGCTCTTCCAGATCTTGGCTCAAGTTCTGCATCACTTGTCACCCCAACATCCCGCCGCGACAGCGATGGGACTCAAAGACTACGCGGGCTGCACTTCTTTGTCGCGGAAATTCTATTTTGCTGGTGGGAGAATCATCACGGTCCTCGGTCGTCACTACTCTACATTGTGCTCGGTGGAACATGATCTGATCTCCTGCTTCTGGCTGAAAGATTCAGGCCGCGGTGCTGAGGCATGGCACCAACTGGCGGGTGCGATCAGGTAAGATCATCTTGCGCTTTCTGATTGTCATGACTCTGGTTGAAACAGGTGGACCTTAACCATGTGGCGAAGTTGCAGACAAGCTCAAGAACTAGGGCTCCATCGTCTTGGTCAAAACATTCTCTCTGGAGGGCGTTCACCAGATTGTGAGATTGCGAAGATCTCGGATGTTGAGCATGGTAAAAAGGTTTGGGCTCGACTCTTCTCGTTGGACAGGTAAGTCTAAAAGCCAGAGCACGTATGAATTGCCTCGATTTACCCTTCTCAAAGCATTGCGGCCGTGCTCTTAGGTAGGCCTCGACTCCTCCACCGAGAAGATGTTACAACCCCGGCACCGTCAACGTGGAATGATTTGAGGAACCCGCCACATACCTCACCGTCATCATACAACCAATGCGCGGACGCGGGGGGGATGCTGTTTCTGCTCCTTGCTCAAATTGTTCAAGAGATGCTATCGTGTTCAGCGACAGGGAAATTCGCCCAGGACTATTCAAAACTGCTCGTGATCCACAGAGACTTGTTGGCTCTGCGGGATGAGGCGCTACTTTTGCTGCCACCATTTGATCACACCACCACGGCAGTGATCACCACAGAGACACGGCGGTGCAAGTCTCTGCGGCTGAATCTGTTAAGCACCATCAACGCCGTTCTTGTGGCGCTGCATCGCCCGTTCATCGCCACTCACTCGGCGAGTCTCTCAGCCGCCACCAATGCGGCCTTCGAGGGGCTTGATTTTCAGCATTCAATCTTCGACCTGATCCCGCACCCGCAGTTTGGACTATACGCGCCCACAATCTCCACAATCGAAGCGTCCGTGTTTCTCTGTGGAATCGTGAAAGACTTCCCTCCGCAGGATCTGGCTGCGGATCGTCGGATCAGACTTGCAATTCTTCTGGCGGTCGGGAGACTCGCCACCATTAAGGACTGGAGTTCTCTAGCGGAGGCCGGCGAGAAGGTCCTCCGGCAGTCCTACCATCAACTCCAAGCCATTCGACAGCAACCGGTGATCGAAGGGGCTACAGTGGCGCACCCAGAATGGACCCAGACTGCTCTTCCCGACCTTTCAGAGACCATGGAAAGCAACCCCCTTTCTCACGGCAATCATGAGGAGCGACTGATCCAAGTGCCCATCCAGTCGCCCCTGCAATATATGGAAGGAATCTACCAGAACGTCCTTGGCAGTGGACAAGGCGCCCACCGGCGTCCTTTCGGCGATTTTCAGGTCTCACACTCGAATACTCTTGAAGCCGCTGCCTCTGATATTCCCGGATACATTGATATTCAAGGCGACATTCTTTGGCCGGAATTTGGAGACATGTGCCAGGGGCAGGGTGTTTGATGCACGGCAGGATCGAGCAACATGTTGACCTGGTTCAAAAGATTTACCGTCAAAGCTGAGACTGAGGATTTTTGACTCGTCTTTGTCGTGTTTGATGATTTCGTCAACCACCATTGCGAATTGACTTCGCAGAAATGACAGCCAGAGACTGGACCAGTTCTACAACAAATGATGATGCAACTTCTCTCACTCGTATTAGACACGCACAGCTAAGCTTCTTTTCGCGTGCTCCTTCGGGTGATCCTCAGGCATACGCTCTGACAAAGCTTCCTCGAGATAGGCAAACATGGTATAATGAGTATCATCCTCGTACTCCCGGAGCATGCAATTGAGGCAACCGCTGCGCCATAAATTTGATCATGGCGACTCACACATTCCCGTCCTTCGCTCCATGCCAGACGAGTTTAACGGAGTCTACATACCAGGCAGGTAAGAAGCACAGATTCCCGCCATCCGGCTTCCTTTCCGAAGTCGTGAACAAGCGCAATCAATGCGGACTTGCGTTAGGTGGCAGACTCTTGGCAACCAACCGCCGTTCCAGCCTGGAGACGCTATGTATGTCACCCACGTGATCAACTGAGGCAACCGGTCAACAATCGAGGGATGGATGGATAAAATGGCTCTGCTGTGGCGGGACTAGACCCGCCTTTTTCAATCAAGCTAGGCAAACTCGAAGTATCTCTGAGCCCTGGTTCTCGAACGCCAATGCAGATTTGGAGCTTTACCTAAATGCCGTCTTGGCATGCATTCAAGTCCATCGTCACAGGCGCGGGGAACGACTTTCATCCGTTCAAGGGTTGGCATCTGAACGGCTCTCCAAGGAAAAGGGCATCCTCGTGAACCACCTTGAGGGTCAGTTCTGTCGGCCAGAACGCCTACCGCAATACAACAGGAGGCACGCCCAGCAAGAGCGTAAGGGACAGTCGCCTCGGTGAGCTCCCCAGAGCATGCACACGAGCACATTTCGCTCCAGCTGCACGTCGACGTCAACACTTTTGGTCGCCGTCCCGGATCTGGTCACAACCACCACCACCATTACCACCAGTCCGAGCTATCGATTCCTCCTTCAACAACACTTCTCATAAACTCCACAGAGACTCTCCACCACACCAAGTCCGCAACAACCATGTCGAACGACGCGCCTCCCCCTTCAGAGCCCTCCCCGCTCTCCTCCTCCGCCGTCCCCTCCTCCTTCGACTCGACGCCCGAATTCTTCGAAGAAAAGCGCTTCCAGAAGCTGTGGCGCAAGCTGCGTCAAGAGCCCCTCATTCCACTGGGCTGCGCGGCAACATGCTACGCGCTCTACATGGCCACCAAGTCGATTCGCGCAGGCGACCACCATCAGACGAATCGCATGTTTCGAGCCAGGATCTACGCCCAGGGGTTCACACTCCTGGCGCTGGTGGCGGGGAGTATTTTTTACAAGGACGAACGACTGAAAAGAAAGGCCTTTGAGGCGAAGTTGGAGGAGAAGAAGCTGGCGGAGAAGAGGGAGAAGTGGCTGGCCGAGTTGGAGGCCCGGGACAAGGAGGACAAAGAGTGGAGGGATCGCATTGAGAAGGCGAGTGTGGCTGCCAGGGACGTGGGCGAAGAGCTGAAGGAGAAGGCTGGCAGGATGATGGACGGTGGAATGGTTGAGGAGCAAATTCCTCCGCCGGACGATGTCCAGCCCCAGGAGGGAGGGAAGAAGAAGGCCAGCTGGTTCTTTGGGAGTAAGAGCGTTTTGGAGGAGGTGAGTGAGAAGGGCTGGGGTCCTGGGATGTGGGCACAGAGGGCTAGAGATGCTTGGAGGAGGTCTTGATGATGGTGACGATGCTGCCATGAGAGACTATTTGCCAAAACTCGAACTGTTCCAAAATTCATCAGGTGTGTGGGATATATACGGCCTGGCATGCTTTACAGTCTACATTGCACACTCAGCTCACACAAACACCACTTTCCCTTGCTTCAGTCATCTCTTCGTGCATGTATCTGAGCTACTCTAGTGAGATGAGCAGAAAAGCCAACCATGGATATTCCCCTGCAAGAGCTCGCAAAGACCCAAATATGGGCTGATGTCGCCACTCCTGAGAATCTCCTGTTAGGTGCCTCCCGTGGAAGCCTGTTTGATCGAGTAATCTCACATCTGCCAGTATATCGTGTGATGCATTGAGGAGGGACATGCAAGTGGAGCCTATTCCAGGACCAGGACGACGCGCAATGGCCTTGCCCAAGACTGATATTCGTGCTGTGTATTGGAGAGGCCATGTGATGCTACATAGCAGGGCTCGTGTGCGAAAAATGCGACCACTTTCGTTCATTGCGGGCCGTTCCATCTACTGAGCGTGAATCAGCGGAAAGCATACCCAAAGATACACCCTCAGCGACCTTCGAGCTCCATATCGAGTTTCCCGGGGATTGTACGCTGCCGACCCCGTCTCCGTGGCTGCAGAACCTGGCTGAAATATTCCTTCGTAAGGTTCTCTCGCCGCATCGCTGCCAACATGTCCAGCCCAGCGGATTCACTTCCACACCCACCCGGTATTCCTCCCTCGTAGAGCCCTCTCCCGCCAATACGGTAGCGTCACCCTGCGGACAGCAGCCCGGACACGCAACCCGCCACGAGCCACTTGCGCGTTGCCTTAGCCCGGCACTTTACTTCGAGCACCCTAGCATCAGCCAACCTAGTATGTCACTCGAGCTCTGGGTTTTATCGACGCGCTCCGCTCCGGCCCCGTTTGCATGCCGCGCGGACTGGCGTCAGGCGAATATGAGAAGACATCCCGTAGATGGACGATATATTCCGCTTTCGCTCGGCTGGAAGGAAAATCGGTTCCCGCTCCATAAGATGTAGCCATTCTCACCCTCGATGTTTTACCGGCCCCATCCCCTCAACACCCCTTCTCAACCCATCCCACTCCGCCTTGCCCGTACTGATCAGATACCGAATCCTATCGATCTCCTTGACATCCTTGTTCCGCGCGAACTCGCCCTTCGCGTACGCCACGCTTTCGTCTCTCTGCGGGGAAAGCATGTGCCGGTATATCGAGCGGAGGATGTCGCGATATAGATGGATTACGCGCTGGCGTTGAATGAAGTGGTCTAACGAGAGAGGCGCCGGTTTGCGCAGACGAGACTTGGGTGGAGGCGGCGGAGCTGGGGAAGCTTTGGCTACGGCGGCGAAGCGGAGGAGGGTCGACCGCATAGGTTTTGATTTTATGTGGCAGGTATCTCGCAGGCAAGATCGACGACAAGACCCAAAGTACAATGAGCGACACGAGAAGAAGGTCAAAAACTCGAAATACCACTTGATCAATACACTGTTGGTGCAGTACCGAATACGGAGTAGGAGAATATTGACATGGAGGTTCGGCGTTGATGCGTTCCGCCAATCACAATGCGTCCTCTGAAATGACGTCATAGATTGACTACTTAGAGTCTTGGCAGACTAGCCATTCAGCCTGCAACACCCAGAACACCTCGCCAGAGTCGTGAGACGGAGTGGTGAACGCTCCTTGTCCACTTCCGCGGATCATGAATCGAGGGCACGGTATTGGTTGAACAGAGAGCTTCAAGAGCTATCGCTGCCATACTCAGCCGGAATGAGTCTCCCATACCGCCAGCGGGCAGGAATCACCACGACAAAGGACCTGACTGAGAGGAATTTCCAGACGTTCGCTTTCTAGATTCCACGCCAGTGAGATGGCAATTACTACAAGTAACTGCTAGGAGCCCCGACTGCACAATCTCAAGACGGCACTTTATATTCTACACGGGGCGTACTTATGTACTTCGAATACGGCCTCCTTCTCGACTTCTCTCGGCCTCGCTCGGCCCGCATCACGCACCTTCAGGCGACCCAGGCCGTGAAGCGACGCGAATCGGAATCCCGGCTACCGACCACTTGGATGTGAAGAATTGGCGTCACTGACTTTGCTCAGTGCTCACATTACGGCGAGGGTCCTCACATAGTCTGGGGTTGGCCTAATAGAATCTGGTTGCAACCTAACGGCTTACACCCACTCGCCCATTGAACGGGTACTCTTACTGCGTACGTATGAGAAGGAATGTACGCCGTACGCAGTACAAAAGGTGAGCTCAACTCAGGTCAATGAGGTCGTCCCCGTCAATCTTTTCCCTCGGGAAACTGTAACTCGTACTCTACCTTCACCTCCCTCTCACCCATCGTCACGTCACCTTATCATCACCCCCTTGGCGTACGAGTACTGTGCTCTTCGCCCTAACTGCTTCGCACTACGGAGGAACGTACGGGACTGGGAACGGAACCGAGTCTCACATCCCACATCCCCTATCCGAGAAATGTCCTCCCCAAGCCCGATCCACCCTGTCTACCGCGTCTGGTTTACCCGCATCGACCCAATCCTCACCCTCGTCGGGATATACACGACCTTCTGGCAACCAGATTTCATTCTCGCGGGGCTAAATCCGGCATTCCACTCCCCGCCCGGCCCCGAAACCATCACCCTGGTCGACAACGGCGGCGCCTGGTTCTGCGGCTGTTTGATCCTGCAGCTCGGGCTCCTCCGCGCCAGACCTACCGATGTATTGGTGTGGCATTACTTCGCGGCGGCCGTGGGGGTCGTCGACGTCATCATCTGTGGTGCCATCTTGAGAGGGTTGAGCTCGCAGGGCCGGCTGGGCGTCGTGGCGTGGAGGGTGGAAGAGTGGGTGAACTTGGGGATTACGGCCGCGTGTGCGGTTGTTAGGGCGGGGTTTGTGCTGAGGATCGGAGTCAAAGGTGAGGATGGGGATGATACGGTGGAGGGAAGGGCGAAGACGATTTGAATATCCTCAGTTCCCACAGTCCTGTATTTGCTGCGGTCAGTTGGAGAGTCGGTCTGCAGGGCCTGGCGGTGGCTTGATCCCGCAGGAATGGAATCTTTCCATTCTTGAACTGGGCTGATGGCGATATACAATATTTAAGGACACGGGAAGAGTAAGAGATCGCCTCAAACCATTCAGATAGGCCAATTACAACAAAATACTTTTAAGAAGGTATGCTCTCTTGTCAATCATCCTGATGGTCCCCTTTGCTCATCGTCACGGCCCACTGTGGTGCCTTTGCTCCCCTTTTCTCATAGCCCTGCACGACCTTCGTCGCCTCCTTTGCCCGAGAGCTTAAGAACTGCTCCCCGAATCCCCGGACGCTGGCCTGCTGGTATCGATCCCTCAGTTCAAGCGTCGCCATATCGTTCGGGTACTCTGCCACCAACGCCGAGGTGTTCACCGTAGGTAGACCAAGCACTTGAGTCTCCAGAGTATGCGGATGCATATGCTCTTGTGCCTTCTTTGGATCGGGGACGTCCTCGTTGATCTTGACATAGTCGGCAAAGATGTTCTGGCCAAGGGTCAACTTGCCAGTGAAAATGACCTTGCTGTCTTCCTGTGGTGGCCCCTGATCAGCGGAAAGTGCTTCGAAAGCGAATTGGGCGCCTGGAACAAATTTGAGGCCCGGGGACGTGTAGGACGTCTTGGGATCATCCTCAGATTGCATGAGTGGTTGGATTACTGATTCGTGGACGTCAACAAGGCGGAACCAGCAGCCTGAGTCTCTGACTAGCTTTTCGGCATCATCTTGGCCCATCCCTTGGGCGTGGAATGTGATAGAATCGGCGTTCAATTGGATGTCCGGCGACACGTTGAGGAAATTGTCGATGCTAAAGATGGGTTTCTGATCGGTGCCGCGCTGAGCCGAGTAGGCGTAGAACGTCATTTTGTCGGGATAGTTGGCAGCAAGGAACTCGTGGCGCATTGAGCGCTTGTACAAAACTTTGACATCTGTGATCTCGACCTCTGCCAGCGGCATTGGAGCACCTTTCGTGGGGATCCCTTTCCTGAGGAGAGCCTTGAAGCTGGCACCATCTTTGATGAGGACTGGCAACTCTTCCGCAGTCAAATTGGCAACAGTGAACCAGGCAGACGGGTCTTCCTTCTTGATGTCACGAAGCATGTCGTGCTCCTTGCTGGGAAGTTGGCAAGAAATTATGAGCTGCCAACGATGATTTTGCATGTTGAACATGGGCAAGTGCACCCCACAGACCCTCTCACCCTCCAAGCCTTGGAGTATGAAGCCATGAATGTCGGGCTTTTGGACATTGCGACGTACAACAAAAGCCAGCTCCTCTTCTGCAATCTGCTTGAAGTTGGTTGCTATTGTTTGCACAAAATCGTGGCTCGTCGACCAGGGACTCATGGTGACATTGACGAGACTGTACAGATCTTGCGGACCCTCAACCCCCATGCGGCGCTTGTAGGTGTCGAGGCAACCCTGGTACGCGGACTGTGCGAACTGGGTGGAGGTCAGATACAGTGGGAAATCCTTGGTCTCCTGATCCTTCTGGGTCAAGGCCGTGCGGTTAAAGATGCGGCTGTTGTAGTAGTTCGCTTCAATCTGCTCCACGTTAACCAAAGCCGACAGACGATTGTTCTTCTCTCATCTTACCACATCCTTGTTCACCACTCCATCGAGCTCAAAGTTGCAGGCGAACGCATTGATCATTAGATCACCACCCATCTGTGCAAGCAGTTCAACAGCAACCTTGTTCTCGAAGACGGTCTTGTTGTCCTTGCCGATAATGTTGTCCCTGATGAACTGTTTCTGTGCCTCAATGTCTGTCCCCTGACGCTCCGCGGGCAGCATCGTAAATGGCGTGATGATCAATCTGGCTTTGACGCCGTCAATTGTGATTGGATCTGTCCTCATTGCCGCCCAGTGGCAGTACAGCTTTGCGAATGTCAGTAAATACTTACTGCTAGGTGTTTTCAACTCACTCTGGTGCAGGTCAGAATGGCCTCCCCGAGGACTGTACCGTAACCATTCTTGTTCAAGCCAAGTACTCTGTGCGAGAGCCAAGCACCAACTGTACACAATTAGTTGACTGTCAATCACATCCGAGATTGAGAAGATACCAGCAGCTGCACCAGGCTTCGAACCTTCCACACCATAGACGCCAATTGACTCCGTCGCGTCCGCTACCCTGAACACTATTGGACTGGTCCAGGTGATCAGGTAGCGCATTCGGCCGTCCTTGTAGCACAGCCCTCCAGCTGGATACGGACAGTATCCAGACTTGTGAGGGTCGATGGTGACACTGTCGGCTTCACCAAGGGCCAGTAGCTGCTGACGAGTATACGGAGAAACTGCTAGAATGGGAACATACTCGGGGTCCCCTTTCATGTCCCCTTCGATGTCTGTGAGCGGATCACGAACGCATGAAGCGAAGTAGCCCCCCCATGCCGCATCACAATGAACGACAAAGCTGAGGCCTCGCTTCTCAAATTCGGTTCGGAGAGCAAGTATCTCAGTCAATGGGTCAACTGCGCCGTGTTCGGTGCTCCCGATGATGGCAACCACAGAGTAGATGGCTCGTTGATCCTTCACGGCCTTATCCAACATCTCTCTGAGTTTGGTTGGGTCCATGCGCGCTTGATCGTCAACTGGTACGTCGATAATTTGTGCTTTTCCAAGACCAGCAATAGCTACAATGGAAGGTGGGTCAGTATATGTTGGCAACCCATAGGAGCCCGCGAAGGCAACCTGAACTCACCGGCTCCCTTCGGCCACGAGTAATGCTTTGTGGTCCCGACAAACATGCAAGGTGTAGACGCTACATTGAATTTCTTCTCCAGGAAATCTTTCCCCACGGTCTGGATCGAGAAGTCCGTGAAGGCATTGGTCAGTGCTGTTTGGGATACTCCGAACTCCTCATACAATTGAGTTGGAATATTGAGCACCGTTGACGGCTTCAGGTTGAGGAGCTCCCAGGTACTACATTCGGTAAATAGCTTGGACTCGCCGCTGCAGAGCTCGATCTCGAAGGTGCTTGAGAGAAAGGCCAAAGGGCCCGTTTCAATCGCCAGCCTCAAGGCCAAAGGATAGAACTTCAAGTTTCGAGCGGCCCAGATGGATTCCAGGTTAGCAACCGATCCGCCACAGGTGATGTGGCCCCACCCAACAGGCTCGACCTTGGAGTCAATGGTATTGAATCCGAGCATTCGACAGAGACCGTCACCGACCTTTTTCTCCAGAAAGGTAGTAAAAGCACTGGCTTCTGTTGCCACATTGTTCTGGTTATGAAGGAGACCGGCCAAATCTATAGTTGTCGGTTAATAAGGCTTGCGAAAGAGACAATATGTACTCGTACATCCAATGACAGAAGGCATCGACGACTCCATCAACATATGAGCATTGTATCTTGGCGACCAGAATGGGACTGAGTGTGACGCAAGCTGGTCCGAAATGGAAACCAATTCGGTCTTGATCATTTCGATCTGTCGCTGATAGAGCTCGGTGCCCTTCATCTCGTGGGTAATGAATTCGGCATCGTCGGGATATGTGACTTTCCGCGCTTTTTGCTGCGTGTCAAGAATGAAATCGAAGGCTTCTTTCAGGAAATCAAAGTTCTCTGCACGAGGTCCGAAGAACCAACCTCCGACAGCACTGTGTCTAGATTCGGGTAGTCTGTCAGAGGGGGGCATATAATACGCCATCCTGATTGTTCGCTTTCAGGGCTCTGTCGACTTGGGCGACCTGTTGCTTCAAGTGGGCGCACGGCATGCTTTTGTATCTGTCAGGGACTCGATAATACTGGCCCGGGGGGGGGTGCTTTCGCCTGTTCGATGGATGACGCATTCCGCGTGCATTCGACCCGTATCCCCACGCAAGCCATTGCGAAGGCACGGAGGCCGACAGGACGAGCTCCAACGATATTGATTGCGATCCGTATGCAGGGGATGTGCAAAGTCAGGTATCGTAGCATATCACCGGTGTTGTGAGTTCGCTTGTGGCTCTTTTCGACGGACAACAGTCCTTGCAGTAACCAATGTCCGCTGTGCTCTTGGCCGCAACGACCCGCATCTCATGTGTGCTTCAGCAACGCCTCGAGAAGAGGACGCAGTCCAGCTGGAGTTGTGTAACATTCAGAGCCATCCCTCTTGATTTGCGACAATCATGTGAGATCCTGCAGCTCTATGGGCAGTCGCCTAGACTGCTCATGCATTTTCAGCTACGGCTGAAGAGAGGGTTGTGCAGGAGGCTTAAGCGCTGTCGTCACAGAGGGGAGCGTACGGGTCCAAGACAGAAGACAGACTTCGACACTCGAGGAAGAAAATCTCGCCGAAGAGAGAGGTGGAATTCATCGCATCCAGAGGTGCCCGTGTTGCGCTGTATTCCACGTGGATCCCTGGCCTCACTTGATGACTCTATTGGCCAACCTCCGGACGCTAGTGATGAACGCGTACTAGTGGTGTCCTAGTGTAATGTCGATCCCCCGAGGGCGATTCAGCTCTTCACACATTTTGAATGGAAATCGCTCTTCGTGTGTATCTTGCCGGCAGCTTCTGGCAGGGTCGCAGGACCCGCTGATGAACTGTCCAACATAAAAAATTCGATAGATCTTTTTCTCTCGCTTAAAGGACACCCCGCAAGCAAATGGGATTCTTCCTTTTCTGCGGCACCTGCTTCTGCATTGTCAAAACACGCCAACATCATCTTCAGCCAGCCACCGCTGCTTGGGAGTTTGAAAGGGAAGAGAAAGCCAGAGCGAGCACGACCAACCCCTCCCTCCCCCACACTCTCTATTGTTCTGGACTGCAATTCAGCCTGCCCTTCTGGATCTCCTGACTTTGTCATGTTCTGCTGAAGTTCGAGAACATACGACAATGGAATGTGCGGACAGTCGATTGTGGCACGAATGCAAGGCCGGGTGATGTCGATACGAAGCTCGACACGAAAGTCCATTAACTAGCAAAGATGCCAGTCTACACCCTACCCTGTAGGCACTCTTGCCCTTCGTCCACGTGCACAGCACTGTCCACCCATCGTCGACTTCGTCACAAACAGGAGTGCGGTAACAGTCCCTGTTGCCTAAATTACCAGCCTCGCGGCCTCGTAGCCACTTTCCCACCGAGGCGCCCACATGTTGCTTATTGCGGGCGCTGAGAATCTGTGTTTGTGGTTGGCACTAAACAATCTCGTGTTCATGCTTGTGTTCATGCTTGTGTTCATGCTTGTGTTCATGCTTGTGTTCATGCTTGTGTTCATGCTTGTGTTCATGCTTGTGTTCATGCTCGTGTTCATGCTCGTGTTTAGTGGCCAGAAGGCCTTGGTACCTTCGTGACCGTGTATTCGTGGGTTCGCTGGGTGTCCGCGTCCTCGGGCAACCTATCACATTTTTGAGTATCCCCTGCTTCGATAGGTTGAAGGCAGAATGCTGTGGGGTGATCTAGGAAGAGGAGCAGGGATCTCGTTGAAACGTAAAACATCTGCCAATTATTCGTAGTGCCTCGGATCAGGTGCATCATGGACTGCGCGTTAGAATGCTGAGAGAAGTGTGTAACACTCAGTGAGGAAGAGGATCAGAATCATTTGTTGACCGGTCTCAACCCACCCAATACACGCGTTCTTCGTTCATGTCGGTTGCATACTAAGGCCATGCGAGCATAGCTGTCACGGAACGGGTCAGATTCGACGAGGCTACGCGACAAGGCTGGCATGCCGGGTGACCTGCCGATTTGGGGTTGATGCGGCTGCACGCCAAGCCTTCCCCGGATTGGGCAGCTATCCCTGTGCAAATTGCATAGCCAAAGGCTGATTGGCTGCACGTGACTAAAAGTCTTGGCAACCAGCGCGCATACTACCAACCTTGGCGGAAGGCTGTCTATATCTAGGACAGGACGTGGTCGACCTTTTCCATAGCTTTCCTTCTCTCTTTAGTTTAGTCTCTTCGTATTGAGCAATCCATACCTTTGAGCAGCGTTCGCCCTGTATCCTTATTTATCGGTGTGCCGTGCCGTCACATTAGACTAAACTCACCCCTATTACCATCCTGGGAAGGAATTATAATATCCCACCGAACGAACAAGACCAGAAACCGAACACGCTAAACATGGCACGACCAACCGACTCGAACGACCCAGAGGCCGATAACTATACTGTCATCCCGACCACTGAATATACTACAAGACAGACTACCGAACCCGAACAGACCGATATAAACCGACGCGAATTATATATAGCGGGCGACATTACCTCCGCCCCGTAGCTCCACCGACTACTAAGATGTAAGACCGCCATAGAGATTAAAGCTATACCTAACCATATCCTCTTAGAAGTAACTACCTAGGGTAGGAATACTATTATAGATTGGGAGGGCGCTATTTAAGATTACTAGAACTAAACTATCGATATAAAGGAATAGATCATAGACCTTAATAACTAGATCGTATAAAAGCAAGCCGTCATCGACTATCTCGAACAGAGTCGAGGCTCGACCCTAGGACTGACCCTAGCACAATATATTAACATTCTAGACCCCGAGTCATTATCCGACGGAAAAGAACCTACCTTCGAACTATAGAGATCTAAGATCCTCGGTAAATTCGCCGCCAATGCCCCCTAGTTCCTAACTAAAGAGGTCAAGATAGTGTATCTCTATAGCCGAACGACTAGAGACGCCTAACGATACCTATAGATACGCTACGGCCTTAATAAGAAGGACCCCTTCCTTGATACCACGGACATGCTCGAGTTCTTAGCGAGAACCTACACGGACCTGTACAAAGCGGAGAATGCCTGGGAAGAGTATTGGGCTCTGCGGATGAAGACAATAGAACCTTTTAACGACTTCTACACTAAATTCCTATATTTAGCCGGCGAAGGCGATATCCTAGAGGTAGACCTACGCTCTAACCTTTAAAACAAACTGACCCTGGCCTTAAGAGCTGCTATCGCACTTACCTTCCACACTCTACGAACCTATTAAGAAATTGCTAATGTTTGTCGCTAAACTAATTAAGAATTGCGACTAGTTAATAATGAGAAGGTTCGCTATAAGGCCCGCCGAGCTTTAGGGAACAAGCTAGCTAATAGAGCTACCCCTGCCCTAGTACTTAACACTCGTGCCACGCCTACGCCACTCTCGGACCGTGAAGGTAGTCAACCCCTATGAAACCGGCCTATATACGACGACGCGACTAAGCTAGCCCTAAGTAGAGCTGGAGCGTGCTTTATATGCGGATAACTAGGATATCTCTCGCGAGACTACCCCATAAAGGCTGAGAATAAGGTGATTAAGGTGTTAGAAAAGGCAAAGGAAGAATAGGGAAAAGAGTAACCCTAGGGGAAGTCTCCTCCTTAGGGAAGTACGATATCGGTATTATCTTTATCGATATAAATTAGCTACTAGGCGGAAAGTACTTTACTATACTATACAAGTTATCATTTAATGGATATATAGTTTAAACCTCTACCTTAGCCAATTCTAGAGTAAATAGATTTATTTTTATTAACACGAAACTCGCTAAAGACCTTACCTAATTCCTGGATATTACCACGACTAAGCTGGAGACCCCCTACACCGTGAGAGGCTATAATAGACGACCTAGTAAGCCCGTCTCTAAAGTATTAACCCTACATCTAGAGGTCGACGGAAGGCGACAGAAAGACCTCCCTATACTAGTCCTAGACCTAGGGAATCACAATATTATCCTGGGTAGGAAGTGGTTTATCTATTTCGATGTCTAGCTAGATATGTATAACTATCGCTTGCTTTAGCCCCGCGATTATTAGCACGAGCCAACCTTTGCGAGGGAAATCTGTACGCCCTGAAAGAACCTTTAGGTCACAGCTATACTCGCGCGACACTAAGCGGATATAGATAAACGAGACTGACTATTTGAGGTGGAAGATAAGCGCTGTTTAGACGGATATAAGTCTCACTACTAGGCTGCCCGCGCCGAAGAAGTAGACTGTGGAATAGATCTAACTACCCCCTAACCTAAAAAAGTGACTACTAGATCTAGTCTACGAACTACTACTCGCAAGATATATGAACAGGATATATAGCTACAACTGCGAGTCATACAGCAGGAATTAGCCAGAAGCGGGGACGATAGCCTAGATAAGTCGATGGAGGATAGCGACATAAAGATACCCCCGGAACCCGAAGACATAAAAGCATCGCTATCCACATAGGACACTACCCCTATTAATATTACGGTAATTAGTGCTATAGGTTTCTATTAACACATTAAGAAATTGAAGGGGGTCGTATATAGTACTAGCCTTTACAAGATCGACCAAATTATTAAGGCTCGATAAGAACCCTTAATAGAGGAAACTAATAAATAACTAGTAGAATGTTTACTCCTAAAAGAGTATATTGAATTTAAGGATATATTCTTAAAGGCGGAATCTAATACCCTTCCCCTATTACGTTCTTATAATTATAAGATCTAGTTAGAGGGAGAGGGTTCGCTAGAGTATAGCCCCCTTTATTAGAAGAGTATATAGGAGCTCCTCCTTATTAAAAAGTATCTTAAAGAGAACTTCCTAAAGGGCTTTATTAAGCCTAGTTAGGCACTATACACCTCGCTAGTACTATTCGCGCTAAAGCTAAATAGAGGCTTATATTTCTATATTAATTACTAGAAGCTAAATATAATAACTAAGAAAGACTAGTACCCTATACCCTTAATCGACGAGACCCTAGCACACCTATAGAAAGCTTGTATCTTTACTAAATTTAATATCTAGTAAGTATTCTACTATATTAGGATATACCTAAACTCTAAAGAGCTAACGACCTTTTAGACCTAGTATAGCGCCTATAAGTATAAGGTGTTACCTTTTAGGCTAATAAATAGCCCCGCCACATACTAGTGTTACATGAACAACGTCCTATTCGACTTCCTAGATGATTTTATCGCAGTCTATCTTAACGACATCCTAATCTATTCTAAGAACGAACTAGAGCACACCGAATAAGTGAAAAAGGTCCTTAAACGCCTATAAAAGGTAGGCCTATAGGTAGATATCCGGAAGAGCGAATTTAGTGTTAAAGAGACCTAGTACCTAGGTTTTATTATCTCTATTAAAGGTGTTAAGGTGGACCTAGTAAAGATCTAAGTAGTAAAGGATTAGCAGATCTCGACCACGGTTAAGGGGGTGCAGTCATTCCTAGGATTCTATAACTATTATCATATATTTATCCACCAATATAGCTAAATTGCAAAGCCCTTAACGCGGCTAACCCGAAAAGACCACCCCTTCCTATTTAATGAAGACTGCTAGAAGGTATTTACGGAACTAAAGCTACGCTTGTTGACGGCCCCGGTCTTAGGATACTTCTACCTAGAACGACTAATAATGTTGGAGATAGATGCCTCCAACGGAGTGGTAGTGGTAGTCCTATTATAATAAGACCTGGAGGATAATTAGTGGCACCTAGTAGCTTACTACTTAAAGACTATAGCCCCTATAGAGTATAACTATAATATTTATAATAAAGAGATACTCGCTATTATAAATACACTAGAGTATTGGTGGTTAGAACTTTAGAGTGTAGAAGACTATTTTAAAGTCTTTACTAACTATAAGGCACTAGAATACTTTATAACTAAGAGGGAACTGACCGCGCGCTAGGCTTGTTGGTTAATAACCCTCTTCTAGTATTATTTCTAGATTATATACCGCCTAAGCCGCTAAAACGAGAAAGCGGACGCCCTGACCTAGCGGAAGTAAGAATAAGAAGGCTAGAAGGAAGCTATATAAAAAGAGAGAACATAAGTTATACTAGGTCCCGAGGCGCTAGACCTACATCTCTATTAGGATTCTTAGCTAGCCCTAGTGGAAGCTGAGTCCCTAATTCTAATAGAATAGGTCCTATAGGCGAATAAAGAAGACGAGACTATTGAGGAAGGCCGATAGAAGGCTAGGGAGTGATAATCCCCTTAGGAACTCTCCTAAGACCTCCTACTGTACTAGGGATGATTAGTGGTACCTGACTAAGACCACCTGCGAGCTAAGTTAATAGGGGAAGCCTATAACTAGATATTAACGGCTCACCTAGGTCGAAATAAGACTACTAAACTACTATTAGCCCGCTACTACTGGCTGAACCTCCTGAGAGACGTGGCATAGTTTGTCTAGAACTGTTATACCTATCGATGTACTACGACCCCCTAGGACTCGCCCCCCGGAACCTTGAAGCCATTACTAGTCCTAGACCGGCCTTGGTAGTATATCGCTATAGACTTTAAGTCCTTTCCTATAGACTGGAACGGTTATAATATAGTCTATATGGTGATTGACTATTTAGGGAAACGCTCCTATTTAATCCCCTATTATAAGATAGTAACCGCGAAAGGAATGGTATAACTTTTCATTTCCTATATCTATTGTAACTACAGGCCCCTAGATACTATTGTCTCTAACTAAGGCCCACAGTTTATATTAGAATTCTAGACGGAGTTCTATTAGGTCCTAGGAATTAAGCTGAAGCTGTTAACTACCTTCCACCTATAGACTAATAGGCAGACCGAAATTATAAACTAATACCTTGACTAACGCCTTCGACCCTTTATAAATTACTATTAGGATAACTAGGTAGAACTTCTACCTATAATAGATTACGCCTAGGCGACACTACTTCACGACTTAACCGGCGCGAGCCCCTTCTTTATTGAAAATGGATACGAACTAAGAACCTCCTTTAACTAGAAGGCCCCGGAGGAGCTAGCTAGTGTTTAAGAGCGACTTAGTCGAGAGGAAGCCTAGTAGTGTACCCACTATATACACGACGCGTGGGCGATAGCCCGCGACACGATAAAGCTCGCCCAGGAAAAATAGAAATTATAAGCTGACAAACACCGCTAAGAAGTCGACTTCGTAGTAGGCGACCTAGTATAGGTATCGACAAAGAACTAGAAGACTGATCGGCCGAGCCAGAAACTGGACCATTAGATGGCAGGCCTATTTCGCATCCTAGAATAAGTTAGGCACTCGTTTAAGCTAGAGTTACCCTCTTCAATGAAGATACACCCGATCTTCTCCCCTAACCGACTGAGAAAAGCAGTAGACGACCCCCTTCCGGGATAGGTTAACGATCCTCCGCCGCCAATCGAGGTAAACAGCGAGAACGAATAGGAGGTCGAAGAGGTCTTAGTAGTGCGGAAGCGTCGCGGTAAGCTATAGTATCGAGTGTAATAGTTAGGTTAGGACGAGGACCTAGAGTGGTACCTAGCCTCCGACTTTAAGAACGCACCACACAAGATCCGGGATTACCACGATAGGTACCCCTAACAGCTAGGCCCCCCGAAGCGACTACAGGAATGGATCCGCTGTTAGGAAAATAACGAGGACGTAACGGACTATACGGACGACGATAAAGCCTAAGGGCAGGCTTTCTTTGGAGGGGGGGGTGGTGTCACGGAACGGGTCAGATTCGACGAGGCTACGCGACAAGGCTGGCATGCCGGGTGACCTGCCGATTTGGGGTTGATGCGGCTGCACGCCAAGCCTTCCCCGGATTAGGCAGCTATCCCTATGCAAATTGCACAGCCAAAGGCTGATTAGCTGCACGTGACCAAAAGTCTTGGCAACCAGCGCGCATACTACCAACCTTGGCGGAAGGCTGTCTATATCTAGGACAGGACGTGGTCGACCTTTTCCATAGCTTTCCTTCTCTCTTTAGTTTAGTCTCTTCGTATTGAGCAATCCATACCTTTGAGCAGCGTTCGCCCTGCATCCTTATTCATCGGTGTGCCGTGCCGTCACAATAGCTGGATGTGCTATTTCAATATCTCATCCGAAGGCAAAGAATCTGATCACCGATTAATAATTGGCACCGGAAAGAACCTCCGTCGTAGCTAAATGAAGTTTGTCAAGATCTCTGGGGGGTAGTCAGCAAAGCACCGAAGTTGGGCTACAGTATAGGCCGCAAAAAGATTGGGACGCACGCTTGAAGTCCTCAATATGTTCCAGAGCGATGCTGAAGCCAAACCTAATCAGTTCAGCCATCAAATACTGTCTTTCGGGATGAGCCTGTGCCGCGGCAGCTCCTGTTAATAGGCTGTACACCGGTTAGTATGCCATTAAAGACCGGGAGCAGGCTACTTGCACCCAGAGATAGATGTACGGTATGCCCCGCCATGCTGTCAGAGGACTCTGATTCAGCAACGCGCCTAGGTGCTTTGCATCGTCACGATTTCTGGGGTCCTCAAAAGGTATTCCTTGCTCCATAGCCCGCAGATGAATTGCAGCGGCCAGGCGGGAAGCTTGTAGGACAACAATAGGGAACGCGATTCCCCGGGCGGGTGAAAGGTTCCGGATGTGCATAGTTTCCACGTTGAGCTGAGATACCGGATGAGGTTGATTTGTCGCACTTGACACGACAGGCGTGACAACGGGGATATGGCGCTGAGTAGCCTGGAAGGCTTCTTTGAGGGTTTCGACAAAATATTGTGGCACTTGACCGTAAATTTGTGTGAGGGATTCAAAGCGATCGACTTGCATCAACGGCGAGCTTCGGTAAAACTCTGCAGGGCTGTGGCCCGGGTGTTTCGTAAAGATAGGCAACTCCATTTTAGTAAATCTCGGAGTAACTTCTGGGGAAGTGGCAGAGAGTATCAGGTCACAGCTGTCACTGATTATCAGACGGTCGAGACGGGTCAGGTTGAAGTCAATATGGACTCACGCAATTACAGCCTCAACCTCAATGCGTTCGCTAAGTTCGCTCAGGCCATTGTACAGACCAACGAGTTTCGCAAGGCCATCAGCGTGAACCGACACCGAATCGCCTCCTCTGATCATCTATCATGAAGCATTTTGTCAGCGGTCTGCTCGACAGCTTGGGCGTTGCAGCCATCTGGGACCGTACCTCGAAAGATAGCACCAACATGACAGCCCCAACAAGGGCGAGCGGAGGGGTTTCAGCCACGTCTCTAATGGAGCGTTGTAGACGGTTGAGAGCATTAGCCTTGGTACATACGCAGATAGGTACATTCTCCTGTAAGAATTTGATGGCTGTGATTTGACCCAGGTGGATCAATCGAACCGTAAAGAGGACCAGTTCGTCATAGGGACTACCAGCGAAGCATTTGTTCAGTTTCGTCCTTTCGGGTGCTCTTCCTGGCGGATAAGTAGTATGGGTCAAGGTCAAAGGTTCCGATACGAAGACGGTGTCTATTGAACGTTAGCATAGTCAGAGGTGTGATCGATTCCTCGTAGCCAGCAGATACACACATGACTCCATGATTCCAACGAGCTTGTTAAACTGTCCGGCAGACATGGAAGAAGGATTGGGGCCGCCTGTTTGCCACCCGTGCAGAGAGGGCGGCATATCAAGTAGGCTAATCTTTGTCCCTGGCTCTTGCTCTGGCTCTTGCTGGTCGTGCTGTTGTGGCTGAGGATTTCCTGGCGGCCTGATCCTTCCTGCTGGTCTCCGAAGTGAATGCTTTGGATAGGAAGGAGGCGAGAGGTGCGAAGTTGATCCCGGGCTGGATGGGGACAAGGCGGGTTGAGAACCACGCGCAACTGAGAGGTCAATGACCCCCCCACCACCAGGTGGAGGAGGTGCGTTGGTTGGGCTGGAGGTCCTTTTCTCTTGTTCGGCATTCGGGCCAGCGGTAGATGGCTCTCCCAAGATGTGTTGATCAATTGAAATGGACCGAGCCTCCTCAAATCCTGCGAGGGCGTGAGAAGTGCCAGAGCGAGGGAGAAGCAAAGACGTACTCTTCTGATCGTCGAGTCGTTGCTTCCGCCGCAAATTCCTCATGACCTGCGATCGTACCTGCGACTTCGTAGCCGCATCCTTGCCGATGTCACGGCTCGATGAGCCAGACACGTTAATGAAGGCTAGTCTTTTGTGGTCCGACATCCGTATCTTTGACGTGGATTGGCAATACTTTCAGTCTTGAATATCTATCCGAACACAAACCTCTGATCAGCCACACGGGGGTATCATCTATTTGAGTCCCCATGCTGTCCACGATTTGCTTTACCAGCCTACCTTAGGAAATGAGAGGTGGAATACTGGACCCGCCATCATGTAGCTATTTAGCGAAGGTTCTGGGGGTGGGTTGAATAAGCAAGTCTGGAACAGGTCAACCGGTGCGAGGCTGAAGTGTCCCGCCCAATCCTTGATTCTCGGAGGGAAATGATACTCCGAAAAGCGATCTGCGGAGAAGTACTTGGTTAGGGGCATGTATGACGTCGGTGCTTCAGCTGTATAGGCGAGGAAACTCTCGCCTAGACTCTTGCCTAGCCTCTGGCGTCAAGCATGTGAGGAGGAATCTCGGTTACACATGGAAATCTCGCTGTTGCTGAATCATCCACGTTGAAACAGAACACCACACCGGACTTCGACCTTCGTCCTGCGGTATCTCTGCCACTCCGGATTGTACATTACTCGCTAGCTGGCAAGCCGGAAATGTCATTTGAGAGACTTAGAACGCCAAAGCAGCATGGTCTACGAGTACATATCCGCCCATGCCAAAGTATTCCTCAGGTGACATATTGTACAGCTATCTAGCGCTCGATGTTCCCTCCAGGTCACAAGCCATGGAAACTGAAATAGGTCGTGCCCACCCCTGGGTGCGATAAAAAATGCCCTTAACTGAGATAGAAGGCCTCTGTTGGAATCAAGTGATGTAGCAGTTAAGTATACAAGATTTTATCTCGAACCGTTTAGCGCTGGGTCAATTCTTTGACAATTTGAGATTCCTTCCTCGGGTGCTACAACTGGGGGTTCGCTAGACGTCAGACTGACACCGACGATTAACAATGTGCCCTTTTGAAATATGGGATTGACCAGCCACAACTTAGCGGCTTCATCATGACCGCTTCGGGACACTGAAGTCACTCTGCGTTGCGAGTTTGAATTTCAGGTTGATACCCGCAATGTGATCTGCGTCGGTCGGGTAGCCAGTGGTTGGCTGCTGCTTCTGTCGCTCCGAAGCCGCTGATGCAGCATCAGCAGTTTCATAAGCGTGTAGGAGTCCCGGAGGTGGTGGGAGTCCAGAACTCGGCATGATGTATGGATTGATGGGATTCACGTGGTACTCGGTAAAACCCGTCCTCAGTGACGGGGCCGCCTGCTCGTACGCGTTCGCTGTTGGAGCAGCCGACGTGGGAGTTGCAGCAAAATTCCTTCCATCGCCCGACCAGGGTTGGTTGATCTCGACCCTGTAGTAAGCTGGCATGCCTACTTGTTGGGGTGGATAATGTATAGGTCTTGGCACTGGTGGTTGATGAAGGGTTAGTTGTGGCCACACCCCTTGCTGTTGCGGGTGACCTGGAAGAGTCTGTCGTAGGACGCCCGTAGGTGAGTTAGATTGAAGCTGCGGGTGGGATGGTGCAGATCGGACCTGCGTCGACATCGTCCTAGAGAAAGACGATTGATGCTGAGTCCTGGGGGGCTTGTCTGAGAATAACGGAGGTATTCCTGATGGAGACTGACTGCTGCTTGTCGCTTCTGCCGAGGTGGAAGTAGTGAGTTTGGCAGGTTCACTGTGTTGAGGCGTAGACGCTGCCGTCGCTCCACCGGACGTCCTGGTGGAAATAACTTTGTTCGGCTCCAGTGAGTCCCTCCATCCGGCGTCGTCAGTGGCTTTCTCGAGAAACTCCACGATGGGAGTCGAGAAGGGAGATCCGGACAGCGAGTTGTTGTCATTGAAAGGTGGACGATCCCTTTTCCCCGCCGCCAGTTTAGTCGAGTCTTCTGTAGCGGGTGTAGACACGGTTTCGGCTGCTGGAGTATGGGTAGTCGGAGTGTGAGCATTGAAGACAATTGGAGCCGGAGCTTTCAAGGGTGGGATTGTCGGAGTCGATCGAGCTGGCAGAGGGTTAGAAACGGTTCTCGGCTGTGTTTCTTCAGAATCGCTGTGGCCGGCGTGGGCATTGAGGTCATGGGTCAACTGTGGTCCTGGAGATAGGGACATGCGATACTCCCGCTGTCTGCGGGCCCACCGTTCACGGTGACCCAGGATTTCGGCCTCTGCTCTTTTCCGCGCAACCATTTGTGCTATCAGATTCGGGTGGATTGTCATCGAAGGCGTTTCACCCAGCTTTAGCGGAGGTTCTTTCGGAATGTACGGTTGCAACACTGCAGGAGCGCCATATGTCGCACCTGTCCTTGCGTTTTCTTCTCTTTGCCTTGCTGCCGCCTGCGCTACCATGTCTGTATCGTTCGTGGGTAGGGATCTTTTTCCTGGCTTCGGTCCTGAGATCTTCGTCGGACCCAACGCAGTAGCAACGCTGGGCCCAGGCGCTTGAGGTGGGGAGGATTTGGACGTAGCGATGGCCGTTTTAGCTTTCGACACGACTTCGGCCAGGGTGGACGACTTTCCTGCATCTTTTGCTGACACCCCTCGTGACCCCGGTCTCTGGGTGTGCTGGGGAGGCCGCTGAGATTCCGAGAAGGGCCGTTTGCGAGGAATAGACTGCGGAGTCGCATATTGACTTGGCCGCGGAGTGTTTGAGAAGAACGGCGCGGAACGAGACGACGATTGAGGAGTCGGTCGAGGTTGTGCAGGAGTAACTGATGTGCACAGCGCTGTGGAGGCTTTGTTGGTGTAGCTGTGCTGATACTGCCCACCTCCAGTGGTGCTAGCAGTGGACATGGTGGTCGCAAGCGAACGAGAGATGGTTATGAACCGACGCAGCGAGGCGGGGATCTCAAAGAACATGCGAGCTTGCGACAGTGATGGTGATGGCGTTGACGCCAGCGTCCACTTGCGACGTGTCATCGTCACGTAAACATCTTGTGGTCGAGACAAGGAGACAAGCTGTTGTCCGAGCACGGCGTCGGTGTCTGAGACTCATCCTTGAATTGGTTGTGCACTTCGATGAAGCGCCCACGAGGATGATTGGTAAGAGTCAATCTGGTAACAAGGACAGCCCCTGCCCTCACAATCTCCCCAATTCACGTGCGCGCCTGCACTCTCTCTTGGATTGCTTGGGTTCAGCCTGTTAACATCTACGATTCAGCCTCACCTGTGCCGGCCTTCATCTCAAGTTCGATGTCGGCGGCGACATGGCAAGGATGAAGGACCCGCTCTTTGACGGCGTCGACTAACGCCATTGACACTGCACAGCGACGGCTCGCTTGTTTAGCTCCATTGTCCTCGAAGCCAAGAGTACATTTGGCTTTCCACCACACGCTATCTTCAGAATTGCCTGCAGAAAGAATGCTCGCATATGACCATTCCCACACGCGTCGACGTTGTCTATTTTTTTTGGCTGGCCTGGCCTGGCTTGGCTGATCGCCACTGCACGACTCCCAGCACGAATGGGCCAGGTAGGGACCGATACAGTAGCTGAGTCGTTTGAATGAGGAGATCTGTTCCAAGCGAGTTTGAGCCCCGCAAGGTCATGCCAGGCCGGGTGACTTGACTTCCTTGTCCCATATCTCTTCGAAAACCGACTTTACCGATCTCGTGGTCGTCTCCAAAAGCTAATGATGGATACCCCTTCGTGATGCCAATGCCCCAGTACCTCGAATACGAGTCGTACTTCGGCCCATGGGAAGTTTCAACCTCTGTCCACACTGGAGAGATGGACCGAGGATAACCATGTCCGTGCTCTCGTCAGGCGAGAGATTGATGCTCGGAGCTCCTGTGCCATCCCCCAAGTTCCAATCATCTTTCAGTCTATGGTGGAGTCTCTTACCTACCCCAGGTTTTTGGGCCCATATAGTGTGGGTGGTGGAAAGGAGGAGATGCGGGGGATATGCATGAGACGGCCACTGCCAAATCAGAGCAATCGTGTCAGTCGGAACCGCTTGAGCCATTGAGATGGTTCGACTGAGGTACTTCGCCTCTTGTTGGCCATACTAGTCAATTCGAGGAGGAGAAGCTTGCTCCATCCGGTGCACCGGGTCTGTGTCCCTGTGGTTGAAGCGGGGCCTCCCTCTGATAAGTACCTCTGGAATGCCTTGGGCCTGGGGGCTTCGAGGGCTTCAGATTGCCATCATTCCATCGTTGTCTTGTCCTGTCCGACTGTCCAGAATTCCTAGGATACTCAGATCAAAATGGGCGACCCATCCGACGCTCAGGAGCTCCCTGAGAAGATCTTGAAGCGAGACCTGTTCCAATTTGCAAGGCGCCGCAAAACAGACTATCCTTACAATGACAATTTGGAAGTCGACGTGTTGATTGTCGGAGCAGGGTTTGGTGGCACTTATCTATTGTACGAGATGCGAAAGGCAGGCTTCAAGACGGTTTTGTACGAAGCCGGCACCTCTTTCGGAGGCACTTGGAGATGGAACGTCTATCCTGGTACCAAGCAATCCTGCCGAGTGCTAAGTGCGCCCTGCTGACAACTCGGAGGTGCTCGAGTCGACTCTGAAGTCCCGATCTATCAGTTGAATATTCCCGAAGTCTACAAGACTTGGACCTGGACGACCAACTATCCAGACGTACGTACTCCTTGTCCTCCAGTCTGCATCCGACGACCCGCGATTGCTTAGCGATGCACTGGACGGATATCTTTTCTCCTTGTCGCGACAGTACCCTAATTTCTTGCCGACAAAGCACGTGTTCTGACGGTTCTACAGTACCACGAACTCCAGGCATATTTTGATCACGTCGACAAGGTTTGCGATCTCAGCAAAGACTGTGCATTCGAAAGTGTCGTGACAAGCTCTGAATTTGACACCAACACCGGAAAATGGACGGTCAAGACAGCAGATGGCCGTACCGCCAAAGCCAAGTACCTGATCATTGCCGCCGGATTTGCCGCGAAGCGGTATATTCCAGACTATCCCAGCATGGAGAAATTTAAGGGCATTATGCATCACTCCTCGTTCTGGCCGCCAGAAGGCGTCAATGCTAATGGCAAGCGAGTGGCCGTCATCGGCACAGGCGCCTCCGGGGTGCAGATCATCCAGGAATGGGGTCCGACCGCCGAGCACTTGACTGTGTTCCAGCGCACTCCCAACCTAGCCCTTCCGATGGGCAAGCGTGATATGACCAAGGCAGAGCAAGAGGCCCTATATCCAGTCTACCCTGACCTCCTCCGTATGCGCGAATGCAACTTCGCTGGCTTTACGTACGACTTTGAGGAGCGCAACACTTTCGAAGATAGCCCTGAAGAACGCGAAGCCGTGTATGAACGCCTGTGGAAGAAAGCCGGCTTTGGACTATGGCTAGGCAGCCACAAGGATTATCTCTTTGACGCGAAAGCCAACCGCTGTGTATACGACTTCTGGCGAAAGAAGCAAGCTCCACGCGTCAAGAATCCCGAGAAGCGCGCCATTCTGATCCCCGAGGAACCACCACACGCATTTGGCATCAAGCGACCGTGCCTCGAGCAAAACTACTACGAAGTTCTGGACCGAGACAACGTGACGATCGTGGACATCTCAGAAAAAAGCGGCAACAAGATCGAAGAATTCACCGAAACCGGCATCAAGACAAGTGATGGCAAACACCACGAATTCGACATCATCGCCCTGGCCACGGGCTTCGATATCACCACCGGAGGCATGACGAACATGGGTTTGAAGTCTATCAACAACACCACCTTACAGGACGAGTGGAAGAAAGCCGCATATACTTACTTAGGCACCACCATCTCCGGGTATCCAAACATGTTCCATCTTTACGGGCCTCATGGACCAACCCGTAAGTCTTGATCGCAGTACCCCTTCCCATCCTCCTCGCATCTTTCGCGTCCGATTTTCATTGCAATCACTAACACGGCTGTGATGCCAGTCCTGTCCAACGGCCCCACGGCCGTCGAAGTCCAAGGCCGCTGGATCCGCGACGCCATCAAACTCATCGACCGCCAGGGCTTGAAGTACATCAATCCCACCCAGGAAGCCAGCCACAAGTGGAAGAGCCGCATTAACGAGTTGTCGGATATAACCCTCTTGCCCACGACGCGGAGTACCTGTAAGTGATCACCCTGTTGAGACCAGCGTCCGACTGTGCCTACCTTTCAAATTATCCTTTCCATACGCCATGATCCACTAACTCTGATTACCCTCACGCAGATATGGGCGGAAGCGTGCCGGGCAAGGCATTCGAGCAGGTCAACTACGCGGGCGGCATTCCAGCGTATCAGAAGGAGATCCGTGCCGTGTTGCCCAGCTTTGCTGGTTTCGAGACCGTCAAAGCGTGAGTGTGCGTGTGAGTGGGAGGGCGCATACATATCGTAGTGCCAGTGGAGCGGCTGATGAGGGAGGCCCCCGATAGTGCAGACGTGACCAGAAAGGGCATGCCTGACAAAAGGGAATCCATGTGAGTTCGGTCGTGATCGGAGTCAATGATCAGGAGATGGAGATGGAGACGGAGTGAACGAGAATTTTGCTCTGCCAGTCACACAGTCTATCAGGCAGCCAGTCAATCAGTTGATCAGTTAAATCAGTCATTCGGTCAATGTAATGAAACACTACGAGTACGTCAGGGAGCGCTCCCGAGTACCTATCTCAGAATGCACGGCGTAGACTCTTCCACATTTCCACATTCCATACTTTTGCACCTATATCAGGAAGCAGAACAGATGGGATGTTTTTCCGCGTTTCCGTGTTTCCGACTTTTCGTTCTGTTTAAAGGCGATGGAGATGTTAGATGGATGTTGTTTCTTCCATCAGATTACCCGTCTCCTTTCATAATCCTTCCCATCGAGCTGGAGTTGAAATTGAAATTGGAATTGAAATGGTATTGATACGACGAATATCGAGCGTGCTTTGTTCAACACAATACTGAACCCCATGCATGCCATGCGAGTGTAAGGGAAATCATATCCAGTCATTCCGTCCGCCCTGATGGCCCCGTCCTTTCCGTCCTTTCCGTTACTCATACAGCTTGCCCAGGGCTGCGTTGACGGATTGAAGCCCTATCCGCGCGTCATCAAGAATCCTCCGTCGTGATCCTACAGTTCGGACGTCTTCGGTCCGTAGTTGAGGAGGCAGCTTGCCTTACTTCGGTCCACGGGGCAAGAAGAGAACCTGCCCTGCCGCAATCTCTCTTGCTTAGACGCAACTCGCGTACTCGGGATCAGGTAGCCAGACTCTCCTGGTCCCCAAGGCCAACGACTTGGTCCAGTGGCCAGCTCCGCTGATCGTGCGTCCTTGTATCTGCTAGCTTTTGGCTTCATCTTTGTGGAAATGAACCAAAGTGCATCAAGCTGGCTCATTTCTTATCGAAATACATCTTGCTGAGGCTGCTAATGATCGGGGCGACAGTCTTGTAGTGCTTCTGTCCCAGTTCGACGATGTCGTTGACGTTGTCGATGGAGAATCCCTTCTTTTTATCTCTTCTGTCTCGGTCGCGGCTGTCATAGCGATCTCGGTCTCGGTCGCGATCTCGATCCCTGTCTCCACCACGGTGGCGATCTCGGTCTCGGTCTGAGTCGTGGCGACGCCGGTCTCGATCCCGGTCCCGGTCCCGATCCCGATCCCGATCCCGATCACGATCCCTTTCACGCTCACGGTCTCTGTCTCGGTCCCGCCTGTCACGATCGGAACGTCTGTGGTCTCGGTCGGAAGCATAGCCGCCGCCACCTCCACGGTGCCTGTGATCGTCGTCTCCCCTGCGCCTGTCTCGGTCGTCGTGTGATCTGTAGCCCTTCTCGCGGTCAGAGTAGTACTTGTCTCCGGGGCTGGCTCGCCGGCGGGGTGGCTCTCGGTCATATGGATCGTCTCGCCTGCGACGGTCGGGTTCCCTTTGGGTGTTGGCACGGCGTGGGGGAGGTGCATCGAATTCATCATCGTAGCCTCTGTGCCTGGAGGAGCGACCTTTCGGCTCGCCTATGTCTTGTACTTCGGGGATGGGTTGGCGGTAGCCCTTGGAGCGGCCGTACACTTCTTCATTGCCATTCCCATGCGTTGAGTGGCGGGGTAGGGCATCGACGTCATCACCGAAACTCCTCCTCCTTCTGGGTGCAGTCCTGTCATCTTTGGCATCGCGGGGCTCAATGTCTCGCGGATCGATATCTCTCTTGCGGCGAGGTTCATCTCGAGGATCGACCGGCGCGGGAGACGTCTCGTATCGGGGTCGACGAGGGGCAGGCTTGTCGTCGGCATCATCGGGGTATTTGAGGCCACCATCAGTTTCATATCGTGGCCTGTCCCTACGTGAGCGGGGTGGGTTGTCGTCGTGAGAAGACATTGTGTGTGGTTGATGAAGTTGAAGTTTAAGGAGAGAGGAAGAGAGAGCTGAACTCCGGAGGCACAAAGCTGGGGAAAATGAATCCTAAAAATTGACTCGTATGAGTATCAGCAGACAAGGGCCCCCAAGGCACTTGAGATCATTGCAGCCCAATCGGCCCACAGGTATGACTGGCGCTGGAAAAGGTTGGCAGCCAGCTCCCACTTGATGTGATGGTGGGGAGATGGCGGTGATCCAGCTGGCATGTGCTAGAAGCGCTTCCACCCCGGCAGTTCGTTGCGTCATTTGACCCGAGCAACCAGGCATCAAGGCTCCCCACGATGCCCTTATGCAGGGCACAAGAAGCAATTCAAGCCAAAGCCAGCTCGAAAAGCAGGGTTTTGATGACGACGAGTTGTTCTTCCTGTCGCGCCGCGTATCATTTCGGTGGTTCGTTCCTGGATCTTGTGCTCAAATAGCCAGCTAATTAATGGTCTCGTGCAACTCTGTTCCGGGGAATTTCGGTGCAAGGGGTAACATGCGATGTCAAAATGGAGCCGCTATCTGCTGTTGTGTAAATTACGGGTACCTGTTCAGGTACTGTGATGTCTCGCCGCAGGCAGCCGTGGCAAAGAAGAGCCCGGCCTGGAGGCTGAGGCAGGCAGGACGTCCTTTCTATTGAGCTTTTGTCGGGTAGATTTCATCTTCTGGTCGGGTGATTGTGCCTTGCAGACATATCTGACTCATCTTGTGATTTGGACCACCCATATCGAGCACATCAGTAAAGATAAACTCGATGCTTTGAGCGAATTTGGTTCCCTCCGTTTTAGGTCCCGGGCCGCATCTGCGCCGCCCCGAGGTTTAGTTGATTCTTGAATGAAGCAGTCTAGATCAACGCAACGGTCTAATGAGTTAAATCCAATGTTCATCACTCTGACAAGCTATGCGAATTCATACAGATGACATCCCTCTCTTAATTGCTATGTCGAACTTGAAGGCATCGCTGGCGTAGTCAACACAAATTGTTCTCAGTTTCGTTCAAGCCAACCTCATAGCCTGTTTCGACAGTCCGCCGAGCATGTCCTCAAGCATGTCTCTCTTGCGTTTCTTTTTCTGCTCGGCCTCATCAACGACAGGAATCGCGGTGCTCTGCGGCTCATTAGTGGCGGGTTCCGCCGACTTGCTTTTCCCTTCCTCTTCTATACCATCGTCACAGTCAACAACGTACGAAGGCAACCACGCACAGATTCTGCCATCACCATGTGCAGTGTACATCTCTACTCCTTCACCTGTCGGGGCATTAATGCGCCACACCATGCCATTGATCCTGCCTCCACCGGTTAGCCGACCTAGATTCGAGCCTCCGGCTTTGCCTCGTTTCGCTTTCTGTTGTACTTCCGCAATTTGAACGCCCTCGGTCCTCAGGATTTTCAGTAACTGGCCTTCACGTAGATGGTGCTGAAAGATCATCCCCTTGCCATCATCATTTGGCCACCAGAGACATTCCTGCCCCGAATGGTGAAATGCTCTCGGTGATAAGAGAGGTCCTAATTCTCCTTGTCGTTCATTTCGAATTCGTGGGCCAAAATGTACCAGGTCGTTTTTGCCAGAGGTGGCGTCCCAGACACGGATACGCTGGTCATGGCCACTTGTGATGATTTTGTCACCTAATGAATTCCATTGAACCGAAGTTACAGGACCGTTGTGCGCCACGGCGTTAAAATCAAGCAAGTCTTTGCGAGCGCCTAGCCCTACGGTCGATGATGTGCCGATCACGCCAATCGCGTCGTCCAGATCCAGGGAAGCGAACGCTGCGTTTGCCCGTCGGATATCGAAGAACAAGACTTTTCCATCCGCGGAGCCAGAGGCGAGGATGTGCGAGACCTTAGGCGACCAGGATGAGGTGTATACTGCACCGTTGGGTCCGACCAGGCTATGAGTGCTCAGGCCTGAGCGGAGGTCTAAAAGTCGGACGGCGGGGTGAGTTGTGCCGACGGCAATCAGCGGAGGGGAGTTGGGAAGTGGCGAGATGGAATGGGAGTGGGGTGTGAAGTCGAGTTGGAAGGTGTGAATGGGTGTTATTGAAGAAGGAGTTATACCATGGACTTTGAGCGTTTTGTCGTAGGAGGTTGAGAGGAGAATCGAGGGGGTAGGGTCAAAAGGGTAGATCGAGAGAGACGTCAAGGCGTGGGTGTGAGAGTCTGGAGTGGCTTTGGTGAGTGTCGCCTTCGGAGTGTATTTGGTTATTGATGAGGCTGAATCCTGGTCTTCTACGTGTTCCTCAAGATCCCAAAGCCGAATGGCGGAATCCGCCCCTCCTGAAAACAAATAACGCCCCTCGATCTGATGGATGGCGAGGCAATTCACACCTGCTTGATGGGCAATGTACGGAGGTGGCCTTTTGCTTCCAGATGCGACATCCTGTTCATCTTCGCCGGACTGGGTCCTGGCCCATGCAAAGGTGGTATTCTTTTGATGAGCAAGGCTGTCGATCAGGCTCTCATTATGATTTCTTCGGAACGTTGCTGATGAGACCGTGCCGAGAGACCGGCCCAGGCGGAATTGATTCATGCATCAGTAATATTCCCGCACCCTCTATTTCGGATTGACCATATGGCAGGTCAGGATCAAACACGAGTCTGAGTTGATGTACTGTCGAGGAGAGGCCGGAGTTGGTGGCAAGGGATTGGTGACACGTCTCACGTGCCTAGCTACGTCGGAAGTTTGCAGCGGAGTCTGACCCTCGGGAAGGAGCAGGATCAACCTTATCCGTCGCCCGCCGAATTACAGCGCGTAGGCCTCAACCGCTGTACCGTAGACACTAGACTGAAAAGGCAATCTGTTCTCGATGCGCCCGAAGGCGCTGTTGCCGTCGTCTCCCACAGAAAAGTTACTCGAAGATGGTGCTTCAGCTCCACATCTGGGGACCAGCCTTTGAGCTGCCCTCTATTGATGCACAATGCTTGGCCGCAATCCTCTATTTGCGCCGCTGTTTACAGAACCGGGACTGGGTGCTTGTGCCGTCAAGCAACCCACGCGTCAGTCCGCTTGGAGAACTTCCTGCACTCCTTGACGGTGATGTCTGGGTTGCTGGGTATATCAACATCGTTAACTATCTGCGAGACGTCTCCAGCGGCAAATGGGATCTCGATAAAGACCTCGGCGTCCAGCAGCAAGCCGACAATGCGGCATTAACAGCCTTCATCATTTCTCGCGGCCAACCACTTCTCGACCTGGGCCTTTACGTGAGCAGCGACAATTACCATAACTCCACGCGACCCGCACTGGCAACCATCTTGACCTGGCCGAACAGCTGGACCATACCACATCGATTGCGTGAACAAGCAAAGAAACGATCGGAACACCTGGGGTTAAGTGGTTTAGATGTGGATGCCGCGCAAGAGGAGGAGGACAACAAGGCAAACATAGGCTTGACTGCTCATATACCCAAATCTCTTCGGAAATCAAAGCAGACAGTCACGGGTCTACTCGGTCGGAACCAGCAGAAGAACCGGTTTCGCTTGGACGTAGTCACCGATGATTTCTTCGATCCATTAAGCGATATGCTGGGCGAGAAGGGCTCTCTGCTCGGTGGTCCTACAAGCAGCGTCGACTGCCTGGCAATCGGCTATCTGGCGCTTATGCAGAGACCCCAGCTGCAGCATGGGTGGTTGAGGCAGTCTCTTGGAACGAAGTATACAAGATTGGATGAGTGGGCACGAAGGCAATCCGCAGAATCATTTGGTACGACCACCGGAAAATCGCCATCATTGCCATGGGAGGCGCGTGCTTCGAGAGGAGTTCCACAAATTTGCCACGAGGTTCTGGAAGGATGCATCGGCTCCTTGCCGCTGATCGGATCTCACTTCTCGGGATCAGAGATCAGGTACACGCATGCAAGGGACCGTGGTCGATACAGGGAGAAACACCTGCAGCTGGCGCGATTACAGCGACGGCGAGAGATCTATGTTGACGTACTGACAGCCACTTTGGCGTCGGCAGGGTTGATCTCGTGGTTCGTACATGAGGGAATACTACGCTTACCTCGATGGAGCCGACAAACACCTACCCACAGTCGATTTGGCGAGGCTGGAGCCCTTCTCGGTCTAGGTTGATCGAATCCACGCGAGAGCAAAGGACCACCAGGATGTCCTGCGGTTACAACTACCGTTCCTGGGCAGCGAAACGTGCCACTCTGGGCATAAGTCAATTTCAACCTCACGCTGTACCGCCGAAGTCATACGCACGATGACAAAGTGTGGGGAAGCTTTGTACCCGGCTCAACCAGTCGCAAGGCTGGACATGACTCCAATTCCATGGCAGGTGGGATGAAGGAAGATGATAGGAGAATGTGTCAACTTGAAAAGTGAGGACCTTAAGATGCAGCCTTACCCAGCGGGAAGGACCCGGCGCATCATCATGCACATGTCACCGTACATGTCACTGCACACCCTCTGGTTGACGCTACGGAACGAATGTGCCGGAGGGCGTGGGTGAGCTGGTAAGATTCTTCAAGCAGACTCTTTCCACCTTGCCAGAAATGGACCAACCCTCGAATTGAACGCTGTCATAGCGACGGTATTTGGAAGGAGAGGCGTCTAGCCTGTGACGAAGAAGTGAGAGAGGAATGAAAGAGGGAGACGCAGAGATTGACGAATCGGCGTCCACTGGTACCTGACGATTGGGACACGGGCCAATAACAAGCGTGGGGTTCCTGCGGAGCCTTGTTCAATCGGCGCTCGCTCATTGGCTATCAGAGTGCGCAGACTTATCGTCCTTAAGGTCCTCACTTTTGTTCGCTCTACACCTTCGCTTCCTTAACCTCATGCAGTGATCGCCGACCTGCCTCTTCCGCTTTGGGTGGAGCAGGGTGAAGATGGAATGTTGCGTTCGTGCACCGGGGTTTCTGAACCATAACCAAGGTGGTAACACTAAGCTCTGGTTTACTGGTGTTCATTTTTCTTTTGCCCTCGGCTCGAATTTCGTTAGGCCAGTAACATCTGTATCCCACACACAACGTCGTAGATCTGTTGGAGTTTTGTGGAACTTGACTCGCCGTCTCAAAATCTCACAATCTCACGTTAGTCGGGCCACTATTCGTACTGGGAATAGGTAAGATCGCTCGAATCCGGCGTGGCTCTGCCCTGGCTCACAGATAGCCGAACTAGATCCTCCACGCAGAAACCAATATATCCCACAGCCGCTCCCCTGCCTTCGGGACCTTACAGAAACTCTTGCAAGTAACCGGTAATCATACCAAGTCGACCACCATGGCCAATCTCGATACCTTCGTGCACCTCATCGCACGGCAAGACGACGGCAGCGCGGAGCCGGTTTGTGATACCGGCAACGATTATGACGGCCGCATTGGCTTGCGGGTAGCCGCCCTCTTCATCATTTGGGTTACTTCTACGATAGGCACAAGTTTCCCCATCTTTGCAAACAGGCATAGAGGCCTAAAGATTCCAGACTGGGTCTTCTTCATCTGCAAATACTTTGGCTCAGGCGTCATTATCGCAACCGCGTTCATACACCTGTTGGCTCCTGCGGTTGACGCCTTAACGGACCCCTGTCTGACAGGACCGATCACAGCATACGACTGGGCCGAGGGCATAGCCCTCATGACCATCTTTGTCCTCTTCTTTGTCGAATTGATGGTCATGAGGTACGGAAATTTCGGCGGGCAAGAACATGAACATGACCAAGCGGGAAACGCACAACAGTATGAGCTGGAGCGGTCGACACCTGACACAGAAGGGACCGCCGGCGCCGCGGACACGCCTTACAAAGACACCCCCACGACACGCACTTTGCCATCGACTACCCGAGAGCAGCGATCTGGCAGCGCGCACGTGCCGGGAGAAGACCACTTGGGCCACGTGAGGGAGCACTCTGAGATCGAGGAGGCCGGCAACCCGTTTAGCTTCGAAGATTACAAGGCGCAGATGACGGCCATCTTCATCCTCGAATTCGGCATCATATTTCACAGCATCTTCATTGGCCTCACGCTCGCAGTCGCAGGAGACGAATTTAACACCTTGTTCATTGTCATCATCTTCCATCAAACCTTCGAAGGTCTTGGTCTGGGCTCTCGACTTGCCGTGACACCATGGCCCAAGAACCGACGATGGACCCCTTACTTGCTCGCCGTAGGGTACGGTTTGAGCACGCCACTCGCTATCGCGATCGGCTTGGGCGTGCGGAAGACCTACCCTCCAGGCTCCAAGACAACGCTCATTGTCAACGGCGTGTTCGACTCAATATCGGCGGGCATACTGATTTACACCGGATTGGTGGAGTTGATGGCTCATGAGTTCATGTTCAGCAATTACATGCGCAGAGCGAGTCTACGTACTCTCCTGACGGCGTTTATTACGATGTGTTTTGGTGCAGGACTGATGGCGCTCCTCGGCAAGTGGGCTTGATGAGCTGGTCCTTGAGATACCCCAAGAGTATTGCCTGGCGCGGCACGGCATGGCATGGCAACGGCGTTCAATCATGTGATGTTTGCGCTGCTTTCAACAGCATGAGCATCTGGGGTTATAGTACGCCCAGTGTAAATAGTGGGTTCTCTGCTAGGGCAGCAGGAGAATGTAGGCAAGATACCGATCGCTTACCGTTTACGCGAAGAGACACCTGTTAGTTCCGTGTCCAGTTCTGCTGGATTGATCAAAGTCCTGATCCGCTGCACCGAGCTCTTGCTGCGATAGACCCACAGCTTCGACCCCCCAAATCGGACCAATGTCGAAGACTCTATGCTAGAAGTACAGACATATAGTCGGCCCCTCGTGTCCCAAGCATTCACCGTTTCCCCTTCTAGGAGAGTCTCTACGGGGAGCTGAGATGCATCCGTGCGTCCACCCCGGCTAGCCGCCACCCCACTCTCCCTCCGCCTTCCAAGGTCCGTCCCGCTCCGCTCCGCTCTTCTCGGCGGAAGACCATACCTGTCTCGGTATATGGGATCTGTACCTGGGACCTGTGTATCACTTAATACTCTCATTCCAGCGGGACGAGGGGCGGGACTCTCCATTCTGAGTATGTAAGTGATAAGTGTCTATCCCTCTAATATTTGGACGGACTATGTGACCTATCTTGATATTCGAGACCAGCAACTCAAAGGTTGAATGTTGATGGTTGAAGATCGAAGGCCGAATGTGGGGTGTTAAGGGCTGTGTTGGTTGGCTCCGCCCGCATCTCCTTTTTCCTTCCCTTTCAAGGCGATCTGGACGGTGGGTTCACAGTTCTGGGATGGAGCGATTTCGCCGTGTGAGGCTGGCTCGAGAGCCAACGACGAATTGAGACCTCGATCCAACGGGTACCTGTCATCACGCATTGAGAGTTGAGAGTTGAGAGTTGAGAGTCAGTAGTGGTTAAGAATGTTGATGGCGGAGAAGGCGGCGGGAATTCGTGCGCCGCTGATGAATGCACCGGTCGGACATTTTCAGTCAGCTACATACTGTACCTGCCTGCAAGCGTGCCTGTTAGAGATGGAATTTTTATGCTTCTGCTTATTGGGCCAGTATTCCTCCTCCCCCAAGAAAAACACCGTTCATTCCCCATGGCACAATCTATTGCATCAGAAGCATGGCGTGCATCTCGCCTTCCTATCTGGGAATCGAAATCTCGAAACTTTGTCGAAGGATGCGTAAGGGTCCACAGACGAGTCGTACACGTTCGTGACGGCTCGACCGGACCCGACCGGACCGTTAGCCGTGCTGTTTCATCGGAGGGAATATCCGTCTCGACGTGCCCGCCTCGGGTGTGACGGCCGAACTTAGACGGGCAGGCCAGGCTGATCATCGCAGGGTGCACGCCCGGCGAATTGTTCGGCGTAGTGATAGCGCAGCGAGCATATACTGGCGGGTAATAAATTGCAGATTCGGTTGAATGGCGTGGACGCGCATTCTGTCATGAAGGTGTGATCCCTGGCGGTGCCAGCTTTTGTGTATATCGGTGGTGGCGTGGTGCGGACGCTGGCGAAACAACCCTGCGCAGGAATCGATGGATAGATGCGGCCGCATCTGTCAAGCACGATGGAATGAACAAATCTTCGCTTGGTAGTGCCTTTTAACGTGCCATCGCCAGTCGGTTCAAGGGCGTACCTTGAACCACTAACTTGGCAGTTGCGAGCAGACGTCACCGATGTCCGTCCGCAGCAACAACTAACTATTAGCATACATAGTATCTCCTGAAGGGGTTGAAACATTTCTCCAGCCGTTTCAAGAGCTTGGGCTTCTGCTGCTGCTGTTGCCGCCGTCGATCTTGATGTGGCCTGGATGCCTCGAATTCAGTGGTGGAACGCGCCGCTCCGGCCCCTGGAGGCCGTCTCGTCTCCTCGCTGGAATGCACTCTGACGGGAAGTACTGTACTCCGTATTGTGGTTGGGCATTCCCTGAAGTGAGCCTCCCCAGCGGAAGCCAACCCAGGCCGTGATACGTGGATTGTCCATTCTCACAACGCCTGCCGATCGAGTCACTCCGACTAGATCTGGAGTCAAGTCGGCTGGAGTCATACCATGGTTTTCCGACAGAGTAAGGAATTAATCAGTATGTCACTGGACGTGTGGTTGAGTTCACCGGCCCAGCCAGGCTTAAGGTACAGCCGACGACTACGAAAGTCCTGACGAACAGTGCAACAATAAAGAGGGAACAGGACGGGCGGCTCAAGTGCAGGATTGCAACTGGGGGAGTTCGCCAAGTCTAGGCGCGGCTTACTTAAGCCGCCTTGGGGAGTCACCAGCCACCGACATGCACCTAACCAGTGAGTGACCAGAGAGTGAGTGGTATGCGGTGGTGCCTCCTGCAGAGGTCACCCGGGTGCCACGTGAGAGCTCTGGTTCAGTATGCGTATGGCACTCCTACGGCACCTAGTCCATCTGTTTGGGTGCGGGTGAGTGAGCTCGGTGAACAGTCCGTCGTATTGGAGGCGTTCAGTAATCAACAACCGACCCAGCTGGACGGAGTATATCAAGAAGTGCCGTTATAGCTCCGAATCCCTAATCCTACCAGACTCCCGCTTCATAGATTTGTTCCCATACGAGGTACTCCGTAAAGTCAAGCTTCCCGCGAAGGAAGGAAGGAAGAAGGGAGAAGACCAAACACTCCACAATCCACACTCCACCCGCAATCAAGACTACGAGTTACGCCCCATCCAAACCCCCGCGCACCATGCCCCTCTACGACGTCGAGCACATCATCCCCCTGACGGAGGAGCAACAGGAAACCCTGGCCAAGGCGTTCACGGACGCGCACTCGACGCGGTTCAAGACGCCCAAGTTCTTCATCAACGTGCGGTACACGGACGCGCGCGGGCAGGCGGTCTTCCGCGGCGGCAAGCGCGCCGTGTATAACCGGTTGATCTTGCGCACGCGGGCCGGGGACCAGGAGCTGAGATCCAAGCACTTGTACGAGGAGCATTGTAGGGAGTTGGTCCGGGTTTGGGAACGCGTCGTGGGGAAAGAAGCCGAGCGGGCGTTGCGCACGGTTTGGGTTCTGGGCGCCCTGACTACGGCTGTAGAGTGCGGGATTGCTAGGCCGAGGGTACGTATGTTGATGTTGGATCTACGGCACGTGTCGGTGACTGAAGACTGTTTAGGTGGGCGAGGAAGAGCAATGGCTCGCGTCGAATATGGACGAGTTTCGAAGGTTGGCGGCGGCGGGGGACGAAGACTTCATTGAATTGGTCCGCGAACTTGATTCAGCTACTCATCGATGATTCCGGGCCTATGGCACTGTCGACCCGTGGCCCTCGGGAATGAGGCATAACCTGTGCATCATGTATTCCTTCTACGGACACCCTCCCTGCCTCCGGTCACTTCTCTGGCCCGACCTGTCCCATCCACTCCCGGCCTTTTCTCAACTCCGTGACGGTCATTAAAAAACCTATCCAAGAGGGATTGGAGAAGAAGGCTTGGCCCGCCAAGCTCGTGTGTCGTGTGCTGTGATCGAAAGAGATATTCTTGGGAGTCATCACCGGAGCCCTGCCCCATTATCGTTGCTTGGAAATGCCGTCCCACTTGCTTTTCTTGTCGTGGCATCATGTCATCGTACAAACATGAAACATCGCAGTAGCGAAGCTGTACAAAAGAACATTGTCGAAGTGAAAATCAGTAGCTCCTGCCGTACATGCCTCCTGGCGCTGCGCCGTGCGGAGACATGAATCCGCCCAAAGATCCCGGAGGAGGTTGTGGTGGTCGAGTCACACCAGGGCTTGCAGACGGCACGGCAGGACGGTGGAACATGTTGACCAACCGGCGGCCGACACTGGGCTCGATCTCGGTGCCATCACGGGCAATCTTCACCTCGCGGTTGGCGTTCAACGGATTTCGCAGGCCTCTCGTCCGGTAGAACGGTAGGCGATCGGTGGACATCCACCTGATCTTGAAGGGCTTTCCGAAAGTTTGCGGAGCGCCTGGGCTCGCCGATTCGTAACCTTCCCCTGATACGTTTCCGGCCTCTTCGTCCGTGTGTTGCTCCTCTTTCTCTTTCGTAGCTGTGTCGGCCTCCCAGAAGATCGTCCCGCGGGCCGAATCATCTATGATGCGTCCTTTAGGCGCTGTCGCCGTGGCCGGCGTCGGTATGGTCAGAGGCAGATCAGCTGGGCTTGGCTCTGGTGCCTCTGGCCTCGGCTGGATTTCGACGTTGGCGATCGACTCGTCGTCGATGGCAGACTCCATCCGAGCATAACCAAAATACTCGCCAGACTTATTCGCAGAAAAGACCAGGTAGACATTCTCAGTGGTCTGTCCTCAGTCAGCGTCGTGCTAATCGAGTTTGAACGGCAGTCTTACCTGATATGCGTTGTTCAAAGCGACTTCGTTGTGAGCCTGCGTGGCCCATATTCCACTGACGACGCTCCGCTCCAGGTCCTCCACAGTCAAGCTCTTTACAACAAAGAACCTCTCCTTTACCTTACCGATCGGATCTGGCTCTGCAGTTATTGTTGTGTCAATTGCTGCTGCGTCTTTGCCACCAACTTCTGATGTCTCGCCGTCTTCAACTGGGGCCGGCTGCTGGGCCACTGTCTGGGTTGGCGTCGCCGTGGGGGCACTTCCCCGTCGGAGCCGGCAGACTAACCGCACGCCTTGGAATCTGGAGTCGTGGAAGCGAGTCATGGCAGCTGCACAGCTGGCTTCGGTCCGATAATTCACAAACGCACAGTTGCTCTTCGAAATCAGAAAGACACTCTCAATGTCTTCTGTCGCATCCCTCGCGAAATGGTCTTTGAGGTCGATTATGTGGGTTGCCGGCGGCAAATTCCCCACCCAAAGCGCATGGCCAGACTGCTTGGGCTTCCTGGGTGGCCCCCTGAGCGCAGAGGTCTGCAGGGACGAGTTTGAGCTGCTTCTTCTCACGGCTATGCACATCACAAACGTCAGTCATTGAAGAGCCTGCGTGAGAGGAGTGGCTCCATACCTTGAGGGTTCAGCTGTGGATAAACGTTGGAGGGTTGCACCTGTGCCATGCTATTGTCCAGTCGCAGTTGCGGAAGCGCATAGCCAGATGCCATCCCTGCCCCATACGCCACACCATAAGCTGATGAGGCATGAGGCTGCGGGAAATGGGGCTGCTGTTGCTGCTGCTGCTGCTGTTGATGGTGCTGGCTTGCCGCCCCAGAATGATGTAGCCCCGGCTGTTGCAGAAGGAAAGATTGGTTTTGAAAGGGCTGTGGGCCACCCGGAAGTCCTGCATTCGGGACATAATGTGAGTAGGCCGCTCCCGGCTGCTGTCGTGCGAGCGCTGCCTGAATAAATGGCGATGGATATTGTTGCGCAAACGAATGGCTTGGATTGGCGGCAGCCTGGCCGGCAAACTGCGCGCCCTGGTGGTATTGGTACATCATGGAAGGGTTGGAAGCACTGGGTGACTGGTAGGGTTGACTGTACGGCTGTTGCTGGAATTGTCGCATTTGATAGTCTGGCAATGTGGCAGCCATCGTCGACATGTCCAGCGTTCCGGTATTCGCAAAGTTGCCCATGGGGAAATGCTGTCGAGGATACGATTCGAACTCCATGGTGGATGGCTGTCCAGGGGCTGAGCTGGTTGCAGGAAGTGAAGGTTGTAGTGGTCGGTCTGGTAAAGTCAACTAGGGGAACTACCACTATGGTCGCAGTACAGCGCCTACCTTTCACAGATTGCACGTCGCTCGCTTGCGATATGGGATTCTGTCGAAGTGGAGGTTCATCATCCATTCCGAAATCCTCAAATATAATAGGGAGTGTGTAGTAATACTGGACCCAGAAGACAGCCATCAGTCAGTCCATTTTGCTCGATTGTGAGACAGCCGATTAAGCGCCAAAAGAGAGTACCTCAAATAGGTATACCTAGGCTAGGTATGTAGGAGAGCCGATCTTACTCGAACTGAGCTGCAGGCTGAGCACGGATCAGGAGAGATCCGGGTGCTCTCTTTCGTTGTTACGAGGGTTCTGTTGAGAATTGCTCTCGCTCGTTCGTCTGTTCAAGAAGGGAAGTGAAACACACAGGTCGGCGCCAAATTTGGAAGTGAACGTGGCCGACAGGGGTGATCTGGGTGTTTCACAGGGCTAGAAGAGGAACGCTGCTCTCTTGTGGCAGTGTCCAACGCAGCTTCGTAGAATCATTGGTCTAATGGGCGTGCGGTGAAAAGAAGTGATGGTTAAGAAGGGAGTCACGGCCAACCGTGTCTCATATCTGGCCTCAGTAGCATGGATGCTAATGACTGGCGGGGATAGCGACGCACAATGTACTAAAGCCTTTGGGACATGGCAAGTAAAATTCGACAACGGCGCCAGGGCCCACTGCAGTCGGTGGCCAAAACGAACCGTAAAAGCGTGATTGGGAATGGCCAGGATGGAGCCCTGGTCGAAGTGGAAGATGAGGAGGACTGACGGAGAGGCCAACGGTATTGCGATGCTCGAGACTGAAGAAAGCGCCCGAGTGGATAGTCTGACAGAATCATCACGCAGTATGGCGATGAACGCTGCCTTTGAAAGGGGAATTTCCGGTCACGAACGGCAGCTTCGACCGGTGGGCTGGTAGGAAAGCTGGAAGGGCTTAATTGGTCCGGATCTAGGATGCGATACCCAAAACCTGGAAGGAAGCAGCTGTGGGTATGGCGGAGTTGCAGCAATGGCAGCAACCCCCCTCCGAGGGAGTCGATCTGGCACGGGAAGGCTAACTTACCGTTAGACCCAGAAGCTGCGGTGGCTGAAGGCAAGCATCTCTCCTGCAGTGCGCCGGAATTGACATCCTTGCCGCGGTCGTATCAAAAGCACAGCAGAACAGCAGATGCGATGTACACAGACAGTATAGATTGTCGCTAAGCCTGAGGGTGGGTCGACCGGAGATGGACTCGGTACGAGGAGTGGCTGTGTTCCCGTCTCCTTTCGGAAGCCATGGCCCAAGATTTGCGTTGTCCTAGGTACTGGGTACAGAAGGACCAAGAAGACACCGCAGAAATCTATTGTGGCGACATTTGAAGCGCAATCTGTTCTCGTCTCTGATTTGGTAGAGAGGCCGTGTTGCGTGCCCATCGCTTATTTGGACGGGCCTGCAAGCCCCTGTCTTTGTCCCACTTAAAGCGCAAACGCGTTTCTCGTCAGCACGGTACTTGGTACACATACCATATGGCAGAAGCAAGATGGATCCTGTCTAAGTGTCGATACGAACCTATTTTGCAGCTGAGCTGCCCACATTGGAGCAGGAAGGGACGGTTCCGTGATGTTCTGGACCGTGTGGAGTTCGGGCTGAAGCCGCAGCAACGGAAATCTTCTTACCAGCCCAGGTGATAGGCAAGCCACAGTTCCCGCAAGGAGGCCACGCATCCGAAGCTTCCTCCCCACTGCTCGGCTTCTGCGGCGTTCTGGAACTCCCACCTTACAACCCGGCCTTGCACCCTTCATCCTGCTGTCTACTTCGCTTCCCCTTCGCTATCTGCGATCGCATGCGCTGACTCACACTGCCCTAGAAAGGCAGAGATCTTCCTGTGACAGGGCGACATACGCAAGACATTTTTATCTTCGAAAAGGGCGAAGCGGCGTGCCGATCCAAACCTGTTGCGGGCACAATAGTCAATCTTTGCAGATCATGAGGAAATGTTTTGTTAGCCTCCCGCTAAGCCCTCGTGAGATGTGCTGACCAGTACTGCGGGACGGCGGAAAAGTGGACGAACCAGGACGGATGCTGGTACTGGTACACAGTAATTCCACTGAAACCAATGTCGGTGCACAATTGTCTACGCAGTCCCAGTTGAGGGGATCTTGTGTTGCTTTTTGATCTGGTCCACGGCAAAGTGCGCCTGATTATCCTAGCACTGTCCCTGCACCATTGTAACAACAATAACCCGTATCGCTCAAGCCAGGATCAGCATGCTTGAAGGGAGGCGTGTATTGAGCTCTGCCTGAGTTCACACGAGTCCCGTGTGCCATTGAACAAATTCAACTCCCGAGTGGGCTGTTTGAGCTCATCCGCCTCATCCTATGACGGCGTATGGCATCATTCTGTACAATTTCGCTATTGTTAGAAACGGAGGTACTAAGTACGCGAGTAGTGATGGTGATCGGGTTGCTAGATTATCTGTGTCAATCAGTGAAGCTGGCTTTTCCTGCCGGGTGTCTCATGGCCAAGTCATCTGGCGGCAGGTGGCGAGAAGGAGTTTTCACAGCATACGCCGATCTTGTGGAGATGGTCGATGTCTACTCGAGAAAATCCGAGACGCTCGAGTTCAGATGACTGGCTAGACCCTGGCTGTGGCTGAGCAGCTGGCTTTTCTCCAGGATTTCGGGTCAGGTTCCACGTCGGTTTGAGTCGAAATCTATGGAGACATGATGCGAATTCCGAATTTCCCTCGTCCAAAGAAGGTATAGCGCGGCGGAATGGAAAAACTTTGAAGCGCCGCGGGCTGCGTGGCTGCGTCATGGGCTTGGCGCGTCGGGTTCCTTAATTCCAACATCAGTTCTCGCGACCCTCATTTCTTCATGGCCACCGCGGGCTATCATTTCCACTTCCTGCCTATCGCTCGCTGATCAACTCGATGGCCGGCAGACGTACCCAATGGATCCCACCGGTGTCTGCGGGATGTTTCTGCCGCCTCCATTATCTGTTCTCATCGTCGCGACGGCTGCAGAAGCCAAAATAGGACATGACCATTGGCACTCCACAGGCGCCTTTCCGCGTACTCATTTGCTGTTGCGTATGCCAGAAATAGAATCCCAGGATCTACCGACCGGCGACTGGTAGAAGAGAGACTGAGACACGTCACTTGGCTTCTCCTCGAACTGCGGTAACCATCCGACTGGCGTGACTTGTACCTGACCCAGACGCTGATCCAGACTTCTTCGGAGCCCTAGGTTCGCCACTCAAGCTCTCGCTTCGAATCCTCACATGTATCACCTTACTTGAACGGACGCTGCGTGTTCCGAGTCTCTCGTGTCGCTCCTGAACTAGTGTCAGGTACACACGTTGCGCTAAGCACTGTTCGGCGACTCGTGTGCCTGCTCAATGGAACATTTGCGGCGATCCGCAGTTCCATCTCATTCCCACGACTGACTTACTCGACCTTAGGCCACTGAGCTCCGAGTCGGCGCGTCCGGATATGCTCCGCTGTATGAGATGTACCAGGCTATGATCTTCCTCCAGCTGTTGGAGCTGCATGCCTCGTAGAAGGATGTACGTCCTGGAGGTACTTTCGACCACGCTGGTACGAGCACGCGGCATGCCGGTGAAATTGCCGAAACAACCCTTCGTCCAACCAAAGTCATACCACGCGAGCAAACAAGGGTTGTCCGGGCCGGAGCGATTCCCCTTTGCGTTGTGATGGTACGTTACCCGGTGCATGCTCTGACTAGTACTCCATATCCGATTGCGCTCATTGTGGCGAGACCTCAACAACCAATCAACTCGGTGGAACGTGGAACACGCCATTGTGTGACTCAGGCCAATCATCATACAGACTCGACGACTCGGTAAAATTTCGACCTACATACCCACTAGGCCACTATCAACGGTCCAACAACTACAATTCACGCTATTCTCGGTCCTGAGCATTTACTATCATCGCTTTTTTTGGTCTGCAGGTCGATGGTATTTGCTACAGCGCCACCACCCGAAATCCGACGGCTTCAACCCTATGTACGCTCGCTTACAGAGGCCAGGTCCAATGAATACCAATCATTTGGCCTTTGGAGACGCCCCTTCTCTCAAGATAGAATGGACAGAGATTCGTTGGGTGCCTCAGGCCGACGCTGCCTAGCCTAGCAAAGACTGGCTCTCGCTTCGAAGACTTCAAGCTGCTCGACAATGCTGATTCCTCGTACCCTACACAAGCAAGCGTTACGTTCCCAGCCTGTCATCCACGTCGACATCCCCAGACAATGCACATGTTGGGAGTCAGGAGTTCCAACTTTGCTCGACGGCTATCGATCCATCCACCGGGTATTCTCGACAATCTTGCTCCTCTATGAGGAGCCAATGGCATGGTCATGAGCAAAGGCAGGCACTGAATTGTGCCAGTCTGGTGTACCACTTGCCGGATCTCTGATGTTCCACAATTTTCTCACGTTCCTCTCTGCGCGATCACTGGCTACTGTACCACATCTCCAAGTCGTCCGGTCACTTCGTGAAATTGGTTGAGAGGTGGTTGAGAGGTGATTTCCTTAGCACATCACTCTCGCCCTCGAAGCTCTAGGAAGATGACCCGCAACATCCAGAGATCCACTCCAGGAAACGTGGTTGATCGAAACATCAGTCCTCCGCTATGAAGCCCTGCACGCCTCCACTCTGGGGAGGGGGAAAGAAGGGCTCGGAGGTTGAACTCTGTTTGATTTGTGGTCCTGCGACCCCCTTCTTCAATGTGTGCCCGCACTTCCCCATGTAACCGCCGCCTTTGCCTTACCCGCCGCCGTTTATAACGGCTTCTATCCAGATCACCAATCATCTGTCCATGAGGCACTTGATCCAGAAGTCTCCTGTCTGACCGGGTCTGACAGCGTTCAGTTTTTTGAACGCAAAGGATCTTGATCTTTGCATATGTGCAGTGCTCCGTCGTGAATTAACCAGGGGGAATTAACCAGGGGGAGATGTTCGGACGGCACTGCGAGCACTCTGGCGGCCTTGCAAGGAAGATTTCGCAGGCAATCCCCCTACCCTTATTGGCGCTTTCTCCCCGATAGACCACGATATCATCACTTCCACAAACGCACACTCCGTCCTTTGCTCCTCCCCAACATTACCGCCATCGCACCTACCCTGTCCGCAAGCCCTGTTACCTTCCTTTGTTGGGTCTTTGGCCGCGAGTGCATACTCCCGGCTCCTGCGTCCGAATCAATCCCACCTCTCCAAACTTTCGTCTCATCTCGCACACTGTCTCTCTCCCTCCCTCTGCATGGAGAGAACTGTTCCACAATCTCCTGAACAACCCTGAATCATTTCGGCAGTTGCTAGAGATTTCCTATTTGCGTCTACGCGTTCAGATGCAGGGGCATTGTCCTCGAATCAATAGCAAGGATGACACTTGAGGAGACGTCCGGCCATGGTCGTCACACCATCCAAAAATCATTCCTCTTTTTGCTTGTCTCCTGAATCTCGTCGAGAACATGTTCGTTCACACGCTGCTACACCCACCGGTAGGTCTGGTGGAGGAGATGTCGTTGCACTACTGTGACCAGCAGTGTCATTCTTGTCCCACCTTCGCGCCGACCCCTTCTTCTTCCGCGGTCGGAGCCAGGCCGGTGAGCTTATACAAGACAATCGCTCTACACTATAGGACACGCATGAAACGAGAAGGAAATTACACACCTGTGAAACTCCCTCGGGAAAGCAGCCTCTGGCCACTACCGTAACCTAATCATAACCCAGAGTGCCGGAAGTGCCCGAGTCGTCGGACTGGATCAGATCAGATCAGACCAGAACAGTCGTCCTCAAAATTTCAAGACCTAACTCCAGCGTGGCAAAATGAAGGTTCAACAGCTCGCCTGGGTGCTGGCAAGCCTCTATACACCACCATTGTTCGACACTCTGTCCTATCCCCACGAGACCGCATCACATCGAAAGATAACACGCCCTTGCTGCGACCGACCCAGAGAATGAGACACATCTGATGGACCTGAGATGGAACAAGAGAAGATCACAATCAAGAGACTATTCAAGCTCTTTCCTGAACCTCGATCCCAAAGTACATCGCTGTCATGTGCATGGGAAGACCAGGCGGCCGCAGAGATGGACCCCGTTGACATCGCATGACATGAGATCACATCACATCACATGAATGGTGCTTCGTTGCTCTCAGGATCTAGTATATGTGAGAGTCCGCGGGGGAGACGCTGCCGAGCTACACAGGCTGTCCCGACTGCCACCACCACGACTATCATAAGGCGGAGTGAGTCAGTACCCAGTTGCCTAATCCGCGTCCGGACCCAGCACTTCCAAGGCTTGAGGGCGTCCATTCTGGACGCTATCGGCATCCTATCGACAGGGGGGACGAGACTTGCAAGCAGCCTCAGGCCTGATGAGATCCTGGGGCGTCTCTCTTGTTTCAGGCATGCTGTCGCTGCAAAGTCGGTTGAGCTTCCAGGGACTCCACGATGGAAAGATAACTTGATTAGTGTGGTCTTTCGTAGTCAAGGTTGCGGCGGAGAGGAGAGCTCCTCGGAAGTTAGGCGTCAATCCACAGTATTAGCATTACCGTCGCGCACTGCATGCTTCCCTGCCAACGAGGCATGTACCCAAGCTGTCTGGTGCTGACTATGTAAAGAGAAAAATGGACCTTGTCCGCGTCTTGTCCCGACCCTTATCCTCAGATTTCTTCAAATGTCATAGCTTTGATGGCTACCCTGCCCACAGGCTTTATGCAGATAAACTTTTTAGCCCGCAACCTCAATCACACTGTCCTCCCGAGCCCGTCTGGAACCCAAAGCCATCACCTCGTCACAGTCATCAAACCCGTTGTCCATCATATTCAACTCGAATCACTGGTCAAATACACGAGCCTCGGCCTCGGCACATGCATCAACCTCGTCGGAGTGCTCAACACGTCAAAAGAATGGCTCTCGCAGAGCATAACTGGCCCCAGCACGTTATAATCAGCGCGTGACCTGTTGTAACGATACTACCGTTCCCCCAGCCCCGTGACCTTGCCCGCAAACCTTGCACCGGCACTGCCACGCTTCTGCAGCTTATTTGAACCATCCGAAAACGAGGACATGGGGGACATTTTGTTCATGAAGGGGAGGGGACCAAGTGTATCTGTGTGAGCGCCGTGACCCGGAGGCGCCCGCGTTGTGCGCTGTTCGATGTATAAGCGTGCAGCTGCGGACAGTGGAATAGCCGGGAACTCCACGGGGATTTCAGCCCCGTTCTGAACGAGTAACTCTGCCATCGGGAATGCTTTGACTGCCCCGGACGGTGGCGTGTCCGCATGGGACGAGACAGGACGAGCTGGGTCAGCGGCGGCAAGGGCCATAAACACAGCATGAGTGTTTCTAGAACGATCATGAGCGTTAACATTCGCCCGCTGAGCAATGGCTTGCAGAACGCCTTGGATCTCGTGTCTCTTGATCGATGTCAGAAGCGCGTCATCGGCAGTCGTATACTGAGACACAGGCTCAACATAGGCCCGTTCGACGTATTTCGCTGTAATGAACTTCAGCCGCTGATCTCGAGTTGAGGTCGGTGTGGGTTTCAGTGAACGATCCAACAATGCTTCCCAGATCATGTTACTGATCCTGTTACCGATGAGCATCAGCAATTCGACAATATCGTTGGTGAAGGAGTGCACGTCCAAGGTCAATGACCGAATCTTAGAAACGTGAGTGCCCAGTGATCGATGGATACCGCCGCATTCAATGCATAAAATGATACCTAGATTGAGGGAAACCCATTCGACCTTGGAAGAAGAGCCACAGTCGGCGCAGAACAGGTTGCCTTGATCATTGTTTTTGATCTGGTCGAGCAGCTTCGATGGATTCTCATCATAGCTGTTGCTGCTGGTTCTGGTGTAGGTCGGCCTAGAACCTACAGTGATGCGGCGCGATACTCCGCTCCCGTCGCTTCGGTGAGAATAACCGTGTGGTCCAGATTGCGAGGAGCTTTTGCCAAGTAGAGCATGCCCAAACTCACGTACGGACTCCCGTGTACCAGGCTCCTTTCGAACTTGCTGCGGTGCTTGACCGCCAGCTTCGAAAGCACTCTGAAGAGCATTGTTGATGGCGTTGATCCAAGCATTCATATCATCTTCGCTTGTGGCCTGGTAGACTCGTTTGAAATGTGGTGTAATGACCTCGAAGCAGAATCTTCGCTCTGCATCCCGTGCAATTCGTACTGAAGCCATACGAAGGTCAATGGGGTCGCGATGTAAATCCAATTTGTCTTTCCAATTGCTATATTCGGACAGTTTCCCTTGGTCAAGCACGATCCAGAACTTGTGCCACGCGCCTTTCGGGTCGAGGTGGCTGTTGGGCTTGCTCAACGCCCACAACAGCCCCTCCTTGCGGTATTGTCCAAGAGTACTCTTGTCGCTGGTTGATACCGAAGTTTCGTCCAGGTCACGAATGCCCTTGAACTTGCTGGGAGTTGGTGCTATCGAGTTGCCACTGGGCGAAGTCGATAAGACGGTGTTCAACGCAACATTTGAATTCGGTGTAGGTGATAAGGTTTTGATCGATGCATGTCCAAATTGAGAGCTGCTACTGTCGGCCCTGCTGAGGTCGGTGTCGGAAGTATAAGCAGTATACCCGTTCTGGCCTGGGACTTGGGAGGAGAGAGTAACAGCGGGAGGTTGGTGGTGCACCTCCTGCTCCGCGGCCACAGGCCCGTTCTTCTCCAAATTTCTTCGCTTTTCTTCTCTTTCCGTCCTTTGCAGATTATATTCCTTGTCGGCTGCGGAGACTTCCCTGACCAGGGCATCTAACTGTGGCGTGAGGTTTTCCACCTTTTTCGCCGTGGCAAGGAATGATTTTGCCTGGCCATCCGCATACTTTGTGAGTTGTGACAGGAGTTCTTGTTCCTTGCGGCCACCATGCAGATCTTGCATGAAAGTCGAATAGTCAAATCGTTTCAACTCAAAATTCTTCCTCTTGTTCTGATACTTGGAGTCGCTCTCTGCACGCTTCTTGTCCTTGAGCGAATCCTGCCTTTGGCCCAGATAGCGGCCAACATAGGCATAGTAGTCTCGGCTTTCGTCGTCGAAGTCCTTCTTTTTGGCTTCGACCTGCTTGATGTCCATGTTATACAGCTTGGAGATGGGATCGATGATCTGTTTTTGCAACAACGTGCTGTTGCCCTTCTCATATTTCATGATATGCTGGGCTATGTTTGTGAAGTAATGTTCGAGCGCGGGTTTGAAGGCCGTAGCGCTTGAATTTGAGGCTTCTTGGAGCGCTCGGAGGAAGTCAGACATGGCCTGATTGCACTCGACTTGGGCCTGCTGTGCAGCTTCGGCTTTCTTCAAAACTTTCTTGATCTGGACTTTCATGGTACCGGTCTTTTGCTCAAGGGCTTTCATTGTAGCCCGGAAGACCGGACCGTCATCAACTGCGCTGACATCGTCCCCGGGCCGTGGCACGCATTGGATGTCTATCACAGGCATCGCAGGCGTTGATGAAGGAGCGCTGGAGCTGAGATCGGTGGCGTGGACTTGTGGCGAGGGCGGGTTGTGTTGGTCGGAAGGACCTTCTGAATCGCTAATAGCGGACTGGTATGACTGCGAGGATGGCATTCTATGCCTCTGTGGAAATACCGGGATCTCCAGACTGGGTGAAGCAAGCGGTAGTCCGTTGGGGGTGGTCATATTCTGAACCCAGAAGGTGAAGGATGCGAGTGTGTTGAGCCGGTGGGCTCTAGAATCGTACTCGAGGAAACTGCAGCAGCTGCGCCAACCTCCGCCCTTGTCCTCTTGAGCTTTGGGGGGTTTCCAATGCCATGTCCATTCGTAAGTTACCGCAGGACTGCCGCGGGTTCCAAAATCACCAATAAATTGCACGTTAGAATTTTTGTGTAGATTGGGGTCGGCGTGAAACTCTCGCGTAATGAGGGTGTCCAACTCTTTGGCATTGTGGGCATAGGCAAAGGTCAGTCCGGTGACGGCAGCATCGAGAGCTGGGGTGGTGGTGGAGGGCGTCGCAGGCAGGGGACTGGAATTCTGTCGAGTTATAAATGTGAAGCGTATGTCGAGTTCGTCTTCAAGGTCCAGCCTGGGGAGAAATGACAGCGCCGATGAATCAGGATCCTGCACGACAAATCAGAAAGTCATTCCCGAGCGCAGGGACATTCGACAGACCTGTATGTATGAGATGGGTCTGTAGTCGGTTGCATCAGGCTTGCCGACAAGACGGGTTGCGGGATAGGCATTTGGCGCAATGCTCAAAAGTACCTTCCGCCGACCATTGCTAACGACGATCGAACTGACCGAGACTAACAAAGTCAGCCACTAGCCGCTGAGGGGGGAGAGAATGGCAGCACATACAGCGCGCTTGGTCCTTCAAGTATAGCAAGGCGCCCTCGTCGAGTCTGCTGCTAATGTTGCCCATCGCTGACAGCCTGAGAGTCCGGCGCAATGACTAGAATGCGCCAGGATGGGCGATAAAATGGTAAAGGGTGGCTTGATTAGAGGGGTTGTCAAAGATGATGCGCGAAGTGTCAATGTTGGAGCAAAATGTAGGCGGGAATGAATGCCAGACCAGTAATGCTGGTGTATGAACTATGGGCACTGGACAAGTGTGAAAAGAAGAATCGTGAGCGACAGGCTTCAAAGAGGGAGGACTTGTCGCAATGGTTGGTCGCAGTTGACATGTGTCCGTCTTAAGATGTGAAACCGGCGACCGCGAATCTGTAAGACCAAACAAGCGAGGAAGGCAGATGCGGTGGGGGGGCGCCCTCGACACCCCGGACTCTGCCAAGACTTCCTAGTTTCGACCCGGCCATGCAGCTCGCAGCTTGAGTGGCCACCAAGCTCACTAGCATCTTTCATGGCACGTTCCAAATACCAGGACTCACAACCAGATATCGTCTAGACGCTGACGAGAGCCCGACCGCGACGGCGACGCGGCTGGCAACGACCATTGGGGCTTGGACCCCTCATGTGATCGGATTGAGGAGACTTCGAGTCTGACGTCGTGCGAGACAATCGTCATCGCCACTTTCTCAGCTCGCTGCGCCTCTCACCTAGGTTCAATCTGCCACAATACTGGCCTGACTATTCTGTAGGCAGCAGGAACAGACTGGGATGGGTCTGCCGCTGGCAAATGTGATGGTGCGAAGGGACAACAGTTTCATGACTACAGCTTGGTTGCCTGTAAGGGCCCTGTATCATTGGACGACGTTCTATGACTAGCATACATGGAATCCTCTCCAATGCGAGCCTTCAAACTACGCTGCATGCTGACCCCGACAGGTACAATTTGTCTAAAGCACCAAGGGGCCTCTCTACCGACGATCCTGAGTTAATCGGAGATATAGAGGAGAGTATTACAGGGAAATAGCGGGCGTTTGCATGATCTGGAGGGGCTGCTTTGCACCTTCCAAGCGAGGCTAGCGCACGATATTACTATCTACGCGATATACCACCAGTCTCAATACAAGGTGGGAATGACCAGGTTGCGGGCGACTACGAAATGGAGCCCCATGGGCATTTTTGCGAGGCAACTGAACTTATCGCCAAGTTCCACGGGGAGACGCGCATGAAAACAATTCTTGCTCACCCGCGTTGCGATTGAAGAAGCCGTCAGCAAGCTGCTGCTGACCCGGATTTTGAACGACGTGCCACCCGAGCTGGAGCGGATGAGCGCGGCCCTGCAGCAGATCGATGACGCGGGATTCGGCGCCAGCGTCAACGAGATCAGGTTTGTTCGGGATGCCAAGGGTCCCGGGGTCGACGTCCACAGCCATTTGGGGGATTTCCCGCGTCGCCACGTCCACGTTGGCCGGAATGACTGCAAGCATGACGGACCACGGCTTTTCCATATATCCCAGGACCATACTGCGTACGAGTGATATATCTTCCTTTGTTGTGACCCGGGAGTAAAGCTCATCCATCTCCTCTCAGGATACCTTGCAAGCTATGTTCCTCGCCTGCTGATTCGGTCGGTCTGCGAGAAGGCTTGCCGACGAAGGGTGAGTCTATGTTACCGACAAAGTACCTCCAGGAGAACACGCGAGCAAGTCCCTTGGAGTAGGTTATTATCAACTCGACGGTCGCTCGGTCCTTGAATGAAGTGTTTTCGAGAATGACCTGTGGCGCCGCCGCAGACGGGGGCGCACAGCTTGTACCGAATACCAGATAGTAGAGACGTACAATTAGTGGGTGCCCCTTAACGCTGAGTTCGGCATTGTCGGCACTGGAACTGGAACACATCTAGCTCCGCTTCATTAATGCACAGATTAAATATTGCCGCATGGTGTCTACAGTGACCTTACTCTTCAAGCTTTAGCGCGGATCTGAGAGAACGTCCTTCCCAAACCAAGTCTAGTGATTCATACGTCTCCAGCGCATCGGACCGGGCCTATGGTCGGCCAAATACTGTCACAAGGACATCTCGAAATCCCACATCGCTCGCCGGGTCAGTACCAAACACTGCACCACGAAATTGGCGATTACGGTCCCGACTCGAGCAGCGCGTCCACTGTACAGCAATCCTTGTTGTTGTCTCTTTTCCGTATGCTAACCACGCAATGGGCAATGAAACCTCAAGCACCTTGTTCGAAGTCCCTGGTGCGGCTTCTCCAGGGTGCAAAGGTCTTTTCGCTTCCCGTACACAGAAGCCAAGGCTTCAATACATCACGGGGTCCTTCCGCGGTATCGGCGGCCGCGCATCCTCGGCCTCCCGCCTCGATCTCGTGAGGTAGTCAACCCCTACAGGAGTGGAAAGCCAGTGTGGTTTCATACGATCCTACAGGATTCTCTTCCTCGACGCTGAAGGTCGTTTCGCCCAATGTACCCGAGGGAATCGATTGCGATCCACGAAAAGCTCATGACCCGCGCAGTTAAGATGGGCTTGGCTGCGAATTTGCTGCCCGCCAGGAATCTAATGCGCGGTCGCGGAGCGTGATGCCAAGTGTGGTGTCCGTATACCTCGTGCCACTATTGGTGGACTGTCGCTCAGACACTGCCGAGTCATGCCGAGGGTTCTTGTCAAGAGATATGGCACCGCAAGTGATGGGCGCCTGCAACAGTAGGTCGGTCCGCCCGGATCTGGCAACTACGGCTTGCAGACGTCGGGGTTTGATGCAGAAGTAGCCTCAATGTCTGGTTGCTTGGCAGAACTGTCAGGTTAGGTGCTCTTGAGTCGGTCCACAGCTGTCGAAACGCAAAACAGATACCCCGCGAGGATGTAGGCAAAGGCTCGTCTGCTCTGGAGACTGATTCGATATTGCCTCCCCCTCAACTCCCCCTGTGTCGAATGGTATACGGGAAACTGTGGTGCCTTGTAGAGCGGGGTGTAACATCACAGGCAATAGCGGGATTTCGTCCCAACAGCAGACCCCGGCGTCATAAGTGTCTGTAGGAGCGGACCCCAAGGCGACGAGTTGATATAAGTAGGGGCTTTCTCCGCCCATTGAAAGAGTTTGTCCTTATTACTTATCCCAGTTCTATTGAGTCCGCTCGAAGTGAGAACCACCTCATATCGACTGCAAGTTACCGAAGCTGTTCAACTCCTGCCTCAACCGCGCTCAAATGTATCTCTCGAAGCTCTTGTCTGTTGTGGCACTCGCTGCATCCGTCTCACCCATTGTCGCTGCGGCAATCAGCCACGAACAAGGACTTGAATTTCTTAGCGTGTTGGAAGGCGAGTGGGCAAATTCGTCTGCCCTGGAGAAGCGTGACTGTCCTTATGGTGACTGTGATGGATGCTATACGAGACAAACACAATGTGCAAACTTCAACAGAAACGAGGATTGCCTTAGTTGCGCAGCGTCATGGTGAGTATTGGAACACCTTGGTCAATATATGCTAATATGGGTGGTAGCATTGTTTATTGTGAAGCCAACTGCTGTTAAGGAACCCCGAGGCACTATTACAACTTGACATTGGAAGGTTTGCGTGGAAAAAAGGGGGGTTTTCAACAAACCTTACCCCTTTGTGCCGCTGTGGTGACGGTAGAAGTGGTACCAGTCGATCTGGCGCTCAACCCCAGAGACCCACGGAAGACACAATAGTCGTCCAGGGCCAAGTGCATGTACACGCTCATTGCTAGATGATAGAATTACACTCATGTCAACTTCTCATACCCACCTTTGAGGGATCCCAGTGGCCCCCCTGGAGACCTATAACCCTTGCGGCTTGGTCGAGAGGAACTCCGTTGGTGGTGGCCATGGACCGAGGTGAAAACCGCATAAACCACGCCAGGGTTGGCCTGCCATGACCAGATTGGCGTGACACGTACCTAGATCCCCAGGCAACGCTAATACGTAGCATGTCGTCCGTTCAGACAGAGAGAGGTCAGTTCCGAAGTACAGACTGCGTACACGTCAGGATAGGCAAGTACTCCAGAATGGGTCTTAATATCGTGTATCCCTGTCACTAGACCCCAGTGTAGAGGACTGCTTTTCGAACAGTCATCGACGTCGTTCCCTTCTCCATATCGGCCGTTCCCTTCCCCACCGACCTTGCTCGCCTCGTCTGACCTCCCCTTCACCCCGACCAACGAGGCTAAGACAAGCCTGTGGAATCGATCCGTCCATCTAGCCAACCTAATCATAGGCTGGAAGATAGTAAAGTGCAGCCTCGTTCCATTATCGAATACTGTACCTACAGCTCTGGCCGGGCTACTTCAGTGTTCGCCGCCCGATACCGCGATACTCCACGGCGAATCTTGACCTCTCCGAAGTCCATTTCCGCTTCCAGGCCTGAGCATCTCGTCGTACCTCGTAATGACTGAGCTGTTTGATGTGCAACCCTGAGCGCGGCTTGGCAGACCGTGAGAGCAGCCGGAGTACAGCCGCGAGCGCTTCTCAGAGACCCACAGGTTCGGAAGCGCCAAGCCAAAATTTCCGCAACAGTAACGCAAGATCTTGAGTTCTGCTGCGCACGTCACCTGTAAACCGGCAGGAGAAAGGCGCGCTGGCGGAATGAGAGTAGATGCGTGCAACGTATTCTCCTTCTCCCCTCAACACCCGACCTTCGCTGTCTTTCATTGATCATGACCGCCAAACCGGCCAACGAGCCCCGAAACGCGGGCACGCCGAACCAGACGTGAGCAGACGTTTCCGTTCCCGTGCTGAACCCCCTGCTGAGAGCTGTGTAGGCTTTTCGTCAAGAACCTGCCCGAGAAAATCAACAAGAATGAGCTGAAACGCGCCCTGTACATGCTTTTCTCCACGTATGGACCCGTGCTCGACATCGTTACGAGCCGTGTTGGAGCCAAAGGCCAGCACATGCGGGGCCAGGCGCACGTCGTCTTCCGCGACATCCAGACCAGCACGCAGGCAATGAGAGCTTTACAAGGGTTTGACTTCTTCGGCAAGGAAATGGTACGAGTGGACACTCCGTCTTCGGTCGAACGAAAGGGTTAATCTTGTGTTGCAGGCGATCGTCTATGGAAAAGGCCAGTCCCACATTATTCCCAAGCTTCGGGGAACCTTCGAACCGCCAACGGCTGCGGCGACCGGTGCCGCCGAGCAAACAGCCTTACAAAAGTCCATCTTCAACGCTCCTCCAAGTGCCGCATCTGGCAAACCCGCCGAGAATGGTACGAACCCTCCCGAAGCCGCTGCGGATGCAGGCCCCCATGGCACGAAGCGACCACGAGAAGAAGAGGAAGAGGACGACGACAATGAAGTGGAAATGGAGGAAGACGAAAGTGATGCGCCTATGGAGGAAGATGACGAAGATTAATGGAGCGCTCTGAAACAATCATACCCTCAAGGTCGACAACCATTCTTCAATAGGACGCCGTCCGATGCTCAACTACAGTCTCGGCGTACAATATTGATGCGCTCTAACGGACGACGACGGACCAGCTATACCCACGTACATTTGAGGGAATCGACACTTTTTCGGTCGTTGGACAACGTGACAGGTTGTGGAATTTCTCTCGACTAAGCGCTCAAAAGCTTACTAGGGATATGCAGGCCCACGGCAGACCCAATCAGACCCAGCCAAAGGATCAGGTAGTCCTCTGGTGTGAGAGTCTTGTCCGGCTTCAAGACCGCCAGTGCATCTTGCGTATTGCAAGGATGCAAGAAGAAGGATGGCAGATCCGACACAGGGTGATGCTGCAACGAATCAGCCGGCTTCCGTGACCAGGCGTTGGAGACGACTTACTGCCATACTGATACCTCCCAGAACGCCGACGCTGCGCAACGAAGCGCTCGAAGGCTGCGGTACCAATTGCTCATAGATCCCATCGAGGGTTATCGGCCGTTTGTCCGGCCCGTATTGGCATGAAAACCAAAGCACGGGCACGCGATAGGTTGGCGACAAGATGATGGAAAATTCCACCACGAGGCGGTCATCCTCTGGACACCTCGAAGCGCGCTACCAGATGTCAGCGCGGGGGGAAGCAGAAGGGTGAACCCAGTCTTAGTCCAACGCACCGTATCTTTGATCGAGGCGTCTTCCGCCTCGTCCTCAATCATGCCCTCGATAACTTCCTCTTCTGCTTCTGTCTCAATTGCATCCTTGCTGTGATCGCCCGTAACCCCATGATCTCCACCGTGCGGCGAGATCTTCCGTGTCTGTCTGATTAGCAATTCTTCCCCCGTCCACCTCACGCCCAACCAATCCGTGTCACTAATGCGGTCCGCACTCCTGCGCTCCAGAGCCTTGCACGCGGCGGAAAACTCGTCCCTAGTAATGGCGGGAAATGCTCGCAGTGAGCACATAGATCAACGACATGGGAGAGCCCGAAGGGATGATGACTGGGATCCGAACGAAAACGTTGAATGCGTCAAAGACGGAACCCGCTTTTCTATCGAGATTTGTGTCAAATATCAGACGAAGTGCAAGGCAGGCAACCTTGAGTCTTGGAGATGGAACCAATGCCAAGGCTAGGTACTGGTACTAGGAGGTAGATCAACTGCGAGTTCACTCCCTCACAGACTAGGATGTTGCCGCGCCCGCTCGGTGCTGTGCTCGCCCGGAGTTAGCACACGTGATTCGTAGGAGAGTGGGGCCCTGAGGGTCCGTGCGCGTGGGCGCGCCGGATAGCGCGACACCCAGTCTATGGGCGATTCCTTGCAGCTGGCACTGAGAAGCACTCCGTACTCGTACGAGTAGAGTCGGCGGCTTTTCCACCTCAGTGTGATACAGTATGTAGATGCGCTTTACGAGTACTCCGTAACACCGGGTGAGGATAGTTCGGCCCTTACCTTGTACTGCTCGAAGCTGATCGTCTACGACTTTGGGTCTCGACGGTCCGATCATCCCATGAATGGGTATTGCGAGCTGCACCCAGGCGCGGTCGAGCAGGGACTCACATTGGGCCGAATCCTGAGGTTGATGTCCGGTTTTGTCGCCAAGTGCCAGCAGCTCTACAACTACGCGGTCGTGGCCTCGTTCAGCGGCATATGAAAGTGGAGTCCTAAGGCATTCACCTCGTGCGTTAACGTCAACATGCCGGCCCGATGGCGTCCGAATGGCGGCATAGATCAATGGTATGTGCTCAAACAGCTATCCCTTGAATCGAGCTGGACATTCTCGGCGATGTCGAACATTCCTTTGACGACACCAACAAGACCATAGCAGGCACCTTCGAACATTACAGCTTCAAAGGCCACTTTCCGGTCGTGGGCGTTGATGTCTTGACATGCTGCAACAAAAGTATTCACAACTCCGTCGTGTCCCATTTTGCGAGCCAATGAAAGAGCGGTCTCACCATTCTTCTTCTGAACTGAGAGGTCGATCCTGCCCGTATCAAGTAATAGACTAACCATGGCAAGACGGTCTTCACCAGCGGCCTCCATCAGCGGAGTTTTGAGGTTGTACCTTGCGCGTGCGTTGATGTGAGCTTTTCTTGTCTCCAGTAAGATTCTAGCCACACCCACATGGCCACTGTGGGCGGTTCGGCGAAGTGAATCATCAATGTCAACTTCGATTTCTGGCATCAACAGTATCTGTCTCGCCATGTCCTCGTGTCTGCGGAGCGCCGCAGTTCCTAAAGGATCTAAAAATGACAGGTCAAAGTCGATGGCAGCCCGGCCTCTTGCAAGCACTCGCTTGAAAATTGCGGGATTCCCGGTGTTTGCAGCGTGTACCAAGGCTGAAGAGCTGCCCGCCTTCTCTGCACTCAGTGGTGGCCACTTCGTCAGTGCGCCAACAATTCTGTCTTGGAGTCCGACGGGTTTCACCCGATAGCTTACCAGGCTCCGTGGTTGTTTGGTGTGCATAGAATTACCTCTGACATTACGCCGACAGGATTTCACAAGTCTCCAAACCTGTACTTCACCTTGTCTGTCATATCCGGTTCACCCAAGCTCACCTCCAAGTTGATAGTAGTTTTCGTCCGTAGCTTTTGGGCAGGGTGAAATGGTAAAAGTCCTACAGGTCTGCTGCAGACTCTTGGAAGCATTTTATCCCGACCCAGGATTTTTAGAAGGAGGGCCCCAGACACGTCTTTCCGGTCCGGCTCTACCTTAAAGACATGCTGATTGGGGGTTTCAAAAGCCGAACATATCGCCAGCACAGTCAGGGGAGGAGCACCACTCCGTGCTAACATGCGTTTGGAAATGCTGCCGATCCGAACAACCTTCCAGATGCTGACGAGATTTCCGTCCTCTCCCACGAGCAGCGAGGCAGGCCCCGAGACGAAAGGCATATTAATTATGTTGGCTGGACTGTTCCCCGAAGAGAACAATCATGGACAATTTCCACGCAGTGCATTCTCCCAGTTCTGCAGCTTCATTGAGGACCCGGCTCGGAAGATGCTGCTTGAGTTGTTCACACCCATAAGAATTAGAGTGGTGAAATCCGGAATATTGTTATTCCATCCAGCGGAAAGGGACGAAGGTTTCACGTGGGTGTCAAATCTCCGATTAGTCTTTCCTCCCGTCCAAGTTCACTACTACGTACTACTTCGAATCCCCATTGATTAGAGTGTTTCGCATCCGAATCGCCCCATCCTCTTCGAAATGAATCTCCGCCTTATTCGGGTACCGTGATGTTCGGTCAACGGCCAAACGTCGTTTCGGTGACGCTAGAGAAGAAACGGAAGGATTATGCCCCGTGGTGAAATTGTGCCACAATCAGATCAGAACGGCGGATATCTGTACAAGAATGTACTGGTGTGTCTGAGCGCGGATCGTAGGGCCAGGATTACACCACACAGTGGCTCGAGTGATCCGTTAGAGCGGATCTCATACAGGCTTAGGCTTCAGATTCTGGTTTAATTCTTTCCGCGGTCGGTCTTCGGTCCTCGGGTATTATATCCATGCTATTACAATGTGGTATGTGCTCTATGGCTCTTGAATGCAGAACCCAGAAAAACGGAACTAAATATGTACAAGAAGGATCGTCCAACTCGTCGATGCACAGCCTCTCATGCGGCACTATACTAGACTATGCAGGGCAAAGTGAAAACGCTTAAGGCTTTCCACTGACTGGCGCGCCGTCCAGCTTGAAATATCCCGGCTCCAACTTCTGGAACACGCCCGCGGGGTCGTACTTGGCCGCAATGCTCTTCAGCTTGGCCTTGTTGGTGGCGCCGTAGCTGGCGATGACGTCCTGGAACTGGCTCGCGTAGTTCATGTAGATGTAGTCTTCGGACAGGCCCATGGTCGAGGCGAGCGCGACGGTGCGGTCGATAATGCGCTGGTTGGCTTGGAGGATGCGGGTGTCGTCGGCGGCATTCGTCCACATCATGTTCAGGTTCAAGAGAAGGTACGGGCCGTTGGACGCTGGCAGGCCGAGCGGGTTGCCCCCGTTCTTACTCATGCCTGCCAATTGGCCTTGCGTGATGACCTGCAGCGTCGCGGCGGGGACAAGGCCTGCGGCGTCGATGATGGGTTGGATTTCCTCGAAGAAGATGTCCCGGACGGAGGCGACGTGGTCTTTGTTCAGCTTGTACGTGGCAGCCCAGTAGGTCTCGCGCAGGCCGTCTGGGTTGCTGGCGTTGAATTCCTGCGTGAGGTCGGCGAGCGTGCGGACCTTGGTGGTGTCCGAGATGGCGGGGATGGCGAGGTACTCGGAGAAGATGGGGGCGTTGGCAACAGGTTTGGCGTACTGGAGGTCTGCGGCCGCGACGCTCAGGTTGGCGGATTGTGCGTAGGCAAAGGAGAGGATCTGTGCGGCGTTAGGGTCGGAGGGCGAGTTGACGCCCACGTTGTAGAATGCATCCACGACCGCGTCGAATTGGTCTTCGAGGATGGTTCGACCGCCGCCCCACATCTGGCCACCGGGCAGGGAGATGGCGTTCAGGGTGAATTTCGAGACGATGCCGAAGTTGTTGCCACCGCCGCGGAGGGCGAAGTAAAGGTCGGAATTCTGCGTGGGGCTGGCGGTGACGATGATGCCGGATGCAGTGACGACTTCGTAACTGGCCACATTGTCGCATGCCCAGCCGTAGATGTTGGAGAAGAATGAGATGCCGCCACCGGTGGTGAGGCCGCCGACACCAATGCCAGAAACCCGACCGCCAATGACCGCCATACCAGTAGGTTGCAGCGCAGTATACACGTCGAACCACTTATTGCCGGGGCCGACGTCGACAGTCTTCTTGTTGCTGGAGAGTTGGACGACATTGAGCTTCTCGAGCGAGATGGTGATGCCGCCCTCGATGTTGGAGGCGCCGGCGAAGGCGGCATGGCCGCCAGATTTGGCCGCAAAGGGACATTGAGTAAGTCGTGAAATCAAAATTGCGATTGATATCGAGGCCGCATTCGATGGCTTGAAAATGCAGAATGGGTTGACGCTTTCCTGCTGGACGGACCAGTAGCCGTCCGTGAAGGCATTGTAGCTTGGGTCGTTTTGCTTGATCACGGAAGAGCCAAAGAGAATCTTCAGCGAGTCACACTGGAAAAGAGGAGTCAGTCCAGGTTGGCCAGAGAGGGTACCGGTGGATGCCACCGGGGTGGGGGGGTGATAACTCACAGCTATCGAGCATCCAGCCGTGGAGGACCTCGTCGCCAAAGATTCCAACTCGGGCAATGCGGAGATGTTCACCCCTTGGTCAAGCAGGGCGTCGGTCACGTTGAAATCAGGCGGCTCAAACGTGGTGCCCTGGGCCAGGACCGGCGCCACCAGGCCCAATGCAAGGGCAGCCGTGTACGAAGAGAAAAGCATATTGGCTGAGAGAGTGAAGCCAAGAGATAGAAATAAGAAAAGCGTGGAGCGGACTGCAAGTGCAGGTGAATTGGTCTTCGCTCAACAGTTGACGAGAAGCGAACACATGCAGGCACAAACACGAAGCGAACAACACTGGGATCGAGAGGGAAAAGCAAGGTACTTAGGCGGCTTTCTGTGGCCCAACATGCCCTGATGTGGAGTATGTTTCATTTGGCCACGTGGGTGAAACCTTTTTGATTGATATTGCCAGAAGGAGGATTCGACAGATGAGACGCTACAATCAAGCCGGCGACTATATAAAACTTCTGCCCGCTAGCACTCTGGGAGTCAGCGAAGACCACAGCTACCGGGGTACTAAGGGGATCTATCGAATGACCAAGCTGAAGGGATCTCGTACGCTGTACTCAAACGGACGGAAGGCGGCGGGCGTTTGGATATTGCGGACGACGGCGTGGTCGACACAGTTGCTGCCCCTGAGCCGGCACTTGCAGCAACGAGCAACAAGCATCAGAACGTTGCACAGCAAGCGAGATTGAAGCACGCTTCGACTGAAGGTTCACGCTGGACCATTAGCCTCCAACATCGTCAGGCACCATGCAAGGCCTTACGCGGCCTGGGCGCTGCTTCGCGCAGTCTCCAGGAGAAGCGCAGAAGTTAGTACCCACGGCTTCAAGAAACGTGCCGGATTGTCGGCGGCGTGCTGTGAAATGCAGCACTGTCGATCTCTTACCGAAATCGGGCGAGGCCGATTACCGGGTCCTGGGGTTCGGATCGCGGCCTCACTAGCCTGTTGGAGTTTAGCCTGCAGATGTTAAATTTCCGCTGCGACGCTGCCGATACCGCTCTCTGGGTCCGAGGCACGAGTCTGGATTGCCCACAGTGCCCGACTGTTTACCACCCGACTGGGTACTGGGTACCCCCTACCTGGCGAGATCCATCGTGTGCGCTCCCAGCCGTGTTTTCGCTGCTGGTCGAGGATCTCCCGCAGCCACCTGCCCAGCATTATGTAACTCTCTCATATGACCCATACGCTTTCCAGCATTGAATCACTCTGTGTCACAATTCTTGGCCCCGTATGGAGCAGTCTGCTCTGGCGGCGAGGTATCGACCACCACTGTTTTTCCAGGAGAGACCTCTAAACGGCCCTTGTCGCCGGAACTTGCCTCTACAAGACTCATGAAGGTTTGAAGGTTATCATTCCTTGTGGTCGATCCTGCCTACCCGGGAGCGGTGGCTTTGGGGCTACTCGAGCTTGTACTCACAGGTCCGAGTACACTAACGGTCTTCTTTGCCACAAGCGATGTTACTAACCAGTCGTCCAATGCCCAGCCCAGCATAGTCCGGCTCCTCGAGCGCCCAGAAAGAGTTTGGTCATCAGTCCTCCCTGGTCTGATTTTCTGCATCTTGAGACGCCGTTCTGGCGGGGATGCTGGGCTCGTCGTAGTGGCTCATATCGTGCTTCACCATTTTCCTTCCTGCAGACTTGCCTTTCCTACCCTGTTTCATACGGAAAGCTTCTTAACGAACAGGTTTTCGTGCCTGATGGTGATTATATCTGGCATGTAGGGACTCTCCCGCACTCGGGTATGGGAGCGGCACGAGGCTCTACCGTCAACCTTTCCATTCCATTCTGACCTCTCTCGTGGCCGCTGGGATCCGAGGCTTCGTTCTCTCTCCCACAAGCGAGCATTTTGCTGCCTCGACACCATCTGTTCCGCTCAGGATGTCGTCCACTCAGAACTATGTGAGCCAGAAGCAGCTTTTGGGCGTGGGATATGCCATGATTGTGGTCACCAGCCTGGTCTTCGGCGCGAGAACGTTCATCAGAGTGCAACAACCGAAAAGAATCCAGTCCGATGACTACTTTCTCCTGCTGGCCTACCTCTGCTTCCTTACTTTGACGATTCTGTACATCGTCCTGGCTCCGACCATGTACAGGGTCACCGATGCGACCTCCGGCCTCACGCCAATATACCCAGAGATTTTGGCCGACTCGTTGTTTATGATCAAGATCTTCTTCGCCAACACGATGATCTTCTGGTTCGCCCTCTATTCCGTCAAATTCTCGTTCCTCTCGCTCTACCGACGTCTCATGAAGGGTCTCCGCTTTTACATGCAGCTTTGGTGGGCGGTCGTGGCATTTTGCGCTTTGGTATGTAGCACCTTCGCCGCAGCGTACCCAGAATTGACAATCTAACTGCTGGAATCAGACCTTGATAGGTTGTGTCATCAGCAATTTTACCAGCTGCCACAGTATGCACGCGTGGTTTACTCCCGGCGAATGTACCGAGAAGCGGGACGTCCATGCTCAAATTGCCTCCTTGTACTATGCATACGCGGTTGATGTTCTTTCAGATCTCTTCAGTAAGCTCAGCGCCCTGTCTCCCTTCCGAACGCGTGGACTGTGCTAATTTCACGCCTTCGAACTTCAGTTATGTTCCTGCCCTTGCGTCTGATCTGGAACCTGCAGCGACCCACGACACAGAAAGTTGGAATAGGAGGTCTCTTCTGCGTTGGCTGGATCTGCATTACTTTCGCCACCATTCGAGTCGTCCAAATCGGCGTCAAGGCGAATAACAGTTCGACTCCGTCCTCATCATGGCTCGCCCTATGGGCCATCGTCGAAACTGCGGTTACCGTCATCGTCGGCTGCTGTCCCGGCCTATACTCGAAAGCTAAAGAGGTCAACGCGACACGTAAAACATCGTCCAAGAGAAGCGCGTTGGCCCAGAACTACTACCACGCCAGCCGTGGGTACGAGAAACAGGTCACCGGTGCCGAGGACGACAGCAAGATGGACTTCGAAACCATGATATCTGGGAACGGGCGGTCTTACCATGCCGTTACCACCGGTGGCACGCACCAAAGTATTGAGATGAAGAACATGCCTATCAACGGTGCCAGTGCACAGAGCACCCAAAGGGGAGAAGGCACTAATGGGACTTTCTGGGAGGGCGACGAGACTTCGAGCCAGGAAGAGTTGAACGGGCCGAAGCACATCTATGTCACGAGTAGCATCGAGATAAAGGACGAGGACGAGTCGATCCGTGAAAGCAGCCGGAAAGATGTCGACTTTGCGAAAAGCGTTGTTTAAAGCATGCGACGATGCATCCCCAGAATGCAGTCATAAGCGGCTTCCTGTACATATGTATGATACCACGGCTGGACGTGTATGATGGATGACCTGGTCCTATGCCCACTGCTATAGTAGACAGTCATGCTGCTTATAGCAAGTAAAGTAAATCGGCGGTTTCCCTGAGAAACGGCCTCCGACTGGGATTCGTAGGCGGTCAAATTCTAGCCAGTCGTCTTGGTCACGGTCCTCCGTTGGCAGTTGCGGCTACAGCACAGCCTGTAGATTGCCTCACAATGGCAGACGCGCTTCGACGCTGGAGCAGACGGAAGGAATGCTCTTCTTCAGCCGTGCGTCTCCCCCTCAACGCAATGCTACAGTGGTCCAGTATCATGTTTGCTTCACAAACTGGTGGGCCCTGGGTGAGAGCAGGGCGAGGGCACTGTGAGAACTAACTATATACCCAGACCCGCTTCTGTCTCCTATCTGTCATCTCTTATCACCTCCTGCTCACTTTAACCCTGACCAAAACCTTTGCATCTCTCCTCTCGCATGCTCCGACGACCGTTCAACGGGGATTTCCACAAGCTATACATCATTCAGTATCCGGTGCAGTAGTCTTGTATGAACGGTCCATCCAGCCTTATTCACAGAGGCCTTCGGCACCTTTCTATGAGCCAAATTTGCACGTGCATTAAGATCACCCATCATGCTGTTCGGAGGCATATCCCATTGCGTCTCAGAAATTCCCTCTCAAACACCAATTGGAAAGGTGAGGATGAGTGAGGCTGTCTCGTCGGTTAGGCTGAGGCATTCTTGTGATGTGTGGCGGTGAGTCCTGAGGCGTCGTTCGAGCGTCAATGGGGTGTGCCTTGTCCAAAGCAAAATCTACTTTTCTACCGACAATACCTCGATCTCGACCGTAAAACCAAGATCTCTAGGGTCAAGCCTATCAAAGCTTCGCGAGAATTGGGACTGACGACCATAGGGACCTGCTCCGGGAATTAAGGCAAAGCGTACAAGACAACATCTTGAGATCTTTGAGCGAGCAAGTCGGGGGTCAGACTGATAACATATAGTTCCTCAATATGTGATGGTGGTCTTCTTTTGCGATTCACGGAGAGGGAGCTGTTCGGCGGCTTACTCTGCACACGTGTCTCTTTTGAGCAAATCACTAAGGTCCTCAGTTGCCTATTGCGTCAAAACCTGCTCAGATTGGTTCCAACGGCATGTCGAGCAAGTTAGTCCTGCTGCATTGGGATGGAGATCCCAGTACGCATGATGCTATTGGCAGCATCGAAATCATCAGCCATGTATAAGGACGCATACATTCTTCCCCTCTTACTTTGGGGTCATCGTGTCTGCTGATACCGAAAACTCCTAACAGCATCTGATCGTACGCCGTTGAGTAGAACAACACCCAGTCATTACAACCTCATCCGAACACAATGCCAGTGACTTACGAGTTACCTCCGCTGCAGTACAGCCTCGATGTGAGTGATGGCAACCTCGTTGAAGACCATTGTGGACCGGAACGGTGTGCTGACCAGACTCTTACTCTGTAGGCGCTGGAACCCTCCATATCAGGACAAATCATGGACCTTCATTACAACAGACACCACCGAACCTACATCACCAATTTGAATGCAGCGCTCGGCGCACAAGCAGAAGCAGCCTCTTCCAACAACCTGGTGAAGCAGCTCGAGCTTCAAGCCGCCATCAACTTCAACGCCGGCGGACATATCAACCACACTCTGTTCTGGGAGTCCCTTGCTCCAGCGTCAAGCGGGTACAACAACATCTCTGCCGCCGCTCCTACCCTCAACGATGCCATCACGAAACGGTGGGGCAGCTTCGACGCCTTCAAGGCGGCCTTCGAGACCTCTGCCTTGGCGATACAAGGGTCTGGCTGGCAGTGGCTGGTGCAGGACCTACAGACGAAGGCCCTGGAGTTAACCACGAGCAAGGATCAGGATTTGCCAAAGGGAGCAAAGGGCATCGTGCTTGGGGTCGACATGTGGGAGCACGCGTATTACATCCAATACTTCAACAACAAGAAAGAATACCTCACCAAGATCTGGGATGTGATAAATTGGCAGACTGCCGAAAAGAGATACAAGGGCGATCCACGAGCTGTGTACGGATCGTTGGCAGGGTTAGCTGGACATTTGTAGTGCTAGTAACTGTGCCGGATGAGGCCAAGAAAATAAGAACCACTCCAGCATTGTGTAGACCATTGCTGATAGAGAACACGTTTCAGATAATTCGGAGGTTTCTGCAAGTCCGATTACCGCTTGTTGTATTAAAGGGTCAAATCAACGACCAAGAGGTCGGGACACTTTGCCACGGTAAGAGAAGTTGCTCATAGCCCTGGAGCATCCTTCGATTGAACTACGTCTTTCGTCCGAAAGCAGGGTCCCTATGTTGGACTATTTGTCCCCGATGAAGATTGATCACTATTAGGACAACTTGAGCCACGGCCACGGAAGACTGCCGAACAAGAGGACCGGATATCCCGTGTCTACCAAATTAGTCAACATCCGGTGGTCCTTGTTGGAGTCTGCAACACCGCTCCGGCTTTGTTGGACCCTTTCGACACAGCGGACACAGCGAACCAGCGGTTTGGGCGTACTGAACTGTTCATCCCAGATGGCTACGCAGTGCTCCCCTCATGACACCTGGACCGATCTACGAGTATATCGTGTGTAAGACAGTCTTCTAGCATCAGCCCCTGCATCACTTGCTCCAAGCATTGTGCATATTCGAAGAAGCTCTGCATAGTTATTGCGCGGAAAAGCTTGACAATACCGGCTTGACCTGTTAACCACCTAAGATCCCCTTAGTAGTTTCATTGTGCGACTTGAGTCTGGCCCGACCTGCATAGGGCTCAAAAAATCAGAATCAATCCGCCTGCAGTGCTAATCTGATTGGCTTCAAGTCTTTCCCCCATTGGAGGGAAAACCGGACAAGATCATGGGTCCTCCATTTATCACATATAGGGGAACTCGATATATTATGTTTTACAGCAGTGACGTTTTCATAAGCGAATGAGACAGAAAAGTGGCTGGGACACCTCACAGAATTTGGCGGCCCATCAACTTCCTGCTGTTTGGTATATACTTCTACTCGTAATGAACCGAGCTTTGTAGAACTCCACAGGATTTTTCAGCACCGTGCTTTCCGAACCAGACTTTCGCTGTCAAGGTGCAACGAGAACTCCACGGTATCTCATCGAGCCGTCCGCCAGGGTCTGGAATGCGGTGTTGATCCCGTCCACGCTGAGCGGGAACGTTTGGATGATAGGTCTGATTTGATGGAACGCAGCGAACTCGATCATATCCTGGTGGACCCGTCGGGCGGCCACGAGACTGCCCTGCACCGTCAGCCCCTTCGATATCAGGGGCGAGTACGGCATTCTCAGGTCATCCATGCTGACGCTCAAAGGGTGGATAGTGCCAGCCGGAGCCATAACGTCAAGATAGAGGTGCCAGTCGGGTTGAGACGAACTGGTCACGAACAAATGGTCGAGCGGTCGGCCGATGTTCAGTTCCTTCAATCCCTTGGTGGCATAGAACTCCCGGGCCCCAAGCTTGATAGATTCTTCCTTCTTGCTTTCGGTGCCGGAGAAGACGACGACTTCGCATCCCATACTGGCCGCGAATTGGATGGCCAGATGCCCGAGACCGCCGATTCCAAGCACGCCAACGCGGTCGGTGCTCTTGATCCCGTGGGTTTGCATGGCGTTGAACACGGTCGCTCCTCCGCACATCAGGGGAGCCGCGAATTCGAGTGGAATGCTGTCGGGGATCTTAAAGAGGTAGTCTTCCTTCCAGATGGCGTGGGATGCCATCGAGCCAGTGTCGAGGTCCGCCTTGCCGTAGATTTCGCGCTCGGGGCAGAATGTCTCGGCGCCACTTAGACATTGCTTACAGTGGCCGCATGACCCGTGGAGATAGCCAAAACCGGCCTTGTCGCCCTTCTTGAACAATCTCACATCCCGACCGACTTCTTGCACAATACCAGCCCCCTCGTGCCCCAAGACCAGGTCGGCACCCTTGTAGTGGACGTCGGTGCCGCAGAGACCGCTGTGGGTGATCTTGACGAGGACTTCATTCGGAGCGATGTCTCGATGTGCGGTAGATGTGACGATGTCTCCGCCCTTGGAGCCTTTGAAGACTGTGTACTCGACCATGGTGTTTATATTTTGGAGGTTCAAGGATTATATTTGGACGGTCGGAGACAGGAGAACTTGTTGATGGATTGTGTTAATGCAAGTGCTGATTGAAAATACTGACAGACTTTACCTGAGCTTGGGATGAGGACCTCCGTTCTCTTATAAGTTGCTGCGAGCAGTCATGGCCACCTCGACAGTACTTGAACCTTACCAACAATAGACTCATTGTGATCTAGAGGGAATCTCGTGCTTTCGTCCTATGTGACAAATTCACACCATGCCTGAAGACGCCCCTCGACAGCCAAGCGAAACAACACTGCTCCGGCCTGCCCAAGCCTTGTAGTATTACCAAGCAGTGTTGGACGGAAAGGGTAGCGAACTGCTGCAAAGCGAGAGGGAAATTCCCAATGATCGGATATGCTGGTAATGTCGACGGCCCAGTCCGCAGTTCCTCGAGTGCTCCGTATTGTGCCGTTGCAGAGTGGGCCATTGGGACAACGACTATGATGATTGGCTGGGATACCGTAGCCATCATTACGGCAACGATCCGTCCTCAACGGCGATCACGAGTCTACTGCAGGCAGGCCCGATATCGTCATTTCCAATGTTGGATTGATAGATTTGTCAACTTCCCTAACTGTAATCAGAATGTCGACAAAAGTAATTGATCCACAGGATCATAGCAGAAGCCTCCGACTATTCAATAGGTGAGCAACAATCACTGCCCATACTTTTATTATTGCTATTCGTTCGGAGCAGTCGGACTCTTTGGACATGAAAGTACAATTTTCCAATCACACTCCCTTATGAAGCTATGGACCAGGATCAAGATCTCGGAGTCCGTCTCCGTAGAAGTTTTGCATGACCTCGTCGACGCTGGGATAGTCCTGTCCGAGTATCTCCGAGTTATTTCCATCCACGCCTCCTCCAGAGCTCATGAAGTACGACAGTATGTCGGTAGTTGTAAAATAATCCGCTTGTGGTGCGTCAAAAGGAGCAAAGGGTTCATTATTGACGTGTTCATTTCCAAATTGGAGAGGTGGTAGGCCGGCTGAGAACACATCCATGCCTGTTGCATCCGCTGCTTGCTCCCAGCTCAGATTGGACGGGGTTTCGGCCACTGATCGTGATCTTGACAAGACTTTGTCGTGTTGTGTCTCTGGCAGCTTCTCGGTGAATCGCCGCAGCGTTGCTGTTGAGATGCGATCCAACACGTCACGACTCCTCTTTGCCTCTGGCCAGTACTCCCCCATTGCACTGAGGATGTCCGAGGTAGATTTCAGCGCTTGCATAAGAGTGTCAAATTTAACCTCGCCGGCAGCGCCGTCAGGTGCCCAAACACAGTAAAACAGAGTCATGACGCACAGAAACAGGGAGTGGACGGTGATCCAACTGTATTGCAGTGTGCCTGTGGTATAGAGCCGGTGGTAGAGACTGCTACACTTCATGGCACTTGCAAAGCATTCGCGAAGAGATGCCTTGGACGGACGCTGAGAAGCCGGGCTCGGTCGTAAAACTAGCATTTTAAGTTCGTGGTACTTGATTTCGCAGACAAGTTCGATGTAGCATCTTGGGCTCCCCTCTGGATGTCGTGGGATCTCCTCCCTCCACTGTCGGAGTCGATCTAACATATCCTCTTTCCATCTTGCGACATTGCTGATAGTCGGTGCAGTGTATGGTGGATACATTCGATCAACACAATACAATACGCTTTTTATTTCCGAGTTGAATCTCGCCAGCTTGAAGAGATGGATTGCGCTCGACATGTTAGTTCGATGTTCAACCACTTTCTGTGACTTTCGTTGATCGGCTTCGAGCTCGTCGTCATCGACATCGAGTGGTAACTGTAAGAAGTAATCAGCGCTGTAGTTGCTGCCAGGGTGTGAACGCCTTACCCGTAAGTCGCACTGTTCGTCCATCAACCCAATGGGCCTGCCCATCAGAGTACTCAAGATGCGGTCAATCGTGTACGTGCACCAGAAGACCCGAGTTCGGAGCTCGAGCTCAAATCCAGAAAGCCCATATCCTTGGACATTGCGCTGCAGACCAAGTTCGATCATGGAAGCCAGGCAATGGTAATGAATCGACCACAGGCTCAACCCCGACGCCGGATTGTGAATTGTGTACATTTGTAGAAGTAAGACGCATTGAACCTCTGTGAGAGACACTCTCTGGAAGACGGTTTCGAGACGATTCATAGCAGAGGCGCAGTAGCCTTCAGCGGATAGCAAGACTTTTGCTCGACGCGACAGAATGGTGGCACCGATTGCCAGGACCATGAAAACCTGAAATTCGGATGCGGGCTCGACCTCGATACCGTCATACAATTTCTGGATGGTTTCAAGATGTGTTGGTTCGTGCAAGAAGGGAAATTGTAAATGAACACTTTCGAAATAAGCTTGCGACAACCATCGTGCATGGCTCTGATCGGAGGGCAGCTCTTCTGGTCGAACGACGAGTAGACCGGCAGGAACTGAGACGTTACCACTCATGGGGTCTCGGGGAGACGTCTTCTCAACTTGAATCCTCCGTCCTAGCCCTGATAGTACAAATCTGGTGAAGAACAATCCGCTGGACGGACCCAGGTATCGGAGGTCCGCCCCCGTGGTGACAGAAACGAGTCCAATCTGATCGGTGATTTCGCGGAGTGACTCGTCATCCTGTGCGTAGTCCTTCTGAATCCCACTTCTCTGCTGAACCTGTGAACCGTCGGATTGCTCAGATAGACACGTCTGCGGGCCGCTGGATCGATAAGTTGGCCCTCCATCCAGGTCGGTATTTGGGACGTTCTCCCGTATAATGGACTCCAGCCACTCGATCCGAGCCTCCAAACCGTTCACGTAGCTGGGTTTCCGCGATCAATTCCACGGCCGATTGTAGCTTGTAAGGTAACTTACCTTCGTGGAATTTCGCGCGATGTTCCTCCGCCTACACAATTCGCACCAGCTTTTCGACAAGCACCGCAGGCAGGTGATGCCGCGTCGCACTAATCACCGTCATTATCCCATGTCCAGGAATTCGCTGCCGGCATATGTTCCCTAAAGGGAGAGCAGCCAAGAGACGTGAGGACTCACCCGAATCTTGCGTTTCTGGCACCGAACGCAGGCGGCACTGATCCGTGATCGCGTCTTGGGTGGGCGCAGAGGACTCTGGCTTGACGAGCCAAGCGATCTCTCGCCAGCGTCATTATCCATTTTACCAACAGTGTAACCGCAACACGAGTCAGACGGGAGCAGTCCGATTTAACATGCGTGGCTCTCCGCCTCCGGGAAAAGATCCGGGTCTTTGTGGGGAGTGAGCTAGGATTTGTCAGATTCCCCTTCCAAAGGACGGATAGCATCCGTCAAGCTGGGGTGGCGACACGGATACATCCGTTTTGAAGCGGGTTTTGGTTCCAGCACAGACACCTCCAACCATGTCAGCGCAAGCAGGCAGCAGCTACGTAGGCGCTGACGAAGATGATCAGAGAAGCAGTTTCACTTCGCCTACTTAAACCACATGATGGCGACTATGAGTCCTGGTTAGAAACAACAAGCAGCAACTCGTCCAACGTCTGAAACTATTAGTACTTCGACAAAACAGCTTTGCCTCACAATGTCTACCTCAAAGCCGCACGTTCTCTTCGTTTTAACGTCTCACAGCGTGATGGGGACGTCTGGCAAAAATACTGGCTGGTATCTAGTGAGCAACCTCAGCATGCCCCTTTGAGAAATATTCACAGCGAAAACCTAGCCTGAGTTTGCCCACCCATACCACGAACTGAGTGAGGTCGCCAACATAACTGTGGCGTCTCCGGCTGGCGGCGCAGCGCCTGTTGACGAAGGCTCGGTCGAGAACTGGAAGAATGACGAGATTTGCCAAAAGTTTTGGGAGACCCAATCTTCCCTGTGGAAGAACACAAAGAAATTGTCAACTTTCTTAGGCAAGGCCAATGAATTCGCCGCAATCTTCTACGTTGGCGGCCATGGTCGTAAGTCTTATCACAAGTGCTGCTCTGTGGGTACCACTTGATTTATTAACGGTTGAAAAAGCAATGTACGATCTGGCAACGGATCAAGATTCGATCCAGCTCATCAAGGAGTTTTTCGAAAGCGGGAAAATCGTGAGCGCCATCTGTCACGGCTCCGCCGCTCTTGTCAACGTCAAACTGTCGGATGGCAACTACCTCATCGCAGACACGGCCGTGACTGGCTTCTCTAATGACGAGGAGGATCAAATCCAATTATCAGCGTTCATGCCGTTCATGCTCGAGACCGAACTCAACAAAAACAGTGGTGGAGGATACAAGAAAGCTGACAAACCCTGGGGGGAGTGTGTAGTCGTGTCGAAGGGAGGCCGTTTGATTACCGGGCAAAACCCATACAGCGCTTCGGCATTGGGAAAGTCACTTGCAAATGCAATCTCCTAAGGTTATGTATAGAACATAGATCTGAAGGCAGCGTTTGAGTCTGTATAGTACGCCGGGGAACATAGCGACGGAACACTTGACGAAAGCCTCTGCTACGATAGTCTCCGCTTTGAAAGTCTCCGCCTCAAAAGTCTCCGCCTCAAAAGTCTCCGTTAGCAGTTCAACCTGTCCTGCAATCGTTCACATGGCAATCCAAGTCATGAACACGTATTCCTAGGCGAGGTACACCGGCGAACCTTTGTAGCTTCGCGATCTCGGCTGGGAAACACTCCGTTGGAAGAGATGACGGTCCTCACTTTTATCTTCATAGGAGGACCCTCGGACAGTCTCGTTCTGGCCGGACAGGCTGCCAACTATCATATATCTGCGACCCTCGCCTTCAGGTTATTCGCTCTATCCAAGTCTCAAGTGAAACCAATGAAATACTTGCAACTGGTACCGAACGTAAGCTCAATTGACAACACACGGAAAGAAGATGAGTGATATCACAGCGCGCAATCGCGAGCATTTCGAGTATGGTCGTCCCTTGATGAACTCGTTGGACAATGTGATGTTGGGGCTAAGACTCGGACCTTTTCTAGTCAGGTTGCTTCAAGCCACCAGAGCAACTGGGCTCCTCTCATACAGGCAGCCATTGAGGAATTGAGGGAGAGAAGATCATGGATTAGCACTAAGCTAGGCGATGTCAACACTCCGAAGAAAGATAAGGAGCCGTTAAAGCTGCTGGACTACGCTTGTGGCTCTGGCACAGTCTCCAAGGTACCTATCCCATCTCCGATCAGGATAATGAACACAAAAGCGCTGATGCTGACACGACCGGGCTTGTGTCTACAGGCTCTAGCTCCCTATGTCGACGAAACTGTAGGGCTCGACCTGTCCGAAAACATGGTTGCCGAGTACAATAAATGGGCAGAAGGCCAAGGGTTCGCTCATACCAAAGCCCACGCACTCCAGTTGGATCTGCTCGCTGAGCCACAGCCCACCGATCCGGACCTTTCTGACTTCGACGTTGCAGCCGTCAGCATGGCGCTACATCATGTCGCTGACCCGGCGGGACTTCTGCGTAGGCTGTCCAAGACTTTGCGACCAGGCGGCGTTTGCGTGGTATTGGATAGGGTGTCCACGGACGAGAGGCCTGAATTGCGCGCAGACATGCCCGAGGTAGCGAAGAAGGTACTGCAAACCATCAACAAGCACGGGTTCAGCGAAGAGGATATGCGCCAGTACTTCCAAGGCGCTGGCATGAGCAAGAACTTTGAGTATGTGGTCATAGCACGACCGTTCAAGATGACGCTGTACGGCCACGACATGGAGCTCAAGGGCTTCATAGCACGAGGGGAGGTTGCTTGACCGTGTAGTTCTGGACCCGTCTTGAATTTCGCTGCTGAGGTGAACTTTGCTTTTCTCGGCACAATTTTCAAACATCTACATACCAAATCGGTCTTCCGGACAGCGACGTGTAGTCGATATCCCTATCTTTATCTTGTTTCAGCCTCTCTGTGGCCCGCAGACACTCCTGCAATGTCGTTACCCAATTTCCGTACCTACTGTACATCCTCATCACTCCATCCTGGATGAGTCCCGATCCGTCATCTGATACTCCGTACCTCTGCCATTCTCTGGAATGGATTTCCGGCGCTGGTAAATGACTCTTGCCGTGGATGGGCTTCAATTTTTCAAAGTCTGCCGTTGAGTATGAGTTGTTTTGAGATTCTGGCCAGGGGGGGAGCCGTAGATGGCATTCAGGGACGTGTTCATCGTGAGACTCGCCCACCTAGCCTAGATATAAATTCACCGTCCACCATACATCTGTTGGAGGCAATGTCTCGCGTAACCGGCCAAAATGCGATGACGGCCCTGGAGGCAGGTTTCGGTCAGTCGCACTTGTGCTCGGAGCAAGTATGTATTTCCTCTTCCCTGGGTGGCAAAGCCAAGATCAGGCTGAGTGCGGGGAAAGGTGTTTTGTCCCCTTTGTGGCCGGCCTTCAAGAATTCTGAGAGCCTCATCGAGCCTCGATCGCTCCTCAGAAGAAAGGCATATTGTATTGTGGTACCGTAACACGACTCCTACCACTACATTGATCGCCTTACAAAATGTCCGCCCGCCCATTGCGCAAGGCGCCCCGCGATGTAGGCTTAAATGTCCCTTTTCCTTTCCTTTCCTTTCCCTACCCATATCATTCAAGGCACTGTAAACCCGACTATCCATCGATCTCCGTCTCGGGTGTGCTGCTCTGAAATGCAGCCACCCATGCATCCATGCATATGCAATGTACTGGCCAGCATAGACGGATCCTCACACTCAACTCCCACACCGCACTGTACTCGTCCTCGTCCACATCCTCATCCTCGCTCACGTACACATATTCCGATCTCAATGCATAGGATTTCACACAATGTCATTTACACTTAGACTTACACTTATGTCCAGCTCCCCTCCATAACCCAGCTCGAGGACTCCCTCCTCCTCTCACACTTCACCGCCGACGACGCCTTCTCCCTCGGCCTCGCCATCCGGCAGCGCCTGCGCGCTCTGTCCCCCAACCCGGCCGTCGTGAGCATCTCGCACGCCAACTCGCAGAACCTGCTCTTCCACGCTACCAGCCGCCCTGGAATCCAGCCGGACAACGATATCTGGGTGGCGCGGAAGCGCAAGACCGTGCACCGATGGGGCGTGAGCTCGTGGTTCATGCACAATAAGTTCCAGGGCGATGAGGCGGAGTTTGCGCGGAAATATGCCCTCGGGACGGGGCCAGAGGCCGGGTCCTACGCGATCCATGGTGGTGGGGTTCCTGTGCGGGTGAAGGGCGTGGAAGGGATTGTGGGTGTCGTGGTGGTGAGTGGGTTGAAGCAGGAGGAGGATCATATGGTTGTTGTGGAAGCGTTGGAGGAGTTTGTGCGTCAGGAAGGGGGCTTGGATAAGAAGAGAAGCATCGAAGGGGAGGATCCTGTGGTTATTGATGCGTAAAATCGAGGGTTTCGCGCCAAGGGGACGGTTGAGATACCCAGGGAGCCGAGTTGGTGAGCTTGAGATTGGAACTCCTGAGACTGGTGGATTTGGTCATCTTATTCATGGGTCGGTTGCGTGCATGCATAGCCTGGCTACTCCGTACATGTCCTAGAACGAGGCTGGGAAAAGGAAAGTGATTTAACTGACATGGATCATGTATATGGGAAAATGGTGGTGCGAGATGCCCCCTTGTCACGGTCAAAAGTATATGCATTTCTCTCCAGATGGCAATCGTCCGCTGCTCACTTTCAGGGTAGATCGAACCAAAGGCTGCAAACACTGCTTCGCACAATTTTCTTACTGAACATTCATTCGTCGCCGTTGCTTTTCTACATTATACCCCTGAATGATAACAATACAAACAGTGTGCTCGGTACCCATTGGCCAGAGCATTACGGGGGAGTACCATTGCTGACAAGCAATTCTTGTAAGAGGCAATTCAGCCGAACCTCGACACGACGCAAGGCTGCTGCACCTTTGACGCGGCTCTCAATCGACGACCAGACGCTCACATTAATTCCATCTCACCCTGCGCTTGCACCACCTTCTGCTCCTTTGTGGTCCTTCACAACACACCTGCTACCATGAATCATTATCCTCAAGCCTGGGGCCGTGTAAGCACCTCGAATCTGCCATCTGCGATCAAGCTAACCTGAGTAGCCCCGAGATGATGTGTATGGCCCCTACGACTCTTCATATCTTCAGACTTCGATGCCTCAGACCCATACTCAATCCCCTGCGGTGACCGGGACATCAGTATTAGGAGTCAAGTTCAATGGCGGGGTGGTTATTGCAGCAGACAACTTAGGTATGCGGTCAAGCATACTCCTTCCGCTCTTTCCAGCACGCTAACCCAGACTCTTCAGCATCGTACGGCTCTCTGCAACGATTTACGGATGTCAAGCGTCTGCGAACATTCCCTCCCAACACAGTCGTCGGCTTCGGCGGTGATGTGTCAGACATGCAATATCTCGACCGACTGTTACAATCGCTAGATATCCGAGAAAACTACCTCTCTTCCAGCGGCCACTCTCTCAATGCGCGCAACCTGCATACCTACTTGTCGAAAGTCATGTACAAGAGGAGAAGCGATTTTAACCCTCTCTGGAACATGCTCCTAGTCGCGGGTCTGGACGAAGAAGAGAAGCCATTCCTGGCTAGCGTAGACCTCCTGGGAACTACTTTCTCCGCTCCTACCCTGGCCACAGGCTTTGGCGCGCATCTGGCACAGCCTCTGCTGCGCAAGCTGATGCCTAAGGACGAGGAGAGTGTCCAAGACGTGACGCAGGAACAGGCCGTTGATGCGATCAAGGAATCCATGAAAGTGCTGTTCTATCGAGATGCAAGGAGTTTGGACAAGTACAGCATCGCGATCATCACAAAGGACGGAGTCAAGCTTAGCGAAGATGAGAAGCTGGAGAATCAGAGTTGGGCATTCGCGGATCAGATCAGAGGCTATGGAACGCAGGTCAACTGAGCGAACAAGATCGGATTGTATGCACATGAGCATCGCAGGTGTACGGCGTCGAAACGGGAACTGTGGGCACTAGATCATAGTGCGGTTACCGACGGCGGGCAATGGGATCGATTCCAAGTCTGACCAAGCATATCTATCTATGCAAGTCGGAGTCATCAAATTCGCATTCGCCCCTGAGATGCTACCACCTAGCTACACTATCTGTTGCTCCATCGCGCAGCGAAGTTCTAGGCGTCGAGCGCTGCACAATGTGATTGGTTAGCCTTGCCGGTGGTGAGTCAACTGGAGGTCTGGGCTCGTGGTACACCCAGCAGGGGTGTGGCTTGTGTTGTGCCGATGACGTGCGGTTTTCGCTTTCCGAATCTGGGGCCGTTAAAGGTTTCTCCAGAAAGTGCTCGTAAAAAGATGCCGCCACTGCGTGCATGTTCAGGACTATCTCACTACAAGTGAACTGGTAGTTCTGCACATATTTCTACGTCTCCTCTAGTCTCCTTGAACCTTTCCTAAATATCGGGCTTAATTTCATCTTGGAATCCACCTCGCACACCCATAATCCCTCTCCAACCGCCAATATGGAGGGCGCAGCAGTCCAGCCAGCACCTGCGCCGAGCATAAGCAACAGCAATAGAGGAAAAAGACACAGGCGGCAAGGCGGCCCTAGAAGACCTCCCTCGGCCCAGACAGACAATCCAGAACCCGTCAGAAGTGTCGGAGCAAGAGCCTTTGGTGGACGTCTCACCCGGCTACACCCAGACGCACCAACTTTTGTTCCAGCGTCCATTGCCCCCATATCGCCGTCGAATTCTCAGTCCCAGCCTCAGCTCACGAATGCAAGACCACATCCTCCTCGCCACAACAAGAAGACGAACTCCCAACCGCGGGCTCAGACACAGCCACAAGGTCGTAGGGGCTCGCTGGCACGCTCGACGGCTCCTGACTTCGCCACTAGAATCCATGAAGATATATCGCACAACGTCTACGAATGTGCCATTTGCACAAATGAAGTTGGACACACCTCAAAGGTGTGGTCATGTCGGACCTGCTGGACGGTGTTTCACATTGGCTGCATCAAGAGATGGTCAAAAAACGAAGGATCAGCCGTCCAACGGCCTGCTGGCCAAGACGATGAGGAGGCACCGGTGGGAAAGCGATGGAGATGTCCTGGCTGCAATCTACCAAAGGATACATACCCATCAGCATATACATGCTGGTGTGAAAAGGAAATCGATCCGAAGACGATCACAGGACTACCACCGCATTCGTGTGGCCAGACCTGCGGTCGAGAGAGAACGTTCCCCAAGACTTGTCCACATCCATGCGACCTACTATGCCACGCCGGCCCTTGTCCACCGTGCTCTGCAATGGGTCCCAAGCAGAGCTGCTTTTGCGGTAAAGAAGAAACCACAAGGCGATGTCTGGAAACGAACTACGACGCCGGCTGGAGCTGTGGTGCTATCTGCGGTGACATAATGCCGTGTGGAGAGCATACCTGCTCGAGGCCTTGCCACGAAGGCCTTTGCGGTGCTTGTACTGCCCAGATCGATGCCCGGTGTTACTGTGGCAAGGTCGAGAAAGAGATCCACTGCAATGACAAAGAAGAGGAGAAGGCAAGTGCAGACTGGATCGGTCTTTTCGATTGTGGTCAACTCTGTGACAGGCAGATGGATTGCGGGATACATCGCTGCGAAAAGCCTTGTCATCCCCAGGGTGCAACTACACCGCACTGTCCCAAATCCGTCGATGTTGTCACTCATTGCCCTTGCGGGAAAACTCCACTAGCTGAGTTTAAGAATGAGCCCCGAAAATCATGTACCGACCCGGTCCCCAGCTGTCAGAAACTATGTGGAAAGACCTTGTCGTGCGGCCACACTTGCACGCAAACTTGTCACACTGGCAATTGCAGCCCTTGCGATCTCAAGATCTCGAAGCCGTGCCGGTGCGGCCGCAACTCCTTTGACGTCATCTGCCACCAGGCCACCGAGGAATCACTTCAGTGCACGCGTCTGTGCAAGGCTACACTAAACTGTGGTCGACATGAGTGTGGTGAACGGTGTTGTACAGGAGAGCGAAAAGCCTCCGAGCGTCAAGCTACCAAGAGAAAGCTCAAGACCCTTGGAAGCGTCACGCGGATCCTGGAAGAGAACTTCGAGGCAGAGCACATCTGTACTCGTCCATGTGGCCGTCCGCTCAAGTGCGGAAATCACGTCTGCCAGGACCTATGCCATCGCGGACCATGCGGCACCTGCAAGGAAGCAATCTTCGACGACATTTCATGCAATTGTGGTAGAACGGTCCTCCAGGCACCGCTGCCATGTGGTACTCAATCTCCGCCGTGCAATTTCCCATGTAATCGGGCCAAAGACTGTGGTCACCCTCCAGTCACGCACAATTGCCACACTGAAGAAGAAGGATGTCCAAAATGCCCTTTTCTTACCGAGAAAGAATGCCTTTGCGGCAAGAAGACCCTGAAGAACCAACCTTGTTGGAGGGCAGATGTGTTGTGCGGGCTGGTCTGCGGTAAGGCACTCAAGTGTGGCTCGCATTACTGCCGCAAGACGTGCCACAGGCCGGGTGAGTGCGAAGACGCACAGGAGCATTGCCAGCAGGCATGTGGGAAGGCAAAGAAGACTTGTGGACATCCTTGCGAGCGGCCTTGCCATGCTCCGTCGGCGTGTAAGGAAGACAAACCATGCCCATTCAAAGTCATGATCACATGTGATTGCCAACGAAAGAAGGAAGAGGTCAGATGCAATGCCCGTGCAAATGTACCGGCGCCTCCAGGACGGCAGACTTCGTTGAAGTGCGACGATGAGTGCGCGCGGCTGCACAGAAATCGCTCTCTGGCAGAGGCTCTTCACATCCCTGACGACCATACCGACGACCATGTCCCGTATTCGACCACTACTCTCAACTTGTACCGGGAAGATATTGCATGGGCCCACAAACAAGAAGAAATTCTGAGAGTTTTTGCAGCAGACGAAAATGAAAAGAGATATCACTTCAAGCCGATGAAGAGCCGTCAGAGAGCATTTATTCACAGTCTGGCTGAAGACTTCGGACTTGACGGAGAAAGTCTGGACCCGGAGCCACACCGCCATGTGTTGTTGTTCAAAACTCCCAAATTTGTCAGTGCTCCAATGAAGACTCTTGCCCAAGCTGCAAGGATCAAGCGTGCGCAGCTAAACGTCTCTGCTCCCGTCACCTCTGAGCCGGAACGAAAAGCGGACGAGGTCAAACATGACTATAATGGGCTTTTACTGACCAAGCCGAGATTTGCCTTGACAGAAGACGAATTGCGCGCTCTCGTCAAGAAATCAGCTCCGACAACGGAGTTCGATATCATTTTCCTGTCCAAGGATCAGGGAGTAGCGCTTCTGCCCACCGTGTCTTTTGTCAGTCCTGACCAGTTGGTCACTCTCCTCACGAGTCTCCAGCCTACTATTGCCGGCGAGGTGACAAAAAATGATATGGGCACCTCAGTTGTTCTGTGTCAATTTGACACCTCCGATCTCGAGCCCAAGATTGTTGAGCAACAAGGGCAAAAGCCTTCGGCAAGCACAAGTGGCTGGTCTCAGGTTGCGGCCAAGAGAGCGGTTCCCATGGCAGTACCTCAAGTCAAACCTGTCGGACAGTGGCCAGTGTATACTGTGCTGGGAAGCCGCCTGGCAGAAGCCAAGCGCAAGAAGCAGGAGAATGAGGAGAAGCTTCGGAAGAAGGCCCAAAACCAAGAGGTCGTGGATGACTGGGAAAAGGAGATCGATCAGGAAGAGACTGTGGAGGCGGAGAGAAGGGCCAGCGAGGCTAGCGAGGAAAGTGTAGAACTGCGCTAATGGGGTTTTCTGCAGCACTCAGCTTGCTTTGCATTTGAGATATCAAATAGTCGCAGGTCGAGGTGTCAAGACGAGGCTGTGCTTGGAGCGGTTGCCAGCTGAACCGGGGGGTAAGCGAGGGCTGCTAGGGGTGCTTGGGGCTTAGTTTAGTGGAGCAACAGCCGAACAAAGTCCATCCGGCCCGAGCTGCATGACGTTACTGCTGCCCCGCCTGCAGGTCGCCTGCGTTCCCTTCTTGCAAACCATGAGATCCTTGCTGCCAGTGCCCATACCAAGGTTCTCCAGTTCTCTTCTTGCCCTATCTTGCAGGACCAAGCAAATTGGCAGCACAGACTGGCCTAAATGTCACTTGGCCACGGAATGCTCAGCTCCTCATGACACTTCTCTGACCCACATTCAGAGTCAAACGTGACTTCCAGGTGATACTGTTATATTCCTGCCTCTCCCTCCATCCCAGACTTTTCTTTCTCTTCTAACTACAGACCCTCAACTGCACCCAAGTTTTGTCTCTCTTACTTCAGAAGATCATCCATTAGACAAAATCCCGATCTCATCCCCAACTCGCAACCATGGATCAACTCAAGGGCGCCTTCAGCAGCTTTGCTGGCGACAACAACAATCAAGCCAACAAACAAGGTACCGCACAGCAGAGCAGCTCCAGTTCTGGCAGCGGTGGTGGTGGTCTCTTGGGCGGACTTGGTGACAAGCTCAACTCTGCTGTCGGTGGCGGACGTGAGAGTGAAAAGAATGAGGACTACCTAGACAAAGGTAAGCTTCTCCCAGACCTGTTTAAGAAGATTTGTCTTCCTAGATGTGGTGGTATACTAAAACGATCGCTGCCCTATAGGGATCGACTACGTTCAGGAGAAGTTCCTCGGCCAAGGCCCTCAAGACAACGAATCCGCCGTTGAACAAGCCAAGGACGAGCAGATCAGTGATTTCATTCGTAACCAATGTACGTATCTTCTGCCGCACCCGGTCTCTCTGTACTTCTCAAAGCGGGATGCTGACATGTTTTTCTCACTCCAGACAAATCTGCCACCGGCAAAGACATTCCCATCAAGGACAAGCCCACCAAGTTTTAGCTATCGCTCGAGTCGAGTGGCTGAAACCTGGCAAGGTAGATTGAGGAGGGACCACCGCGCTTGGAACCTCTGAAGGTGTTCTGCGAAGGGGACCTGATCAATGGATCTGCAGGAGGTGCTTCGGACAGTACGTGGGAGTACGAATCCGGGAACAATAGCTGCTGGACTTTCGCTCGCTCTGGGTAGCAGCGCATCATTAGACAGTGGAAGTATTCATGACCCAATCACAAGAGAATGGCAACACCCGCAATCTGCGAAGAGCCTTTGCTGAGTATTCAGTCCGTTGCAATACGATTCCGTCGCTAGATGCGTGGCTTCTGACTTCGTTCACCCTCACGACAAGGACCGCAGCCTCAGCAGGAGTGGGCAAATCACCCGCCGACATTGCTGCAAGCGCCAAGTCCAATGTTCCGAGCTCAAAGGAGACGAGTGAGAACTCTCAGCCACCGAAACCACCTTGCTCTCGCGTCAGAATCCCAAGTTCAGGCTACTGTGTCCCTAGCGAATCTCACTGTCAACTGGTAGAATTTGGCTTTTGTCTATCTCGCCAGGTAGTAGGTAGTGGGGTATCCTTCAATTCAGACGGTCATGCATCATTCAGCACATCCTCCACGACAACATCAGGCCTGCCCCTACAACAGCTTTTCTTCCACATGGTTATGTTGAAGCCCATTGTGAAACGGTCCGGTCCGGTCCATTGCCCATTCCTCGCAACTACAAGTACCTAGTTAGTTCTATTCGGCAACCTACGTCCGCGCCTCTAGGCCCCACACACCCCCGTGCCAGTCGAGCGGCTACGCTACTCACTCGCTCGGTCAGTGGTGGAACAGCCTCGTGCTCTGCTCGATGAACGTGATGCCTAGGTTCTCGGCCGTGTCGAAAACCGCGCTGTCGTTCTGGGACCCGGTCGGCGCGGCGATGTATTTGACGCCGCTCCGCGCGGCGCGGTAGACGTTGTCGACGAAGGGGAACTGTGGTTTGCGAATGAATGTCAGTGAGTGTCAGCTGGTAGATGTCATCTGCATCTCCACCGCCGCGTAGAGAAGAGATGGGGGAAAGGGGGCATAGAGTGAGGAGACGCGACAGGCGGGGCAAAACGTACGAATGCATCACTGCTCACGGCGACTTCGCTCAACTTGGCGAGCCACTCTCTGCGTTCCGCGTGCGTGAACGGCGTGGGGACCTGGCCCGGGGCGAAGTTGCGCTCGTAGTCGGCCTTTTCGAAGTCGCTTAGATCCGCGTCGACCTGGCCCGAGCAGAGCATGTCGATGGCGTTGGATTTCTCGGCCCGCTTGACGCCCTTGGCCCATTGGATGGCGAGGGTGCGCTCGTGGAAGCGCATCCACCAATTGTCCGCCTTGTCGCCGGCGAGCCGCGTGCAGTGGATGCGCGACTGCTGGCCGGCGCCCAGCCCGATGACCTGGCCGTTGAGCGCGTAGCACACGCTGTTCGACTGCGTGTACTTGACCGCGATGGTCGCAACGGTGAGGTCGCGGAGCGCCGAGTCCGCGAGCGACGCGCTCGCCGCGTCCTTGGGCCGGATGACCGAGTTGAAGGTCTCGGCGGGGGAGATCTTGACGTCGTTGCGTCCCTGCGTGAGATTCACGCCGTAGACGGTGCGCGTTTCCTGGGCGGGCGGCTCGTAGGCCTCGTCGATCTGGAGGACCAGGTATTTGCCACCCTTCTTCTTCTTGAGCAGCGCGAGCGCGTCCGGCTCGTATCCCGGCGCGATCACCCCGTCCGAGACTTCCCTCGAGATAATCTTCGCGGTGGGCACGTCGACTGTGTCAGACAGCGCGATGATGTCGCCGAACGAGGACATGCGGTCGGCGCCGCGGGCGCGGGCGTACGCTTGCGCGAGGCCCGAGGATTCAATCCCCTCGATGTCGTCGACCATGTAGACTTGGCGTTCTCGCTCGGAGAGGGGCACTGCGATGGCCGCGCCGGCAGGGGAGACGTGCTTGAAGCTGGCTGCCGCGGGGAGGCCGAGCGCTTGCTTGAGTTCTTTCACCAATGGCCATGCGTTCAGGCAGTCCAGTAGGTTAATGTACCCTGGCGAGCCGCCGAGGACGGTGAAAGGGAGGGTCCCCTGGCGCACGAACGCCGAGGCCGGTTTCTGATGCGGATTGGCGCCGTAGCGCAGCGAGAGTTGCTGGACGCCATTCCCGGCGTATTGTTTCCGGAAGAAGTCGGAGATGGCGGCGTCGTAGTCGGCCGTGTGCTCAAAGGCCTTGAGCGCGTACTTCTGGCGGCTCTCGGCGGGGATCTCACCCCGTTCCAACTCCTGCAGGAAGTGGTGGTAGTCTTCCGGGTCGCTGAGGATGGTTACGCGGGAGTGGTTCTTCGCGGCCGCGCGGATCAGTGTCACGCCCCCGATGTCGATCTCCTCCACGGCTTCGGGGATGGTGACGTTGATCTTGGCGACCGTGTCCTTGAACGGATACAGGTTGCACACCACGTAGTCGACTTTGTTGATGTTCTGGTCTGCTAGGTCTTTTTCGTCCGAGGCGAGATCCCGCGCCAGGATCCCCGCGTGCACTGCTGGGTGGAGGGTCTTTACCCGACCGGACAGCATCTCGGGGGCATTCGTGATGGCCGAGACATCCCTGCTGGGACTCAGTAGAGGGTTCAACTAGCGGGGGATCTTGAGACTATTACTCGACATCGAAGCCAGCTTCCCGGATGAGTTTTGCTGTGCCGCCGGAAGCGAGCAGCCGGACATTGTTCTTGATCAGGCCCTTGGCAAGGTCAAGAAGACCGGTCTTGTCGAAGACCGACAAAATGGCTAGATCGGTTAGTTTGGGTCGTGCAATTCGTGAATTACTTGACTGGTGCAGGCTTACCTATTTTTTGCGAACTCATGGTGGGGGTTCCCCGGCGGCTAAAGATGAAAGGAGTGTCTGAGGGAGTGGATAGAGGAGTTCGTTACGTCCTCAAACTCATCCGCAACTGGCAAACAGTTCGTGGCTCGTGCAGCATATATTGAATTTTTAACAAAGACGGATTTGCTTCTTTTGAGCCTTCGCTGTGTGCATTTTGCTCTCGCGACGAGCCGTGGGGCGAGAATTTCCGATATTTGCGCTTGAGGGCTTTTGCGCCCGACGTGGTGCCGAGACGCCAAGACTACGGCGAGACATTCAGTCTTTGGCCACAACCCGGCGGCCGCTCTCCTCACCTTGACCTTCCGATCAAGCTCAGATGCTTGATCGAGCTTTGTACGCTTGTCTTCATGATCGGCATCCGAAGTGTTACTAACAGCCTCCCAGTCGGCGAATGAGCGCTTGGAGAGAAGCCGCCAATTGCTGACAGTTCGACAAGTTCGGCTAGCATTATGATGAGCGCCTCTACCACGCGAGGCGGCCAACGTCGATGACATCAATGGAAGGCACAACAAGGACACCACCAGGTTGATCTGCGTCGACGGACTGCATCAATATTATCGCTTTCTGCCACTATATTTTCCTCGTGGAAGCACATGTCTGGACACCTATCATTTGATTTGTTAGCTGTCTCGAGGTAGGATTCTGTACAGCCTGGTCAGAGATGGAATTCTGTGTATGTCATTCCACCGAAGAAGCACAAAGGAATTGTATAGACGTCACCCTCTCAGTGTCATTCCACTCACCATCATGTAAGAGGGAACAAATAGTTGATGGTCGCCAGAGTGAATTTAGGCCTCGTTGTTGATATCATGCTCAGGTTCTCAGAGCTCTACTGTTCTCATTGTTCTATACCTTGAAACGCCCCGCTGTTTTGCAACGATGCAGAGTCAGGACATCGGGGAACGAAGACGTGATACCCTCGTCGCTCCTACCGAGCGAGACGTCGCATTCCAAGGTTTACCGGCTAAACATGCCTCACTTTTGAGAGAGACGTTGTATCCTGACGACGCTTACAGTCAGCACACTTACTGGTACGTCCATCCTCCCGCCTGGTTCATCACAACAATGTTAACTTGACACCGATGATAGGGCCGATCTCCCCGCCGGTCAACGCACCAAATGGATAAACCAACAGCACAGTGCGGAAGCCGGTCGAGAACTGAGGGAGATTTGGGAAATGTTCAAAGCTGATCCTCTGGACCCATTCTACAAATACCTCCGCAACTATGCTGTTACTGGAGTTGGCTTCTTCACCGAAGGTTACGTGCTGTTTTCTGTTGGAAACGTGCTACCTCTGCTGGAGGTCGTTTGGCCACGTTGCTGGAAAGAGCACGAAGTTTGTGATAAGACTATGGTGCAGGCGATCAGCTACATGGAAATCCTGGGTATAATAGGCGGTCAAATCCTTGTTGGCATCATTGGCGATTGGATTGGTCGACGCTGGGGTCTCATTCAAGATGCTGTTATCATGTTGACTGGAACCATTCTACTCACATCCATGTGGGGAGTCTCCTTGTCTGGATGGACCGTAATGTACGGAATCAGTCTCTTCTGGTTTTCAATCGGGGTGGGCGGGGAATATCCCATGACCTCGTCTACGGCTATGGAGGGTATTCATGGTGCAGCAACCTCGAGGAACGATCGCTTACATCGAGGACGCTCCGTTGCGTTGGCATTCCTGATGCAAGGTTGGGGCCAGCTAGGAAATCAGTTGGTCCTCATCGTCGTCATGCTCATCTTCAACCATAGCATCAACCCTGGGTACGGCGAGACCGCGGCACAAGCAACCTTCCGAATCTCCTTTGGGATTGCTATACTCTGCCTTCTTCTCTTCTTGTACATTCGTGTATACAAGCTGAGAGGAGTGGACGATTATCTCAAGGCTTCCAGGAAGAAGGGTCAGGTTACTGGATACGACATCACCTCTTTAAAACTCACAATGAACCACTACTGGCACCGACTACTGGCGACGAGCCTTTGTTGGTTCTGCAACGACTTCCCCTTCTACGGCAACCAGATCTTCAGAAACGTCTTCCTCCAGATTGTCACGTCCAGCTCTGACGAGGTGGGAACCTTCTGGCTGTACAACCTCATCAACATTGGATGCGAGCTTGCTGGTTACTACTTGGCCGCCCTGCTCATGGACCACAAGCTATATGGGCGTAAGAGAATGCAAGCTGTCGGGTTCATCATGACCTTCATTCTCTTCATCATCGCCGCAGGTGCCTATCCAGTGCTGGACGTCAAAGGAGCCGGAGGGAAGGCCTTCGAATTCATATATTTCTTCAGCAGCTTTTGGATTCAGTTCGGACCCAACTCCACCACCTTTCTGGTTGCTGGAGAAGTGTATCCGGCACCAGTACGGGCAACGGCGCACGGGTTCAGCGCTGCTGTGGGCAAGCTGGGTGCGCTGGCTGCAACGGTTCTTTACAATTATATTGGCGGGAGGACGAAATTCTGGGTAAGTGACTTCCTGAGTCAACCTGCTTTTGTTTGCGAGGACTACAGCTAACACGTAGAATAGGTTGTCAGCTGGTTCGGACTCCTTGGGTTCATTCTTACAATGCTCTTCATCCCCGACACGACCGGCCTGGATCTCCGTGAGCAGGAGCGATACTGGCACTTTGTTCGTGAAGGCAGGCCCCACGACTACCACGGCATCGCCGTCCATCCTAGACACCTGAGCTGGTACGAGCGTGTCGTGTTGAAGAGACATCTCGACTACAATCCTGAATTGGACCGACAAGGTCGAATCAACGAGCTGCGCGAGCTATACGAGAAGGTCGAGGGTTCCAAAGCTGCGGAAACAGACGACGAGAAGACTTTGCCAGGCACGAATCAAGCCGACCTGGACGACAATGTCAGCAGGTATTTCGAGCTGGAAAAGACAAATGCAAAGAAGCAGCACACGTGACCGCAGGTTCGCTGAAATATCAAGAGTCGATGTCCTTCATAGACGTCGATGATCACGAACAATCACGATCCTCTGATGTTCACTTATAGCCTGGTATTCATTTTTCCTGCCTTGTGCCTTGTTGTGGAAGTCCTTTCGCGCGGTGGTGGTCAGGCAGTGTACTTTATTAACAGTCAATTGTCCAAACCATGAAAATATTTGTGCATTTGAGAAGACGTAAAGAGCATATCCAACTGAGACTCCCATTACCCTTCGGTGGTAATACTCTCCATATCAATACCCCAAGTTCTCATTGCATCGACAGATTCTCGACGACTACAGCTTGCCTACACTTGCATTTGTGGCCACCCCGCTCCAGCTCCAGCTAAGTTCAATAACAAGACGCAGCAGGCCAAACGAGGGGAAGGGTGCAACCGACAAGCGCTCTAAGACAGACCTGCGCCAGCTGTTGGATTCGAAGTTGAGGTTGAATGGGAATCTCAGGTCATGTCAGACAGACTTGATCCTCGGAGGTCTGCACTGTGTCAAGTCACGTTTCCTGCTATAGCATCCCCCCTTTTGGCATTATAGGGGATGGGCCATCCTTAAGTTACTAGAGTGTTCGATTTCCGTGCATCGTCTTGACAAGTTCGTTGAATTCGGTTTTGTCAGTTTGAGGTTCAACGGCGAGTTTCGAGGGGCTGGAGAGATTTTCCTACAAGGTTAGTCACCCTGCTAATCTAGGCTGGGTCATCCACCAGTTAGGAGACATACACATCAGATTGGCATCAAAAGCATCCGCCTGTCCTAAGGCACCATCCTAGTCATACTCCGCCCAATATGCATGCTGACTTATGTGGGCAACCAACCGCTCAAGATGACCGAGTTCTATGAAGAGAGCGAATCCAGCAGCTCGAACGACCCTGCGCAACAGACGACTGAACCTTCGGCAGAATGACGATAGATAAAGCCGTTGGTGAGACGGCTCAGGAACAACCCAGAGATACCGCTGACATTAGCAGGTTCTCGTATGTGCAGGCGCTTGGATCTTGAAGCGCTTAGCAATCCCAACACGGGAAGTCAGTCAGCCATTGGTGTAGAATATGCGTAACGCACAGATTCAAGAAGCTGAAATCTCCGGCCCTAGTATATCGATGTCGGAGGACATCATCCAAGTTGAAGTGGAAGAGCCACTAGACGAGTCTGGAGTGATACGAAAGATTTTGCGGGGCGTGGTCATTTATCCACCTGCAGTGGCAGAGGGCGAACCAGACGCTAACCAAGTCTGGCGTAGAGGCAAAAAGCTCGTGGTCTGAAGTGTGCCCATGGTAGCCTTGCATACGAGTTGCCAACATTGCGTCTTCGACACCTCTTCAGGTTACCAAACGTCTGCCACCGCGGAGTCACGCCCGACCTGAAGGAGATCTAAGGGAATGTTGACATCTGCGAATGGGCACAAGCGAAACAATGGGTGCAAAGCCCAGATACATTATTAGACCCTTGACGTCCCTCTGCCGTCCGCGTCCTTCCACCATGAATTGGACGCATAGTGCCAGTAAGTCTCGGCAAAATATGCTGGACTTCGTCGAAGCAGCGAAGCCAAGTAAGCAGATCTGTTCACTACGAGACTACTAGTATTTGCGGGGGTTAGCTTGATTAGGGTTGGTTTGTCTTCCTGTAGAGTTCACGGCTCTTTCCGAAGCTCGGTATGGCCATCAATCATTCACAGGCTTCTACCCACCTTCGACTCAGCTTTGACTCACACTCATCTGGTCTGCCCGGACCAGTCGCCCAGTCGCTGCCCATATCCATCAGTAATTCCGCCTCTGTCAATACTTGACTGATGACTTCACAGCCCTCTTCTTGTTGCTGCTATTCTTCTGTATCACACCTGCCGGCTGTCATGAGTGTCACTCCCATTCACCTGCCTCTCACTGACCAATCACATGCATGGGGCGTTGTGTAATCACCAGGTCCAGCGCAGGTCCAGTGTCACTCACCTTTACATTCCATTCACATTCAGAAGACACCACAAATAGACCTTCTCGTTCTCTGTCTTCTCGGTCTCCAACTCTCAGGGCTGCCCGTTCTGTCAGCAATCCTTTCCATCGCGCTCAGCTCTTATGATCTCATTGAGACTCTCGAAATCAGCAACGATCTCCCGTCGCGTGCGACTGACGCATCGCCAACATGTGGCTCCCAAATCCGAAGCGTGATCGCACTGTTCCAAATCGCAACCGCCAAAAGGTTCCCCGGTCAGTTACCCAGCCACAAAGTCCACCTGGTCCAAATGGCCCAGTCAAGAATGCTTCACCAACAGTGCGTGCTCTCGCAAACATCGCCAAGCCTGTTCCTTCTCGACCAGCCAAGCCATTTCGCTTCTTCGATCTGCCTGGCGAAATCAGGAATCGGATCTATGACCTGGTCGTACCTGAAGCCCGAGTCATTGTCTCTGGCACCCACCCTCAGAAGGCACTCCAACAGTTGAAGAAGCGCGAGCCTAAGAAGAAACACCAGTCACCACGATATCATCTCCGGGGCACATTCACGGGCAAACCGACAGAAGCCTCTCTTCTCTTCTCGTGCCGCCAGATGAATCGCGAAGTCATCCGCTATGTGTACGCAAGAACTACATTCTGCTTCACCGGCATTGTCGTGCTCAGAAAATTCCTCAACAACATCCCCGAAGCGGCCCGCACGAGCATCCTGAGCCTGGAAATCACACATATTGGATACGGCGAGCCTCCATTGCTGGCAGACCGTGAGTGGAAGCTGAGACACGACGCCAAATGGTCAGCGGTACTGAACCAGGTCAAGCAACAAACAATGCTGAGACAATTGGTCCTCAACATAACCAACTTCGACTGGCCAATCCAACTCGAAGTTAGAGAGCCATGGGCCAGACCCTTGCTTGCGCTCGCGGGTGATGGTCTGGATCGTGTCGACCTCACACTGGAGCATGACGGTTTTCCACAAGAGAGGTGCACAACCGCAGCGAAAGAGCTCGAGAAGAGGATGATGACTGGAGATGGCAGAAAGAAGAAAAGGCAAGAGGAGAAGCGCAAAGCAGCCGAGGAGAAGAAGCGGATCGAAGAGTCAACACGCAAGGCTACAAAGGTGTTGACTATCAGGCTTCCAAGTGGCGCAGCCAAGACAAGCGGACCAGTCAAGAAGCATGTCAGAAGCAAAGGCCTCGAGCAGTATGCGGTCGCTCAACCCCCGGTCGCTTTTTGCTAAATAATATGTGGGCGCTGCCGTTTCGCGGTGGGAGAAGAAATTGAGCTTGTGACGGTGACTGTTTGACATTTACACGAACGGTGACGGACAAAGCAGCACTGGACCATCACACAAAGCGCCTTTAGAGCGATTGTCGCATGGGAAGGAAAGCTGATCGAAGGAAACTACTGCAAAGCGTTGCTGAGCGGTGACAGCTGGACTTTCATTGCAGAAAATAAAGGACCAAACCAGGCGAGCAGAACACACATTTGTTTTCCTACCCAGAAGCGCTGGTCATCCATCACCTAGCAGATGCCGCGTGCGCACAAAAGCTGGCCTGCAAGAGCCAATATCCAACATGCAATATCCTATCCAAACATAGAAATTCGAGGAGTACCTCGTACGTATGACTTCGTTCACAGGTGTTCTCGACCTCGATCAACTCGGGCGGTTGCATTATACCCTACCCAGTTGGATGGCCTGATGGCCTATGATGCCCTAAAAATAGATGCCAAGGATTGAGACCAGTCGAATCGTGGCTGCAAATTGGGGAGCCCTTGGAGTCTGCTGGCCCGTCCGCCGTCGGTCCGGATGCAGGATCCGCCTGCCGATCACCCAGTAGGGCAGACAGAGGTACGAGAGGACGCCAGTACCACGAGGATCATACGGGCTTGACTTGTCTCTCACTCCTTCGATTATACTCGTACTGTATCACGCCGAGCAAAGATCTACGGCATCCTCGCGCCTGCCTCCGACATCTGAACATCCCGTGTACGTAGATAGAAACAATGGGGTATTCACGCCACCTAACTGTCGAGGAAGGGTCTTCGGCAGTTCCAAGCGTCTAATGCAGAGCCATGCATGGCGAACCGCACGCTGAATGGCCCGAGGATGTGACGACATTTCATTCGCTCATTGCCAGCGCTTCACCAGCGCCTCTCATCCAACCAAGCAGCTCCCCCACTTCCGTCACGCAGTTGCTGCTGCTGCTCGACTCCATCTTCTGCCAGCGGGACCTGCGTCTTTCCTCTCCCTCACCGTTTGCTCCCATCCAACCGCCCAGCGCAACTCACTTGAAGCGCCCATCGAATCCCATGTTGGAAATATTGGCTTCGTCTTAACATAGTAGTCACTGATTATTGGAAAGGTAGCCCAGCGGTACAATCGCATTTACTTACTCAAGCAGTTCCTTCTTGTCGTGCTCTTCTCTTCCTCTTCTCACCTCCAGCCTCAATCCTTCCTCTCTTCGTGTTCATATTCGTTCCAAGCTCGCGCAGGTTTCGCTGAGTGCATTTCATTTTGTTCTTGGCCCGGTATCCTTGCCCTGCACTGCCCAGCACCATTCTACTGCGGGCCTTACATACTCCGGGCGAGCAGACACAGGATAGACCGGCCGCTTGACCGACCGCAAAGCGCCAATTGCTGCAACGCTTGTTCCACCCTTCAATCCCAGGCACGCAGGGCAGATCTCACCAGGAGAAGCAGACAGCTGCTGCTTGGGTTCATTTGCCATTGCCAATCGCACGAGTCACATTTGTCCCAGCGAAGCGCTCTCGGGTCAGCTCACCTCGAGTCTCGGCCCTCCTATTACTCGACCTCCTCGCCCATCCTCCATCTCACTCTCTTCCTCAAACCACCTCGTCGTCTGTCTATATCATTTCTTCAAATGATCCAGAGCTGGTTCTCGACGACATAACGGACATAGTCGTTCCACCAAGGCCATCTACCACGGTATATATCGCTCCGATCTCGAATATCTTGGCCTCTCCGTCTCACGTCAGCATCGGCCGCTGCCCGCCACGATCCCGATACACGAACAGCAAGCGCAAATCAAATTGCGGAATCCCGCACCGACGTTACTCTCACGCAAAGCCACCCCGCCTTGCTGGGCTGAGTTCGCTTGACACTATCGCCGCTTCCGATAAAGACTAATCGAGTCCCACCACCATCATGTCTCCGCCATCCAACTTCGAACCTGTATCACCCATCGACCTCACCGCCGACTCCAAACGTACGCGTGGCAGCGTAGGCTTCAATCTCAGTGTTGAAGACCTCGACGAGAAATCAGCTATCAAAACCTCAACCCGATCAATACGCACGAATTCAACGGCGTCCACACGTTCTTCCGCGGCTGGTGGGAACCCACCTGCGGTGAGGCGGGCTCGCTTCGCCGAAGCGACGACTGTCTTTTCACCCGCCTCTGGCCCTGGTGATTATCAGTCGCCCTTTGCTGATCCGTCGTCCAGCATGGAGGGCGCCAGCACGAGTCAAGCCCCCAAACCATCAGATGTTGGGTTCGGTTACATTTCAGACAACCAGCCAGTAGAGCAGAATGTCTATATCACATCAGATCCCAACGGATCTGCGGGGCAGCCACTCAAATCCGCACTGAAGACACCGGGTACGGCGTCGAGAATGTTGAATCCTTTGTCACCAACCTTCCGAGAAGAACAGATCCTGGAAAAGGAAGAAATGAAGACTGAGATCCAACAGGCCAATGATCTGGTAAGTCCACCCAATTTTTGTCACAGAGAGCAGTGAATAACAATCTCGATTAGAAAGTCAAAACCCGTGTCCGCATGGCCAAAATGGTCCTACGAGGCGTCAATTTCTCTTGCTCACTTATTGTCCTCGCCATGCTTTCTACTGTTCTTACAATCTTCCACGCCACAAAAAACCTCCCCCAACGCAACAATCTGCCCGCCTGGGCACCCAAACAGAAAATATGGCCACAAATCGTCGTCCTCAGCATCGCTTGTGTGTCACTGTTATTTTCCATCATTGTCATCCTCGCCTATTGCAGGGGCGGCCACCGCCGGGCCGAGAAAGTCGCCGTTTATTACACCATGTTTGCGGTCGGCTGGTTCATGTTCAGCATCATCATGTGGCTCGTCGGCGCCGGAATCTTGCACGGGAGTAAGTCCTCAGGCGGTGGACAGGATCTTTGGGGCTGGTCTTGCAAGGACAACAAGCGACGACAGCTCTTCCAGGATGACGTCCATTATGCTTTGGTCTGCCGCCTGCAAGATTGGTCCCTCATCTGCTGCATCATCGAGGTCGTCGTCGAAGTCATCGTCATCGCCATTTACGGCATCGTCTTCTACAGATTCTGGTCCAAGAACCGTCTGCGGAAGTCTATGGACGCACGAGACCGCGCTCGCACAGATCTTTACCTTGCCCAGTTGAGAACCCAGTCTGCACCCAATACACCGGGTTTTGCTCAGACTCCTCGCACCCCAGGGTTCCCCACCATGGTCAAGACACCTATGGACGCATACTCGGCAGCTGAGCAGGGAACAAGTCCCGCGCAATTCGTCTCGCCTCATTCCGCCACGAGCAACACCACAACCTCCCCATTCAAGCTACAAGCACCGCCTATCCGCGTCACGAAGGCGACGCCCACGAGCACAGCAGCAGCAGGCTACACATCTCCGTCACATGAGAGATTAGCCATGTCGACGAGTCCTTCGCCGCCGCCCGCGAGGGCGATGAGTCCACCTATGTCGCCCCCACCAGAGGAAAGATTCCACGAACATGTGGCTGCGGCGCCGGGCGAGCAGGTGTACGAGGCCGTCCCCATCCCAGGAGCCAACTACGTCCCTCCGACGCAGCATCAGCCGGGGCAGGCGTTCTGAACGGGACGGACGACTGAGTAGAGAAAGAGACGTGCTGAAAGATGCGCTCCTACATATGTACAGGATTTAATTACTTGACGTGTGCCAAGCCAGGAGTGCGAGAATCAATTCCGAGCGTCGCAATTAGGCGTCCACGGGAAGGAGTGCAAGGCGGGCAGGCAGGCGGGCAAGCGGGCAGGACCACCCAAATCAGGGACTTTTCATTTCATATCATCTTTTTTTAGCCGTCGCGTTTCCTGACACAACCACGCAACTATCGGTGACAGTATTGTGACATACTATCAACCCCAACATCCAACATCAACGCCGAGACATCCACCAGCAGTACCTGAGTGTGTTACTCCAAGTGTGTACGTACGTAGCGATATATCGAAGATCGAAACTCGAAGCTCAATGAAAAAGAAATATCCAAATTAGATTAATCCATCGAAAGGAACAACTCTGACTCCCTTGACGTTCGTACGTACCCTGAGAGTTGAGCATTTTGTTAAGTCGATACGTAGGGTGAAGGGATTGCTCTTGTGGCTGTGCTGTGCTGTGCTGAGGTGAGGTGAGGTGTGCCGTGCTGGGGGATAGGAATAACACTGTAGAGAAAGATCAGGATGGTTGTTTGGTCACTTTAACCCCATGACTTTATTACTTTACTGCTATTACTAACTGTTTGGCTTCATTGCTGCACTGCTTCATTGATTCGTTGATATTCCACCCTTACTCCTGCCCGCCTCGGAACAGGCATGCACATCCCGCTCGGTCAATGCTAGCATTTACTTCCAGCGCCAGGCTTGGCTCGTTTAGATGGGAACCTGACTTTGAACCGTCCTGGTTAGTCAACAGTCATTCATTCTTCGTGGGGGAGAAGCCGTAGCGAAGCAAGACAGGGCACATCACATCAGACAAGACAAGACCAGACCAGATCAGACGATGCGTGTCGCGCGGACTGACCTCCAGCATTGTGCGCCTTGTTCTCGTTCCCACTCCCTGTCCAGGCTCCATCGCTTGCTTCCCGTCCGCGTGCTCCTGCTGCTACTCCGCTGGTCTTCCTCCGCGGCTTCATTCTCTGTAGTACTCATACTCATATTCATAGTCATGCCTACAGGTTTCGTAAGGCAATTACATCAGCCCGCCGTACGGATCATCGCGCCGTTCATAGTATGCTCGGTTCTCACCTCCGCTGGCCCACCTCTGCCGCTGCGTCGACGCGTAGGGGCTAGGCGAGACCCTGAAGCCGAGGAACTTGTGCGTCTTGACCGACACCTCGGTCGAGGGTTTAAATTTTGACTCGTGGTGCAGGTTGAAATAATGGTGCGAAGACGTTTTCACCGGATTTTGTCGAGGGATCACGCTGGCTGTGATGCTTCCGTTGGGACGTCCTGCGACCGTGGCGGCGGCTGGAGGGTCGCGGGAAAACATCGCCCTCACGGACTCCATTTCCCGAATGTGCTTCGCGTAGTCTAGTTCGAGGACTTCGTGCTCGGAGTGTTGGCTCCGCTCGAGCTGGCTGAGATATTCCTTGACGGATTCACCGACGAAGGCGAGGACGAGATCCGAGTCAAATGCTGCGGCGGGCTCGAGGATCCCGGAGCCGACGATCATGTCTAGCGCGGCGCGGAGCCAGTCTTCCTCGGGCCCGTATGTGGGTGTGTGGTAGAGGAGGGGTGATAGCTTTCGCGCGAGTTTCTCGACGGGCAGGCTGTGCGTCGAGAGGAGGACGCGCAGCGACAGGGTGAATGGCTTATTGGGAATGTCAGAGGAGATACTTGTCGTCGTCCGGCGGGGTTCTGACGGTTCTGACGTTTCTGACGATTTGATCGGGACGGGGAATTCCTGCTGGCGGAGCTGATGCTGGTGCATGTCGAAGAGAGCGGTTGCGGGCGATGCCGCGACCTTGCTGTCATCCTTTGAGAGACGCCGTTGCGACGAGAAGAAGGACTTGGCCTTCGGCCTCGTCGCGGCTGGGGACTGTTGTGGACTGTGTGGGGCGGACGAAGTCGGGCTGAGAAGGATGGCCCAGTGTATGGCGTTGGCGCCTTGAGACGACGACACCAGCTGTGCGGGCGTGAAGCCTAGGACTGTAATTTGAGACATGATAATCTGAATCTTCTCCTGGTGAGAGGACGAGAGGCAAGATGTCTTCTCCTTGCACTCTTCTTTTGAAGACCCGAGGACAGGAAGTGGTAAAAATTCCACGTCCTAAGACTTTCTGAGACTGAGAGAGGGAGGATCTGGGAATTGGAACCTCAGGCTTTCTATATCTTCCCAATTACACAACCTCGGGGGTCTTTCCGCGAAGGTAGGCTTGTTGCTAAGTCTTGGTAATATGGTGTTAACGTGCTCGGGGCGATGAATCTTTCCGATACGGATTTCGCTGATTTGATGACTGTACGTATTAAGGCTGATACCCCTGGCAGACGGGAGGATGAGTGATCCGCGGCTGATGTGGGAGAGATGACCCACCCTGACAGGCTCCCGGTCGAGATCTCCTGTTACTTGATGGAATGGGTTTGATCGTATTGACAAGGTGTTGCCCGGAGTTGGAGCGATAAGATACAGCTTTCGGGCGGCGACTTTGTTGACAATGGAGTTGTTTATGTATTCAACCTCACGGTATTTCTGCAGTAAGGACGCCAAATGAGGTAATCGTGTATGTTTGGTCTCAGTTGGGGTTGCGTTGCCTCTTTCCCCGGCTTCCAATTCGCTTGATATCGGCACTGTGTGTGTAGGCTGGACAGGACTAACACCGGTGACTTGATTTGCAGGGACTTTCCAGGTAGGAGGAAGCCGAATGACCCTGCTGAAGCCTTTACGTACGAAGGAAATAACAGGGGATGTACAAGTAGAAATTGGTAGTTGAAGCTGAGTAGTAATCAGGGATGACGGCCGTGAGATTCGAATGAACGGGATCACTGATTCGTCTGGGAGAAGTAAGGCCAGTTGCTCGTATAGTGGTTCAAGCGGCCTGGGGAATATGACTGCTTGGATGCCGGATCTAGTATTGTGAAGAGCAGATTGACACAGAGATTGCAGGGAAAGAAGGTCTTCATATACCAAAGGGGATACAGCACCTATGACCGGCCTTAATCCGGCCATGGATTGCAGCATGTGCTCCGGGGACATAGAATGATGACATGGAAGCCGGTGAAATCACACATGCTGCACAAACAAAAGCGGCCAAAGCATCAAAGCGGCTCGACGTCGATGTCTATTGATGCTTGGAATCGCAGGCGAGAGAAGCGAATGAGGGATGAGGTAATGTTGCGGCAATTAGTCCGGTCGAGTCTTGGAAGCAGCGCAGTGGAGGAAAGTGGATGATCTATCTGGCACTTCCCATCGGTTCCAGCCAATGTCAGGGCAGCGAGCTTCCGCTGTGACACTGCCCGAGCGTTCGCCGAAGAGGCTGAGGAACTTTCTAGCCTTGTGTTTGACATCAGACAAAGATGAGCATATATCGGAGTAGAGACCGAAAAATTTGCGAGACAGCTCTGACAGAGCCGCACGTCCGTTACTGACATAATGGATGGAGCAGAAGGAGCAGAAGGAGCATCATTTGCAGGGTATCGCACTGGAAGTCTTCGCACGGAATCTCAAAAGCGCCTCGATAATCTCCACAAACAGCGAATGCCGAGGGTTTGCCCACCGTGGCTGGTCTACCAGTTCTTTCTCTCAGATGTTGTTCGGATTCTTGTCGCGACAGTGTATGGACGACTTGGGCATGTAGGACCAAGAACGAGTGTTGAGGTTATTTTCGCACAGAGAAACCTGGGACAAGAACGGCTGCTGTCAGTGCAAAGTCGCGGGTGCCAGCTGGGAGAGTCGTACGAAGCAGCTTGAATCTTGGACGGAGGCGAGAGACGATAACATCGTACTGTCCTCCACGAGTTCCTCGCAGAGGGTCTTAGTTTCATCGAGAAGAGGTCACCATTGTCGTGGCTTGCAGACTCGATTCCTACTAGCACACTGAACGGCGGGTATTCGGACGCAAAGGCGGAGCACGAGTCCTTGTTAGGAGAGATCTCATACCAGATGCCGCTGCACGTCTGTTGACCGACAGCAGAAGCATGAGACTGGGTATAGGACGAGTGTCGAGGTGTTGACCTCTCTGGTGTCCGCCGGGGGCAAGTGTTGTCTTGTGCTAGGGCGAAAGGTCAGCAAAAGGTAAGCTTGCAGAGGCTGACAGGCTGCATCTCGACTTGAAACCGCCGCATAGTGTCCAAGTGAGCCACGAACTTCTGCGGGTTGGGAGCTTGCACTGGGGATACGGTTTCAATACTTCTTTTGTCATATCGGAGTGTCAGTTGTTGTTGTACAACGAAGGTTTTATCTGTATTATTACACAAGTTGTGTTCAGCCCACGCATGCGGGCAGAAGGCGATCTCAACACGCTGCTCCCAACGCCTTGATAATCATATCGTGCGGAGGACGTATGCAATTGCAGTACTTCCGAGGTATTCTGGTGCGCTCATGAACTTTTCCTCCAGTTACGGTAGTGCGATGACCCTTTGTCTCATCCAGATGGCCCTCCGCTCATACGGTAGAGGGATAGTTCCCACCTCTTTTCCGGTTGAATGCACGCTGGTCCTTGAGCCAGCGTCGGTATCCCGCTACACTTCCAACCTTCTCGCCGTAGTAATCAGGGACCGGGTTGTTTGTGCTGGCGCCAGTTGGGTTGACTCTGTGCTTCTTTATTCTTTCAAAAAAGCCACGCTCTTTGATATTGAACTCTTGGAGCCGAGTACGATGCGATAGTCTCCAAACGGCATTCCCAAAAGCCGGGCCTATAAGCCAGCCGATGACGGTCGAGCTGAATGTCGCGATCACTATTCCAACGATCGGTTCGGTAGGGATTACTTTGGTGATGTTGTCTGCAAGTTCTGGTATCTCTGAGAACGCATACAGGGCGCCGCCTGTGGAAGCGAGAGAAGCGAGGATCGAGGATGCGAGGGAATACCGTCGTCGTATGGCTCGCATTCGAAAGAACGTGTTCCAGTCAAGGGCAGTAGCAGGTGAGGCGGCTGCTGAGGCGGAGGGGTTTGCGGAAGTTGAGGCATGTCTTATTCGGCACAACGAGGGCGTGAAGAAGGATGAGGGAGTAGTTGACGCAGGCGGGTGTGCAGCTAGGGGGTAGAACCTCGCAGCTCGCGACTGGCACTGATTTCGGCGGATCAGGACAGTCGACGAAATCGTTCGTCTTGTCGATAACAGCGCTTTGTGTGATGAGACCAGCGTGGGACGAGATTGCATGAGCTGCAGCCCGAGAGCCGTGGATTTCGAGTACATGATGAGCCTCCGCTTCAACTAATGCTGATATAGGAAGCAATAAGATTCGGCTGTTGTCAGGGATGTCTTAGATGATCATTGTGGAAATGATAGCAAGGTGGAATGGATTAAAATGCACCAATCGAGGATGAATTCGCGAGGACATGCAGGTGCAGCAATTGACTTGGTGTTTGCTGTGACTTGTGCTTCTAAGTCATTTTTCCGAGCTCTGTGGGCACGTGCAATTCGAGCTTCTACGCTCCTTCGCAGGCTCGCTAGGCACGACCTACAGTACCCAAGCAAAGACACCCCCGGAATGCGACGAACTACGCGGCACCGACTCTGCAACTACATACGTACAATCCTCGCATTGCAGCTTACGATAATTAGCCGTGATCGAAGGTTTGAGTCAGCATCCAAGGCCACCAAAGGTAGGAGGTGGCCCCGTGCATGATGCGGAAGCAGTTTCCACTTCAGCTCGGATAAGAGCAGGCGTCTGATGCTTCGAGATGAAGATTTCAGGTGGTTCTAGCCTCGAGTCAGACCTGTGCTCCATTCCATCCTTCCGCCTAAACGAGTAGTTAGGGCCCTGAGACCCTGCCCACTAGCCTATGGGGAGGCCTTGGGCTGCCTGGGAAGGTTCAGCACCTGCTCTTGTTTCGGCTACTTCAAAATGAAAATAAGCCTATCGTTGTCCTCTCTTTCTCCTCCTCAGCACTCGTACCATTATTGAGCTGGGGAGGAGATGCCATGGCATCGAGGGTGCCCTATGCTTCCCGCCTATGCCGCATTCGATTCCTGAGCCCGTTGTCGCCAGCACCCGAGTCTCGACGGTTTTGTCTGTCCCGCATCGGCGCTGCTCGAGTTTAATTGATCCTCTCAATTCCTCCCCCCCCATCTTATCCGTTGCCTGCATCCGGGTGATGTTGAGATGACACCAGGGCCAATATCCGATCGGGAATGCTGATGTCGCTGTATCGCGCTCGATCTGGGTGACACCTCTGCATCGCCGTCATGCCGCGCCCAAAGAAACCCGACCAGGATGGAAAAGAGGTCAAGAAACGGTCCAGGAACGGATGCTGGTTGGTTCACGTCTTGTCCAATGCTCGAGGACAATAAACTTATATCTGCGCTCACAGGCCTTGCAAGTCGAGGAAGGTCAAATGGTAAATGATGATCCCGCTCCGCATGTTGGTGGTGGTGGATGCTGACAGTGTCGATACAGCGGAGAAGAGAAGCCCTCCTGCGCCAACTGCCAACGGCAGGGCGAGACGTGCGACTATAGCATTCGCCTGAACTGGGACGGCCGGACTAAGAAGAAAGAAGAAGGAATTGCAAAACCAGGCTCGGCACCCATGTCCTTTGGCACTCCTCAGTCCACCAACGGCTATACCAATGGCACCTCCGACACCAGCCCGAGTGCGAACGGAAATACTCCAGCGCCCGCCCTCGCCGTCCACACCCCCAACTATTCCCTCGAGCAGCCTTCATTCGAGTCACCTTTGCCAAATGTCAACGAATTCCAGGTCAACCTGCCCATCCCACCAGCGAGTGAATTCAACCCAGCCATACTACCTCCCCCGCCCGTCCTCCGAACTCCTCAATGGGGTGACAACAGAAACGGCGGCACTCCCCCTCCCCTTGATCCTGTTCCTCTCTCAACATCTGTCCGCCATCCGCTCGGGCTCCCACCTTATCCCTCTCCCTCAGAATCCGGATTTGGAAGTCCCACCCTCAACGGGATGAACAATTTCAACGGCTATTCGATGCAGATGCCGCCCCCCATGCACACATCCAACCCAATGAGCTACCACGAGTCGATCAATTCGCCCTACAATCCAGCCAAAAGGATGAAGCTGAGCCCAAGGACAGATAGTTTTGGCCGGTCCGCTCCCAACTATCAGCGCGCCGGGTCTTATGGCCCGAACGACATCGAAGAAATTGGTCCACGTGTTCAATTCAACCCAAACACCCCGACTTTCTTCCCCTCGTATCTGGCTAATCCGCTGACGCCAGGAGCGTCGGCGACATCTCAAAATCAGGATAATGACGATCGTCGGATTTCTGTCAGCTCTCTGCTCTCCGAGGACCCAGAGCCTGACGATCGCAGAGGCTCTGGGACCTCCAACGGCCAGAATCAAGCACCTGAGGAACAGATTCCCCGACGTGGATCTCTCCATCAGCGGATGATCTCGTACACCGAGACGGAGACATACGGTCAAGATCGTGGGAATGTGGATCTCGACATTCCTCGGAATAACGATACTATGGCCATCTCTGGCATGTCTCCGTCCGAGCACAGCGACTTCGAGTCGTGGCTGCACGACACCGATCTGGGCGTCCCCGAGTTCGGATTTGGCCTGGTCAGTCGAGACACTGTCTTTGCTAAAGGCGGTTATTATGCGTCGCCTGTGCCCATCAAGATTCCCCGAAAACTCGAACCGTTGCCTCTCACTCTCTCTAAGAACCCGATGAACCTGCTCTACTTCCATCACTTCCTCAATCATACCGCGAGAATCCTCGTCCCACACGATTGTCCCGAGAACCCGTTCAAGACGATTTTGCCCAAGAGTACGTTGCTGGACCCAACCTTTGGTCGTTAACCTCGTCGCAATACCTTACTGACATGTCATAGTGGCTGTTGACAACCCAAACCTGCTGAATCTGCTCCTTGCCTACTCCGCGTGCCATCGAGCTAGACTCCTGAATCATCCCGAGCCTGCCAATCGAATAGCGCTCTGGGTACGGGACGTGTTCCCTTCGCTCCGACAAACGCTGGAGAATGTGTCAAATTATGAGGTCTCGAATGCCAATCTCGCAACAGCCATCATGCTGGCCTCTCTGGAGATAATATCACCGTCGAGTTTTGGGGTATCAATACCCTGGCAGAATCACCTCAGCATTGCCCGCAGCATCATCCGTGCCCGAACAGGTCCACATTCGATCTCGCGCAAAGACCCAGTTATGTACTTCTTGACACGGTGGCTGGCATATCTCGATGTTATGGGTTCATTGTCAGGACGACGCAATGAAGAGCCTCTGTTCGTCGGGAATTACTGGTCGAACTCACATGAAGATAGTACTTCTGCCAAGGAGTTGTCCCTGACAGACGACGAAGCCGATGACGAAGACGACTATACCATCGACTGTCTGCTTGGGTTCACCACTCGATGTGTCCAGATCCTGGCTCAGGTAGCTGTTCTGGCACGAGAGTGTGAAGCGGCAGGCAGAATTAATTTGCAGACAGGGCAGATCAACGAGGACTGGAAACCATCGATGGACATACTGCACCGGGCAGAGAAATTGCGCCTGGATCTGGAAAAGGCTCAAAACCACGAACAAATTTCGTGTGCCCACCACAGCCCTCAGATGACCAAGGCCTCACTATGCGGAGCTCACGGGACCCGGCGCAACTCGGCCTATGCAGAGATGTCGCAGAAGGATGTGGAGGAATCATTGGCAACCAATGCGGCGTTTCATTGGGCAGGATTGGTCCACCTGCTGCGTCGAGTCCACAACAGACCTCGCCGTGATCCGGAAGTTCAAAACGCAGTGCACGAGATTGTCAAGATCCAGCAACAGAAGATCAGAGAAGGCGGAAGTGCCGAAGCTTGTTTACTCTTCCCCATGTTCACGGCTGGAGTTGAAGCGGAAGACCAGTTAGATCGAGCAGAAGTCCTCAGTCGTATCAAAGGAGCTGAAGGACTCGGGATGTGTCAAGTCAGTCGAGCCAGAAGAGTCATGGAGGAGGTGTGGAAGACTGGGGTCAGCTGGGAGTGCTTGACTACGGGTGATTTTTTTGGATGACCGCGCCTATTTCAGACCATGTGGTTGCAAGGAGGAGATCAAGCTCGGAACCCGCGTCTCCGCGGAAACCGTTAGATTCTGATTCTATGCTATCTTACGATTGTGTTTTGCGGAGCGTTGGAGTTGCGGGCGTTGCCAAATACCCAACTGTCCTTACAGAGAGTTGACACTCGTATATAGCACTGTCTCTTTAGTGCTAAGGCACCGGATGCCCTTGACTCGGTTGGACCTTGGACTCTCCTGCAAGGCTGTAGTAGAGCCGTGGGCCCCACTGACTGTGCAGCGCGGAGCGTTTATGTCAGCATTCAATTTGTACCTCGCCAGCCACTCACCCTCTGCTCACCACCCGTTCACTACGTACCTCGACTTTTCGTCTTTCCCATCACGCCTTCTATCCCATAGATTAACTGGTTGACCGCATAACAGGGGAGGTTTCGAAGTCCCACGCCCTGGTGCCCGACATTCATTGCATCTTATTACGTCAGGGCTGTCGGCTACGAGTACAGACGAACCTACCGCACAATTTTGCTCCCTTGTGCTTGACCAACCTTTTTCCTTCTCAGCTTCAAAGCCAACAAGCCCAATAGACGAGATAATGTCGACCACGAAGCCCAAATCCCGCGCCAATGCCGACACCCTCCCCCTCCCAGACCGACACCCGCTCCAACGCCTGCGCGCGCCATCCCGTGACCTCTCCGCGGCACTGCACGCCCTGGGGCTCGCGTCCTTCACCTACTCCTACCACTGGCTGCACACGCACCCCAACGACATCAACTCGGCCTACGGATGGCACTTCCAATACCTGACGATCATTGGGTTGACGCTCGCGACGCTGACCTTCCTCCTGGGCCTGCTCGCCGACGTCAGCCTCAGCCCACGCATCTTCGCCGCCAAGAACACCCTGAGCATGTGCGCCGCGCCGCTGGAGCTGCTCGTCTCGCTCCTCTACTGGGGTCTCCGGCTCGTGGACCCGGCGCTCGTGGTGCCCCCGGAATTCGAACTGCCCATGGGCGCGGACCTCAGCTTCCACGCCGCGCCCGCCGTGTTCCTCCTGCTCGACCTCCTGGCGTTCAGTCCGCCGTGGGGCATCACGGTGCTGCCGAGCCTGGGCGTGTCGGCCGCCATCGCGCTGGCGTACTGGTTCTGGATCGAGCTGTGCTATAGCTACAACGGCTTTTATCCGTATCCCTTGTTTGCCCTGCTGGGGAGTGCGCAGCGCATGGGCGTCTTTGCCGCGAGTGCCGTCTTGATGGCCCTGAATACCGTGGTGCTGAAGTGGGTCTATGGGTGGATTAATGGGGTTGAGGGTCGGAGGAGGGGGACGAGGTGATGTCCGGGCCGGGGTCAGAGAAGCGCACCCGTAGGTAGGGCAAGGACTCAGAGTTTCGTACGTACCGTGCCGAATGCTTTCATGCTTGGGTGGCTTGCATGCATGGGATGCGTAGATGGATGGGGCGTGCTAGACAGCCGCGAGAAGGGCTTGGAGGCTTTTGGGACCAGGTTAGTTGGATTGTAATAGACACATTTGATAGAGTTGAACATGTTAGATCATACATCGCGGGTGCTTGCTTGGCTTTGTATATGGCAGGACGACTCGTGGCGTACAGATCAGCCTGCTCGACTTGTGGGCTATGCGGGAATCGACATGATAGAGAAAGACCGTTTGCTCGACTAACGCGGCCGGCGTAGAATGTGAGTATATGCGGAGTATGTCCCCCCTCCCTATCTATATTCCTATCCTATCTCCTTTATCTAGTACTGTGTATTGCTATACTATCTCCATTATCAACCACTGTAGCTACAACCCCTGTGGACGATGAACTGTGCCCCCTCCTATTCCTCTCAGTGATCGATTGCTCATCCGTCCTCCAGGTCCAGGTATCTCATGCCCCCTCTGCACTGCTTTCGCCACTATACTAAAAACACTGCCCCGGGGTTCCGTCCAGCATCATCGTGAATTTCGGTACATCGTGTCGCCGACAGACATTAGGACTCGAAATCCAATTCGAACCAGGATTTCCGTCGCCACGTAAGCCCCGACAGACAGAGAGAGAGAGAGAGTGCGTACCGTGTGCGATGCAAATGAATGCTGTATGGATGTGTACATCGGAACACCAAGACCATCGACTCAGACGTCCCACATCTTCAGCAGGCTTAGATTGGTCCTTGCCTTCTGGCTTGCTCTTTCGCAGGAAGTGTAGATACCGGAGTGAAACAGGAAGTAACAAGGCCTCAGTTGGGGACTTTGTTAGAAAAGCTCCCACCCGCGACATACAGTGTTTAAGCGTTGCATGGCCCGCAGGGTGGTGTAGAATATGAGAATGTCGTATCTCGCGAGTCCTGGAGCGAAGAATATGCATGTATGTGTTTGCTACAGGGAAAAAAAATATTCTCGAGGCTCTGGAAAGGAAATGAGCCCTCCGAGCCACTTCAAGATGTGGTTGACCTCAGCTCAACTGAGGTGCCGACTGTCAGTTCCGACCTGGATTGATCACGTCGATGTAGGTTGACCACGAAATTTGCCGAATCTAGACGTCATGACGAGCATTCCTGCTGAGGTGCCGAATCTTCTCCCCACGCTTTGCATTGTCAGCACGTTCCTCCCGACCACGACCAGGGGCAACACAGCGGCACCCGGAACTCACCTTGTAAAATAAATACGGCAAGGGCATGAAGCAGATGGCAATGCCTCCCAACAACGAATTGCCCGGCCCGACGCCGAGTCTGCGGAAGAGTTGTCGTGCCTGTCGAATAGCTTGTCAGCCAACTAACTTCACGGTACTCGTGGCAGGTAGCGATAGTCGACTTACAAAGAGTGGGAATATTGCTCCAAAGGTCGCCCGAAACAGTGCATTGCCCGCATAAATGGAGGCCGCATACATGGCATATGAGATCCCAAGATAATTCAGCACGGGGCTGAACAAGGTGACGATGCTGATCGTGAAGGACCCGGAGCCGATAATCGGCACTATCCAATGCACACTTTCCCGCGCCGACCAACCATACCAGAACAGGCAGATCGGGAGGGCCGCGGAGCCGAAGAACGTGGGAGGGAGCACCATCTCGGGCTTGAAGTCCGGCTTCGTGAACCGAGGGATGATGCCGTGCTTCACCCAGAGGAGGTACAGCGGCACAGAGATGAGCGCGCCACCCAGAATGCCCAGGAAGACGAGACCCTGTTGGCCGAGACTGAAGCCGTAGATGTCGCCGAAGACCAGGGGGAAGGACTCGAACCAGATGAACAACACCCCATAAAGCAGTGCTGTGTACAGGTTCAGCGAAAACACAATCGGCTCCGAGAAGGTCAAAGTGAAGGCCCGACCGAGCACGACGGCGTGATCCCTCCAGGTATGATGCGACGCGTCAATCTCAGACTGGCTCCTCAGCCGATCGTCGCCGGTGCCTTTGCGAAGCCGCTTCGCGCGACGATACAAGATGTTGGCGGCGCTGGTTTCGGGCAGCAGGAAGAACATCATGACGAGTGTGAATGAAGACAGCCACGTGACTACCCAGATCGTCCAGCGCCAGTCTTTTGCTTCGGCGACATAGCCGCCGAGGATTGGGCCCATGACTGGCCCGAGGATGCCGAAAGATCCCCAGATGCAGATTCCGTACGCGACGCGGGCGGGTTCGTACATGTCTGCGATCGTGGCCCCGCCGATTGCTAGCGCAGGACTCCCGGCGAAGCCGGTCAAGAAGCGGAAGACCAAGAACATGGCCATGTCGACGGCAAATCCCGTGGGGAGCTGAAGTAAGACAAACGCCAGGAACGTGAAGAAGTAGATATCGTTGCGCCCGATAGTGGGCATCTCGGACATGGGGCTCCAAAGCATAGGGCCGAAACCGTATCCACTAGGAGCCGCCAGCTGGTTAGCAGATTTTCCTTCCCCCTGGTCGAAGAAGAGTCCGACAGAAAAATGCATCTCACTTACAGTGTGAACAGCGAAAGACCTAGTGTCGCGACCGTCTCGCCGACCCCGAATTCTTTCATGATACTCAGCTCACCCGGAGTGTAGATGGAACTGGCGATATAGAAGGCGAAGTTGAGGAGGCAAATTTGGAAACTGACCAGTAGTTTCCACTTGCTGGGCCAGTTGTGTGGGTTCTGCGACAGCTTGTCAGAAGTTATTTTCCCATATTTGGATGAACTGTTCAGTGTCCACGGGGAGTAGGGTACCTCTGGATCATCTGGACCGTACCAATCTATCAAAGTGATATCCTTGCACTCCTCGACGTCGTGGTTGGGATCTGCTCGCCGCACGTTGACGTGCTGCAGCATTCCGAGGTTTCCAGAGCGCGCATCGTCCTGATTGATAAGGCCTCCAGGCTTCTCTCTGTCATCGACTGGCTCCGGCGGCTGCGCTTCTCTTGTGGCCAACTCGTCTCGCCTGGCGCGTTTCATCCATAAGGACGGATCGATCTCATCGGGGTATTGGAAGCACTTCCTGCCGGATAGGAAGCGGATGAGGTGGCCGAACTGGGTGTCTCTGAGCAGTTGAGTATTCATGCTACAAATCTAAACGACGCGACAATTGCCTTTGTATTTTCCTGCTCTTTGGCCTGCTTTTTGCAGAGAAAACAGCATGTAGCGGGAAGGAAGAAACATACCTGAGCACTCCCTGCTGTGTTATACCTTTTCGCCCATTAGCAGGAGCCGTCATTTGCATCGGACTTGACATGGAGCTTGTGATGGTTAAGACCGACACGCTCCATAAGTGGTGGGAGCTATGCGACTTTCGTCTCCCTGAGGTCGTGATGAAGCCGGGAGCGAGGCTGGGGCGGAAGATGGCCCGCAATCGTGGGAGGTGGGAACTAAGCCCCTTTGGGCGCTTTGGGACTCGACGCCGCATCGAGTGTGCGGAGATGGCGATGGCCAGGACAAAATGGTCGAGAAATCGAGACCGCAGTCCGGGTGCTCCACTTGCTACAAGAAGTACGCTCCAGGCTCTGTTACTCTGAACTCTTGTGAGTCCGGTCAGTCTTCCAAGTGCAGGCGGCCAACCAAGCGGGAATTTGGGAGAATGGTGGATCCGAACAAATTCATCAGTTCAATTGCTTTCGTGACACTCATCTAGGGTTGTCTCTTTTCCGGTAACCGCCCCTGACTTCGCGAAGTCGCCTCTCGTGCTGCGGGTCTCCACCGTCTCTTTCGAGGTCACTGTCGGGATCCCTTCGTCTCTGGCTCCTGCTGCGACTCCTATTCGCAGGAGCCATGTGGGAACCACGAGAGTCGACTGGCCTGATCTCGTCGCCTGCCCTTGATTTGCCCTTGGACGATTGCCGCCGTGAGGCGGGCGGCCTACTGGTGGGTCTGCTGTCACCGAATTGGGTCATCTCAGGCTGGCCACGCTGATTGCGGTGCGACGACTCTCGCCTCAACTTCCTGTCCCGTCTGCCGGAGGATGATGCAAGTGCACCACTTCCAACGATTGCCGGGTCGTTATGATATTCCCACCCCTTTGTGTAATGCATATGCTTATAGCAAAGTCAGCACGATATCCCGTAGACGATCTAAATCAATGAGCTTCTTACCTGATGCGGGCCCCAGAGTTCCGGAGTAGCTGAGCGGGCCCCAGCTCTTTTCTCGTCACTGGTAGGGAACCCGGAGGCTGCAGCTCTCCGATCCTCAACCTTCCTCGCGTGTCGACGTTTCAGCCAGACCAGTAGCCACGCGAACAATGGAAGTCCCACCGCTAAGATGCCTAGCATCAAAATCCATCGCCAGTGTCCCTCGATCCTAAAATTCCAATTAGCGCACATCCCCCGAAGCCCAGAATGGACCTACCAAGTTTGATGTGATGAAGTTGCCGGAGCTGATGCGCTTCCGGTCCCGGTCCCTGTACTTGTAGCGGTTGGGGAGGGAGTGGAATAGCTGGTGATGGTCACAACGGTTACTGAGGCGGTGGCCAAAGGGTCAACCCCTTGGCCGACTTGTTGGCAGAACCCCGTGAACCATGTTTGTAGCAAATCTCTATCCGATTCAATTGTACATTCGGCGGCGCATATAGAGTCGGGGGTGCTGTAGAGGGCTTGTAATATACTGCTCTGACAGAAGCAGTTCTCATATGTGATCTGGTTGGTGGTTGCGACGTTCGGAGGGACACAGGAGGACTGCGCCTGGAGTAGGACCGTGCAACCGACTGCGCAGCCAGGGAATTGCGGGGAGGATGCCGTGGGAACAATGCTCTGGCCCGAGACAAGACGCAGGAGGGTGATAAGAGCGGGACATAGTGCGAGGATCGAGGAGCGCATTCTTTTCATCGCGGACTGTGTCTTATCGCGTGGGAGGATAGCGGTGGCTGTGATCCTTTGTAGGCAAAGAGCGCGCGCAGAGATATGGCTGTACCGGTGTCAGGTCGAGCAAACAGCGTGCATGACGGGTTGTCGCATCGATTCGCGACTCAAACGAGCGAAGAGGTTGCTCCCATACCACCGACAGCAGTGAGAGTAAGTCAAGAAGGAGTGGAAGACGCGGGACAGACACCTAAGACATGCTGGATTGCACTCTACGCGGGGGGGTTGGATGGACCTCCAAAAGGGCAAACATACGGCGTCAAAAAAGGTCAAGCTCGAGGAACATTCTTCAGCTTGCATGATTGTGGATGACAAGGTTGCACTTTGGCTGGAAGCAGAAGCCGCCTTCAACGGGCGATTTTGCAATTGGCCAGTGTGACACTTCACGCGGGCACCTTGAGCAGGATGATCCCGGCACCTGGCAGAAGGGCCGCGGATAGGTCGATGCGGGAAATGAACTCAGCGGCATCATGACTGAACCTTCTTCTCCCTGTCGTTGGTTTTCTGATCGACTCGTTCGAGAGGCTTCCTGAGAAAGATCAGAGGCACTTTGACGTGATGCGCACAGTGGAGGTGATTTGGTGATCCTAGTTTACTTACATACACCGGTAATGTGCACAACCAGCCAGTTACGTTCAGGCGCGAGCCAGGAGCCTCCACCCCATTAGGGGAGCCTAACTAGGCCTCGTCGGCTCGGAAACTTTCGCCGAGGCCTCCGCTGCGACCTTTTGAAATTCACAAACCCATTCTCCGTTCCCCCTTGTCAAGTTTCAAGATCCCTTCCGTTGGCGTTGGTGCCGTACGCTTGCGCCCTTGCAGCTCTCACTGACACCATGGCGGCCCCTCCTTCTGACTCGGCTCTCCTGAGGGGGCTGTTCGAAGACCTCGCCGGAACTTGGGTTCTCAATCGCCAACTACGAAGCGCAGACCCTTCAGAACCGTCGGGCCGATGCGCTGGTCAAGCTCTCCTCACAATCAGCCTGTCGCCTTCGCCTGTGATTGACCGCGATGGCAAGCTGCACGTTGCCGATGCAGAGCTCCTATACCATGAGCATGGGGAGTTCGAGATGATGATGGTCACGGGTAACAAACTGACCGGTGTTCCTACCTTCCCCTTCTCGAGAAAATACATCTGGCGCTTACAGAAAGCCGACAATGGGCATACCATAAGTATCTGGTTCACCAAACCAGGGACTGAGACCATCGACTACCTGTTCCACAAGATAGACATACCATTTGATGAGGATCAGAAATCGGGGTCCGATACCAGGCTGGTCCTTCACGGAACCGGTGGCCATCTCTGCGTGGAGGACTTCTACAGCAGCTCCTACACTTTCACCTTGACTCGACCAAGCGAGGACTCTCCCTTTAAGCTCGCTTCCTGGACGACGATACATGAGGTTCTCGGTCCAAAGAAAGATCAACACATTGAGACAACCTTTGTCAGGACTTGATCGAACACTACCGAGCAAAGTTCCTCAGCTGAATCTGGTTCGGACATATCCAGCATTGTTCTCACTCCTCTTGTCTATTCGGCATCCCAAGAAGACCTCTCGGTCCCTAGGATGATCGGCGACGAGGGACACCTCGACTAGCTTCGAGCTAGCCGTCCTGATCACAATCCCGGATAGAACATCTGAAGCTTCGAGTTATAAGGCGATTCTCCCACAGTACTACCGCTATTGCTCGCGAACGAAATGCCTAACTGCCACATGCATGCCGTTTGGTGCTAAGAGGGTGAGCGATGGCTGTTTTGAGCTGAGCTTCGACTGAGCCTTTAGCTGAGTATCACTTAGCACTCCCTGGGCATAACGCTGAGGGTCAATCTAACCCCTACCAAGGTCTTGACATAGGCCAAGTTGAGCGGGGGCTCCAACTCAGTCACACCGCCCAGCCCAATAGGACTTTTACGCCGACGACTACAGTAACCAGGCTTCAGCCTTGTCGTCTTGAATTCACTGGTCGAAAGTCACTACCTTATCTTCCAGAATCAATACACCTTTACCGGTCACAAGTACGGCAAATTCATTTCACAGCAGGATGCTATCAAAACCATCGAAACCTACGAGTAGTAATCGGGACTGGAACCACTTGTGCAGGAAGGCGAGTTCATACCTCTCTGGCGGGAGGTGTACAACACGGCTTGGATTTCCATCAGTTCTTAGGCTTCAAAAGCTCGCCAAAACCAAACCTCGTAAGATACCTATCTCTAACCAAGTCATGAACACCCGCAGAGATTTCGGTTTGTCCTCCATCATACTCGACAATAGCTCTGAATGGCCTTTTGCCGTGTTCGGCGTTGATGACACGATCAATCGCATCAGCAACAACTTGCGGGGTGGCTTCAGGGCTAAGAAGTTTTCTGCCACTCTCCTGAAGCACTGCATCCCAACCAGCCAGTGGACTTGGTGGAGACCAGAGCTCCTCGGCTCGCTGAGTATCGCCGGGACGCAGTGCTGCGGCGAATATATTCGTACCCGTTGGAAAGAAGCCCGGAAGAATAATGGATGTCTCAATTCCGAAGGGACTCAGTTCAAGTTGATAGACCTGGGCCAGAGAGTCCACTGCAGCTTTGCTTGCAAAATATGCTCCGGCAAAAGGGGCGCTGGAGCCATATACACTGGCTGAAGAGACGAAGATGAGGACTCCGCGACCTTTGCTACGCATGTGCGGCATTACAATCCGATTGACTCTTTGCGGACCGACGAAATTGACTTCAAGAAGTTTGGTGAACTGTTCTGGCAGAAAGCTTTCTGTTGGACCGTACGCGAGAAGTCCTATCATTGACGTTAATCTGAGGGACCGTCTCCCTGGCCGAGGTTTCCAACTCACCAGCATTGTGGATAAGGCCATCAATAGATCCTTTCTCCGAGATGATTGTATCGATCGCCGCTTGGATTGAAGCATCATCTGTCACGTCCAGTTGCACAGGCACAATATGGACCTGGTTCGCCCTTGCGAACTCCCTGGTCTCTTCATAGAACGCGTTGGTTCCATCGTCAGCTGGCAGGATTCCGGCGTATACCTGGTGACCAGACTTCGCGAGAGTTCGAGCCGTAAGAGCTCCGAACCCGGTGGCCGCGCCTGTCACAAGAACGATGAGCTTTTCAGACATGTTCTTTTCACTCAAGTAATGATAGGAGCGTAAGTAAGAGAAGATATGGTCGACCGGCCCTCCAGGATCGCAGTTCAGATCTTTTGTCTTCTGGTATGGAACCGCTCGAGCGCTTTTCACAGCGTTCAGCCTTGTGTCAAGGTTGCTAGGGTTTCCAAAGCCCCGGGGCTCGGTGAGTATGTGATGGGTAACTATCGGAACCATTATTGAGATGAGTTTGGTACGGTGCCGAAGCGGTCAGCTTCCCCCGAATGGAATGAAACCGGAGATACTGTGTCATCACCCCCCGGACTGTCTAACGTCGTCGTACGGAGTGCAGCACACGCCTGTTGCGGAGGCGGGGGATATCCGGGGGATCCAGCCCGCCTTTCGAGACCAGGCCGTGGCAAGGTGGGTCGGCAAGGCTCAGGGAATCCCCTGTCTGTCAATGCTGTGTATGTATTTATGATACATTACATGCGAGTTCGCCACGTGGACGAGAGTGCTTTACACGGCCATCTACGGAGTATCGCCCGATCCGCTTTCAATTCGTCATGGCCGTTTCCGATTCTATCATCTCTGCAGAAAAGATAACAGGAGAAGAAGTACACCTCGAGGACCTCGGCCATGAAACTTTCTCCGACAATGTGCACGATCCGCTGAACTGGCCTACGACACAAAAGCTCACAGTACTCGCGGTGCTGTGCGTTTGGATGTGAGTCTTCCACGACATTTGCCACAGCTTTGCGTCGAGGGTTGCAATGCTCCTCCTCTGAATTCTGCTTCTTGATGGCCAATGGTAACAGTTCAGCAGGTACGTTGGGACAGCCAACGTAAGTCTGGGTTTCCGCAACGTGTCTCGATGATCTGGTCTTTTGTTCCACACAAAAATCCATTGAGATGGGACCAGTGATAGTCTACGACCGCCTTCGAGCAGTTGCACTGACTCATCGTGCCACCAGATCGTGATAAATGGACCGGCATTCCCTGCGATCACCCAAGAGTTTCAAGTTTCTTTCGCAACAGCCAGCTATCTGATAGCGGGATCATCGCTGGCATATGGAACGTCTTCGTTGATCTGGGTCGGTGTAGCCAATCGTTACGGCGTCCGATTGACTTTCGTGCTCTGTGCTCTGGCTGGAGGTCTGGTATCGATCTGGGGTGCTAAGGCCGCCACCTTCTCCAATCTTTTGGCTGCTCGAATCATTGCTTCTGCGTTTGTGGCATCTCCAGAAGTTCTCGCTCCTCAGGTCATAGGCGACGTGTTCCACCTCAAGTACCGCGCTAGAGCCGTGACCACTCTTTTGGTCTTCGAGGGTGCTGGGTTCCCTATGGGTCCTCTTATTGGGGCATATATCTATAGGTGAGTCGCACTATCGATATAGACAGACCGTACGCTGACCAGTTGTCAGCGACCATGGCTGGAGGTGGACGGAGTGGATCATGGTCATTCTTCTGCTCGCCACAGCGGTTTTGCTCTTCCTCTTCTTCCCGGAGACCCAGTACACTGCAAGCACGACTGCAGACAAAACGCGAAGGACATACATCGACAGCCTCAAATTCTGGCGTGTAAGTGGCGGAGGAACAGCCAAAGTGCACAGGTACAAGCTTCATCAATTCCGGTGACACAGCTACTGACAATCACACCTAGCCTCGTATCAGCACTGCTCTACCCGTTTCCATACATTCTCCACCCTGTGGTGATGATGATCACCTTCTGGGGATCCGTCATGGTCATGGTAACGAATTATGTCATGGTAAGGAGGCTCTCAAGCGATGCAGATGGGATCTGAAAATAGAGTTGACTAACCACCAATTAATACCTTCCAGACGGTGTCGACCTTCGCATTCAGCCAAGTCTACGGCTTTTCCGTCAAAGCGACAGGCACCTCTTACGTTGCGCCCCTCATCGGCATTCTCGTCGCGGTCGTCGTCAGCGGATATATGGCAGACTGGTATGAGATGAGAAACTTGCGCATGGCGGCGAAGAGCGGCGTCATACCCCATCCAGAGACTCGATTTGTGCTTCTGCTCATTACCGGTTCTATTGGTGTTGCCGGCACGGCACTCTTCGGTGCTTGCCTGGGCGACAAATGTCATTGGATTGGTGCAATGGCCGGTTCGTTCGGCTGTATGTTTGCCCCATTATCTTGCGATCCCGTGGGGGCTGAGATTAGACTGACGACCGCTCACAGGCCTCTTCAGCTTTGTCGCCGGGCTGTCCATCCTGTACGCGTACCTGATGGACGTGTACGAGGCACGAACAGATGCAGTGCTAGTCATGTTCAACGGGATTAAGAACATCGCTGGATTTGGCATCACCTACGCAGTGTTTCCATGGACAGCGGCTTCCGGGTTCACTGTCCCTCATGTTGTGCTTGCGATGATCCTTTTGGTGGCCCATCTCATTGTCGGGGCCTTCTATTTCATAGGCCCTGGTGTGCGGAAGTGGACAGCGGCGAAATTCGTGACTGGTCGGGCTTCGAAGCATGGAGACACTTTCTGAGATTATCTGGAAAATACGAGGGAATTTGTCGCTGGAGACATTTGACTGCACAGGTCGATATGGGAGGCTAGAGCACACCAGATTACTGTCTCGCTTTCGCCGGCTTTCGGAAATGACATGGAAATTATGACAGACTCGTCGGCAGGTTTCTGCTGCCAAGTATCTCCGTTTCCTCGTAATTTTAATATGAATGCCTTCTACGCTTATTGTTGTTATTGAAGCGCGGGCACCTGTCAGCTTAGCAAGGCACCTACCTCTCTATACACAAAGTCAGCCCTCCACAGCCTCATCCTTTTGTTGGAATGCCTTCGTGAATACGCCAGACAGACAATCAGACCGTCAGACAGTCTCTACATGCATTCATAAATGGTCATCTGCAGATATTGCCAAAATCCAACACTCGTGGAGCGGATTGGCGGTTCACAAGGTCTGTCCACACTGCAAAATCACTTTCTTAAAAGCCGTGCAATTTCTTTCAATAGAAAATATTGACCTTACTTTCGCCACTACTGAGCCCGATGGGAACAACAGCCTTCAACGACTAACGACCTTCACTCCTGCGCTCGCTAGGAAAGATCCCTCTGCAAGTTGAGAAGCACCTTCTCTCCCACCGGGCTCCCGCTAAACGCGATCTTCATCTCCATGTCTTGGGCCTTCATGCGCGGGTCGAGCTGGACTGCGAAATACCGGAAAAACAGGGCCGTCACTATTTGCAGTTCGAGCATTGCGAGGCTAGAAAGGATTTGTTCTTGTTAGTTAAACCTGCCCTTTTTTGGGGGGAAGTCGTACTACAATAATTGCTGTAAGAGGGACGAGGGAAGGGAAGGGAAGGGAAGCGCGGGGGGTTTTTCTGTTGAACAGAACGGAGACGTTTGTTTGTTGGGGTCTCGACTCACTTTCGTCCCAGACAGGCTCGTGGGCCTTCGGAGAATGGGTTCAGCCCTTCCCTTGCTTTGGAACTGTCTCCGAGGAACCGCTCAGGCTCGAACGTGTCTGGCGAGGGGAAGTAGTCGGGGTGCATGTGCAGGGTATGGTTTTGGGCGCTGACGATTGTCTGGTTTGAGTCGATTTGTCAGTGGTTAGGTTCTCATTGCTCACTTTTGCGGGATGAGAGACAGAAGGGCTTTAATTAGTCGGACGGGACAGATATGCCTTTATTAGTTGGACGGAACGGATATACGCTTTCATGACTCGGAAGTATCGTCTTGACTTACATCGCGCGGAAGCTCCAGATCTCCCACTTTGAGACTGGCGGATACGACCCGTCGTGGCATCGCGCCTGGAATTGTGGGGAATCGTCGCAGACTCTCACTGATGACCGCGTTCAAATAGGGTAGCTGCTGGATCTTCTGCACCTCGGGGAGGGCGGACTCGTCGCGCGGCCAGTGCGGGAATGCCTCGTGGAGCTCAGCCTTCAGGCGCGAGTAGATCGACCGGTCAGATGTGACGGCGTACACCAGGAAGGCCAGTGTAGAAGACGTGGTGCCGGAACCAGCGAACCTGCATGACACTGCGATTTAGCATAGATCCCCGACCTCGACGCCCGTTGAGCCGGATACGTACAGGACGCCGATGATCTCTTCAGCAACTTCCAGGTCGGTCAAACGGCGACCCAGATATTCGTCGTCCCTCTCGGTCAACCTTTGGATCCACGGCGATTTCTGCTTGGATTCCTTCAGACGTTGTTCCCGGACCACCTCGAGGCAATACTACCGGGCGATCAGCTTGGTCTTTATCGAGGTAAATACTTTCGTCCTGTTCTTACAGTGACCCAGCCGGCTTGGATTCGGAACGGCTCCCTGATCGACTTGATCGGGAAGTTGACTCCATGTTTCGTAAGAAAAGGGAAAATAGAACGTCGCGCGAAATTCTCCGGGAAGACTTCCAGATCGCGAAGTGCGGGATGGCGGGTGTTGTTCTCAGTCATCTTCGGGTCGTACCCTAGAGTCTGCATGACTGTCACCAGAGGATTAGCCGGGCAGGATGACTTGACACTGTAGCGTAGCATACTGATGTATTCGAGGCCCAGCCGATGCAGCCAAGGGTAAATATTGACCGTCGCAGATCCGTAACCTTCGAGTTTCCGACAGAGAGCCTCAGCCTTCTTGACCAGGCTCGGAGACAACTCCATCAACGGTGCTTGAGCGAAGTTCCTCGACATCAATTTCCTTCTTGCCGCGTGTTGCTCCCGATTCCTGCAGCTCAGGTTAGCAGCGTCCTCCAGTATCTGCTGCAGACATGTCGACTCGACCTCATGGAGAAGATGTTGTCGATCCCGGTGAAATTGCCGCCCGCGTAGAACTCGGTCTTCAGGACAGGAACGCCGTGTCCGTAGATGGCTTTCAACTGTCCTGGATTCGCGAATGATACTTCATTTGGCCCGATCCGCACGACATCCCCGTATCGCAGGTGTGCCTCTGTGTGATGATGCTGGTCAGAACGAGTGCTACCCTTCGGTCCTCTCCCTCCGTGGACTCTTACCTTGAACCTTGTGCGCCTTCAATAGCTTGGAGGCATAATATAATTGCCACGATGTGCTCACTTTGGCCAAGAATGGACCTGGAACTTTGCTCAGGGGGTGGAAGTAGAGTAGATAGAGTATTCGCAAAAGCTGCCATGTCGCTATCAGGACTGACGCAGTCAGTAACAGCAGTCGCCACTTGGTCTGCACCGTGGTGTAGGCTGACGTGATTGCCTGGGAGAGGTCTTCCGACGAGAGCAACATGGTTGTGGCGATTGATCACTTCTGGCAGAGGGATGAGCGAAAGTTCGAACAGTGAGTGCGGTCACGGCCTGCAGGAAGAAGTAGTACCAGAACCTCTGGCGAGCTCGTACAAGCCAAATGCATGAAGAGCATCAATGAACAAACCTGTGCTCCCAAATAAGGTGTCTGGCACTCAATTGGAGGGAATATACCACTCCACCGATTCCGGGGTATACCCCTGGAAGCAGGCCCGGGGTCCGGGGAGATGAGCCTGTGTTCCCCCGAGACAGGTACGGAGGCCCGGTGAGAGTTAAGGCCCCTGTATCCACCCGCTCCCGTGGCAGTCATGCCCTGTGGTGTGCCACGGGGTGTCAACTCATCAGCTGGGATATCACCCCGCCACGGGGCGTCGTCCCGCAGGATGTCTCTCCCCCCCAAGTCTTGCCATGAGCATGCGATTGAGCTTCGGGTCATTGATGACGACAATGGATCTGACTGAGAATGGTTGCTTCATATCGTTTGCCCTCTGATTGTCTTGACGAACTCTGGTGGCCAGAGCGAACAATATTTCGTCCGAGGTATTTCGATATCTTCCACTGTGTTTATTGCCCAGGGGGAGGAAACAGTGGAATTGATCTTGCCACTGGATGCGTAGCTCTTTAACACTGCGAGAATGATCAACAATCTGTCTCTTCCCACTGAAGGCGCCACAGTCACTGTGTACGCGCTGCCTACCGGCCATTTGCAACTCCCCGATCGGTGGCTCTTCGAAGACGCCAGCAACGACCTGGGACGAGATCGACAGTACTCGCCGGATTTCAGCTTCCTCATCAAACACCCCCGGGGCAAGGTGTTGTTTGATCTCGGACTGCGCAAAGTCAGTGCCTCCATGTACCCTCCCTTCACACGGCCATAGGAAGTGCTCGCCCGAGCATCGGTAATTGACTTGGATGGGTGACAGGATCTCGAGAACAATCCGCAGGCAATCAAGGATGAATACGAGCTCATATCCGTCGAAGTACCACATGACGCTCAAGAGCTTCTGGACCAAGGTCCTGAGCCTGCCGCCTCAGTTACGGCGGTGGTTTTGAGCCACTTGCATTTCGATCACACCGGCGATTGCACGAAGTTTCCGGACGCTGAGCTCATCGTTGGTCCGGGCAGTCGCGCAGCGACGACTCCGGGATGGCCTGAAGCCAGAGGATCGCCCTTTGACGGTTCCATTCTAAAACATCAGCACTATCGAGAACTCGACTTTGACAAAGACGAGTGGCGGCCGCTTGGACCGTTCGCGAGAGCGGTCGATTATTTCGGCGACGGATCGTTCTTCATCATTGACGCTCCTGGACACATGGACGGCCATCTGGGTGCTCTGGCAAAGACAGGGCAAGACGAGTGGGTCTTCATGGGAGGAGATTGCTGCCATCATCGATCCCTCCTGGCAGGCACCAGACCCATGAGTGTCACGGTTGGGCCAAGCAAGACGCCGAGCTTCCATCGGTACCCGGACGTGGCCAAGAGCACGATTCACAAGGTCCGGCTTCTGGAGAAGCAGGGTTCGGTTCTCGTAGCTCTCGCGCACGACGCCAGACTAGACGGTGTCATGCCGTTGTACCCAGATTCGCTGAATGGGTGGAAGGGCAGTGACTGGAAGAAAACGCTTGACCAAGGCCTGGCGAGGGACTACCCCAGTGAGTATTCCGCACACCAGGTTTGACAGACGTTGGTGGACGTCGGGACAATCCGACAGAAGCTGAAGAAACATTGGACGGTCGGGATGGTTGCCCCGATTTCTGAGCATGACCAGGACGAATACGGAGCACTCGTAGTAAGCAAGTAATGGGAAATTTGCAGGAAGCCGGGACCAGCTGATTCGCCAGAAGCAAACTCCAAGTTCGCCTCGCTAGGTCACTTCTCCGAGCGATACACTGTAACCCCGGGGGGGGGGTCTGGGGCAGGCGAATCAAGGAACGAGCTTCTTCCCCACGATATTGGCTGGCCGCTCAGGCGGTTCCAATGCATACCCGCCCACTTGTACTCCTGTACGGAATACGGAGTTAGTCGTACGAAGGTGAATGATGAGATTGCAAATCTGGAGGAGATGCGGAACCCCCTTTGTCGCCCCTTGTCTCCCCTTGTCTCCCCTTCTCGCCCATTCTCCGTCTGCTGGCGGCGACCATTCGCTGGAATTTGCAAAGGAGCTCAGATGAACTCCTCCGTACCTGAAGAATAACCACGGCCAAGAACGACCATCTGCATCTTGCGAGTCCGATCCTTTCCCGTAGTGAAGAAGGCACATCTCCTCGTGCTCCTCTTGTGGCCCAGGCCTTCGATTCCCGGCTGTCCAATAATTATGCGGGATAACTAAGATGTATTGTATACCACCGCCGTTCTCTCCTCCTACCCCTGTCCATACCTATAGAATACATACACATCAACAACACGGTTCGCGTCTTTCGTGATCCGAGCTTTCTGTCCGACAGTCTTCGAGATGTCTCCGCTAGCTCTGGCGCCACCGTCCGCGCGGGCGCCGGTCGAGGAAACCAGCGAACCCCAACCCAAGCGGCGGCGAATCCCAATTGCGTGCAATGCATGTCGCAACAGAAAATCACGGGTGAGATTAGACGTACCGCACTCGGGGCGTGGGTCGAGTGCTGAAAACCCGAACGACAGTGTGATGGGGCACAGCCGACGTGCGCTATGTGCAAGGATACAGGGAATGAATGTATCTATCTACGACCTTTGACCCGGCAAATCACGGAAGAGAGTCAGTAGGTCACTCTTCCTTCGTCGCCTGGGTTCCGTCTATGGCCTGCTGCTCACTCCCATGTAGACCATACAGAGATCTTGAAAGGCGATTGCAGGCTTTGGAAGAGCTTATCCACTCGTCGCATTCGTCTGGCCTCGTGAAGGAAGTTTCGTCGGGCGAAGAGGCGGCGCGCAGACGACCCGCGCTGTCCAGCCCTTCGACGAGCACGACCCATATGGGTGAACCAGACGACACCAATGCGCCTGAGGAGTCTCGTAGTCTGGCGTTCGCGGTCGACGCCATCGACGGGATGGGCGCGGTGCTGTCGGAGCACGAGGAGAGATCGACCTTTCACGGTATGTTGAGTCCGATACGCCTGTCGAAATCTGCTGAGCCGTCGGGTTTGCAGGCCCGTCCTCGAACATCACCTTCACTCGCTGCATCACTCAGACGATAGCTCGGGTGGGCAACATTGTGTATCCTTGGAACTCTGGAAATGACCAGGGTGTTCCCTTGGGCTATGTGAATATTACCCATTCACCGGGGAGCACTAACACCGTGGCTCACGGCAAGGGTAGCCAGAGGGCCAAAGGATTTGACAAGTTCGCCGTGCCACCAGAGGGGCTTGCGGGAGAACTGATCCAGCACTATTTCTCAGATGCAGGGAGTCACAGTCTTTTCCCATTCCTGCACCGTCAGTCATTCATGGAGCAGTACGCACACATGCGGAAATATGGAGCCAGAAGCATGCGAAGGACATGGCTTGGTCTCTTCAACATGGTCCTCGCAGTCGCCACCAACAGTAAGTGCTTTATTCACTAGCCAGCTGAGGCATTTCAAGTTTCCCTGAAGCTAGTTCTGACGCTCTCGTAGTGATCGACCGAGACGATCTGTTGTCTAGCGTCCGAATCAGTGAGGCGCAGAATTACTACGAGCGGGCAGTCAGTCTCTGTGACCGATATGTCCTCAGTGGCTCCAGCTTGGAGCTTGGTAAGCGCAACACCATGATGTCCAAGTAAGTCATGAGGGCTGACGTGAGCAGTACAATATCTTGTATCGCAAACACAGTATCTCCAGGCGACTCACAAGTCTATCCAAACGAGCGTGGCTCATTCCATGGCTGTGAACGCCGCGATCCGCATCGGACTGCACTCGCGACAGGCGTCACAAGCATACCTGCCTCTGGAGCGAGAGATGCGCAAACGGACATGGTTTATGTGTATGGTATTCGACCGGTGAGTGTAGTATCTTACATAGCTCATAACCGGTCTCCGGAGACCAGCAAACGACTGACGGCCGTCTTTCTACCGCCAGGGTGCTGAGCATGACACTGGGCCAACCACCTGTCATCCCGAACAGTTCTATGACTCTGGACCTCCCTGCACATTTCGCACCCGACACATTGGGAAGTGGAGGAGTTGAAAGCCACACCGACTATAGTCTGGGTCTGTTCGTTGCGACGATGTGAGTTTCGAAACCCTCCACGGGCAAACAAAAACAAGAGACTCAGCTTACACTAATGGCACCGGCAGCAAGCTCTACCGGATCCTCGGAAAGGTCATCGAACAACAATACAGTCAAAATCTAGCCCTAGAGGCGTCTCCGGAGCTGCTGGATATCGTCGCGCCGATTCCTAGCATCGACAACGAGCTCCGCGAGTGGGAGCAAGACCTGCCCACGGACCTCAAGACGATATCCTCCCAGGAACTGCAGACGATGCTGTCTTGCCTGGTCACCAACGGACCCACGTTGATCGCAAAGCGATTCAAGGTGCACCTGACGCTGCGAGCCCTCAACGTCCGATTGCTCCTGCATCGGCCCGTCCTGGTCAAGTATCTCGAAGCGTCGCACTGTTCGAACATTCCTGCCGCAGACATTGCCGTGCTGAACAGGCTAGGCTCGCACAGTATCTATATGTGCTTCCGGACGGCCATGGAGATCATCGACATTGTGAGCACGTTGGTTCAAGAGCGAAGAGCAGCCAGACGGTTCCTCAATGCATGGTAAGTCGAAGGCCAGGCCAGGTCAGACCAGACCATTGGGTGTGGAAAAAAACTGACTCTGCACATGAACATCCAGGTGGTTCACTCTCTACTATAGTGAGTTATTTCCCCCCTTTGTCCAACAGCCCTGCTCATCCACCCCAACCAGCCCGCAACTAATCACAATAACTAATCCCCTGATTGTAGCTTTCAACGCCGCGCTCGTCGCCTTTGGCGTCATGATGATATGTCAAGATCCTGCACGCGTCATTGCCGATGCGCCCTCCAAGGAGGCCTGCAAGGACGGCTTGAACAAGGCCGTGCAGGCGCTCGCCCGGCTGGACCGCGGCAACAAAATGGTCGAGCGGTGCCATGACTACCTCGAACGGCTCATGGTCGCGACAACGGCTCTCAGTAAGTCTATCGCGGGATTCGGATTTTCGGATTTTCCAATGTCAAGGAAGGCACCTTCTGCCCTGCGAAGCTAATTAATCTTGTCTCCCCAGCATCTGCGACCGACTCGATAGATCTGAGCGGCGGCTTCGAACCTTTGCCGAATGGTGCCACGCGTCTGGCTAACGGCTCGGAGACGTTTTCAGCGCAGTCATTCCTTGACGGACGCGCAAACTTCGAAAGGAATGTCGGAGACATTATGACGGGCGATGATCTGGGTTTCCTGGATCTTTATTTCCCTCCTGAGGCGGGAATGTCTTCGACGCTGGGCAATACGGACTTTGCGCCGGCAATGGACTATCAGTCATGAGGTTCGCCACACGCAGCAATTTTGTGTAGATGAGCTGATCCCGTTTGCAAATACATATGCCGAGCGACAACCATCAACGCACGGTTGCTGCAGGTGTGCACACATCTCGTCAAAAGACATCCTCTCATCGCGCGCGAAACCATGGTGGTTATCCCATGTGCTAATCATTACAGTCGAGACTCGTTCGGTATATAAGCACGGATCATGCGTCACCTGGTGAGAGGTTTCAACCCGTCGTCCCTGAAGGAATACGACCTCTGCCAGTCCGACAACAGCCCACATGGTCTGGATTCCTCACTACATATGTTGCACGACTCGGAATATTCACATCAGAAGAAGCTTCTCCGCATTCCTGCTTTCCACGGCTTCTAGCTCGCCCTCCTGGGTGAACACCGTAGGCCCTTCTCTCTCTAGCATCGTGGCGAGATACGCGACGCCAGAGGCAGGCGTGTATGGAAAATCACTCCCATACAGCAGCCGACTCGAGTCGACGTAGCGTAAGAGGCCATGGATCTGGTCAGGGAACGGGAAGCCGGCCAGGTCAAAGAAGAACCGGTCTTGCAGGGTTTTCTTCACGGACGCGGCGTTGATTCCATTCTGCAGCTTCAGGATCGCCTCGGAGAACGTCGTAAACCGTTGGATGACTGGAGGGAGAGCGCCACCAGCGTGGGAGAGAATATATGTGATATTGGGATATCGCGCGACCGTCCCACTCAGGAAGAGGTTGATCACACATCTTGTCGTCTCGAGAAGGTACTCGAATATTGGATCTGGGAACTGCTTCAAAGGCGAAGCCCCGACGGGGCCTTGCTCGCAGGTGGCCGAGAGGCAAGGGCCTGTCGGGTGAATAAAGACCTTGGCTCTCCTCCGATCCAGTTCGGCGAAGACTGGGTCGAGGCTACTGTCGCCCAGATATACGCCGTGGTAGTTGCTCAGAAGGCCGAAGCCGTCTGGATTGAGGTTGTCGAGCGCGTAGCTGATCTCGACAAGACTCTTGTCGACAAAGGGCAGCGGCAACGACGCCCAAAACCCGAACGATTCTGGCTCCCGTCGCTTGAGGTCTGCAGCATACTGGTTGCAATCTCTCGTCAGCGTGGCGGCTAACTGACGATCTCCGGGAACGATGTTCGTGCCAGGCGACGTTATGCTCACGATGGATTTCGTGATTCCCAGATCTTTCATGAACGCCAAATGGGAGGCTGGGTCCCAAGCCTGCCAGATGGAACATGAGCGATCCAATTCCCTTTCAACCGTCTGGCGGTCCAAGAGCATATCAATAAGGAACTCACAGGGATCTCGGGCATGCCATCAGGTTTTCCATAGCCATGCTCTTCACAAGCCCTACGCCAGACCGGCGGAATAAAGTGGGCGTGTGTGTCAATTCGGCCCATTGTCGTTTCTGATTCAAGTAGCGCACGAACGTAGCGCAGATGTGACGGTGTTAATCAACCGTTGCCTTTCAGAGAATGGAAGGGAAAGCTGGAAAGAAGAACAAGGAGGAGGCGGCAAGCTATATTGGCCGTAAAGAAATCCCCTTCATGCCAGGGTGCTTGAAAGGACGAGTTGGATTTGCCCCGTCACCGACCGAAGGCCCTTGAGGTCCATGCCACCCACCTGGTCTCAGCCTTGCAACGTCTGATGCTGCCTTTTCCGGCTCTCTTCCCACGCTCTCTGGGCCGATAACATGCCTCATTGCGCCTGGGGTTGCCGTCTAGAAGTCGTCTAGCCCGAAAGATTCCCCTGCCGGTGTAGCTGTACCGGAGCATGTACACCCGCAAAGCTGGGTCGATGGTCTGGTCTGAAGCTTACCGAGAAAAATGGGACACGGTTCGCGCGGATTTCAGGGGAATGTCGGATGCAAAGGCATGCTGGTTTCGGGATGCTGCCCCGACCACAATGAGAAGGGGAAGCGCAATCAATCCCCACACTCCAACTCCCCGGATGCCCCGTAGCTACTCGGTAGGCAGCTTCGGACGGGCATTCTGGAGAAGACTCCAGCCTATCAGGATGCTGTTCTCGACACAGGCGGCGTTGTGCTTGCTGTCGCCGGTGTGACGGCAACATAGGCTTTTTCGACTACGTCCCCCTAATATTATACCGGCGAACGTCATGCAACTGACCAGAGCTTGGAGATAAGGGAATATTCCTGCTGCAGCCTGTGGCAGGTAAATGTGAGTCGGTCTTCACGTCATAGACATTTAGGCATGTGGTACGCGGCTTCCTTTTGTCTTCTTTCCTGCCGTGGAAGGCAGGTCCCTGGGGGCCCTGCCTATCCCTGATAGCTGAGAGCCGGTCTCTTTTAGCTAAAATTCAATACATGATGCAGAAGAGAGTTCCACCACAATATTCGTCTGATTGACATCTTGCCTGACCACGGGCTCGTCGCCTCTCGGAACAGACAGCGAAGGGAGTCCTTACCCAGTGGACACAATATCGCGAGCGACATGAAGCAAAGGATTCTGCTTCAAACAACAACTCAGCTAGTCGGCATGCAGCGCCTTGACAGAAGCCCATGCCTGTACAATGCCTGAAATAGACTGAATAAGGCCGAAGACGATGGTGAGGGCAAGGACGAGAGCAGCCACCCAGAAGGTGTACCACTGCACCCTTTTCCTGTCGTCATTCCACCATTGCGAGACCGTCTTCGGTTCCGACTCATCGAAGGCCTGCTTGAGAATGACAAGCCGGTCCCTCCAATACTTGAAATTCTCGATCTGACGAGCAGTGGCATTCAGATGTCTTCCTCGACCGGCCTGAAGGTCTAGATCGAATTGTCTTTGCTTCTGTTTGAACCATTTGATGGTCTTCCTGTCGTTTGGTGGGAGCAGCAGGGACAAGGTCCGCAAGGTCTCGTCGAGGAACTCTAGGGTGAACGGCGACCCTCTCATCGGGACTTTAGTATACGGCAAGCACATGAATGATTTCGGGCGCTACTTACGTGTTGAAATCACGATGCAGGCGCAGAAAAGACGCATGGTGAAAGATGAGGACGCGGGTGTCGTCGTCCCTCATCGAGAGGTGATCCACGATGTTGTCTGTCCAAGACACTCGAATCCCGGATATTCTTTGCAAGTTTCGAGCATTGAACATCTTCTCCAGCTTGACGTGGGTGTCGAGTTGATGGTCCGGGGTGAAGGTCTCGTTGATGAAAGCATGGATCGTGCCCTCCGTCCAGTGCACCTGAGTCTGGCCTGGGTTCAACGCCGGTCCGACATTTCCCACGTTGACCATCAACCATAGTCGGACTACCAGTGCTAACAGCGCCTCCACTTGGACCTGGATTTCACCTGGTGAGCCTTGGTTGTCGACGCTGGAGAGTTTCCGTCTCAGCGATTCTCGTGTTTCAGTATTGCCTTTGAGCATTTCGATAGCGTCCACCACCTCGGAATGGCGTTCTGCTGTGGTATCCGCATGCCGACATTGATCTTCGTAGTACTGGATGCATGCGCACAGCTTCCGGTCAGATGGGGCTCCCCATATCCTGTTCACTACTGCCAGCCTCGCATCTTCCCGAAGGGGGCTGCTGAGCCGGTTCTCCTCGAGCGGGTCAAGCATCGTCCTGTCCAAGGGAGGCTCCCAGTCGGTAAGCTACGCAATACCTAATGAAAGAGAAGCGACGATCCCACATTTTGGTGATACGGTCGCAGAACAGCCTCACAGACGCCAGGCCTCCATGTACCTCGTGGTCTGGATTCAGCCTCGTTTCTTGGCCTGCATATATCTATTCCGGTGTCTTCACCGCCAGCCTTATGCACGATCATCTTCAGATACTTTGACAGGACGCACGGCATCAACGTCAGTACCGTGGACCTCAGGACTCATCACGACTCCAGTCATGAGTGCACCGGTCTCAATACGCACAGAAACGGTACCTCCACAACGCGACAGCGCGACGTTCCCGAAGTTGAAGCAGAAATGGCTGCCTATTTTCCCCAATCGAAAATCCCCAAACCTTTGGCCCGATCCCTCAAAATCAGTTGGCCGCCGGTGTTTGGACAGTAATGAGGGCACCGTATGGGAAGCAGTCGGTCCCGCCCGCGAGGCTTTCACGCAAATAGCAAAAGTTGTCCAGGACCTGCTCGAATCTAACGCCGACTATCTGGATGAGGGCGAGGAGGTTTCTCCCACCTTCTCCTATGGCCTTTGGATGATAGGTAAGCATGCAGCAAACGCCATTCCCACCATTGTCCTGGGCTGTCCGCGGCGACCAGTCCGAAAGCGCGCCGAAAGCTTGATCAAAAGCAATGGCGTCCTGGATCAATACCCCGGAATAGTTCTCAAGACGTCTTCTGCGACTCCGAGACCACTTGCCGATAGTGGTTACGAGACTGCCACCGGGGGTGATACAGTCAATCTTTACACCATCGGCAGGCCTGAACGCTCGTGTGGGGTGAGTGTCTTGGTCGGCCGAGCGAGCGGCCCTGTTGCAACGAGAGTTAGGAAAGCTACAATAGGAGGAGTCGTTCATCTTAACCATGAGAGCTATGCCATGACTGTTGCTCATGCCTTGTCCGAGGGCGCGGGCCCACCGACCACGAGTGCAGACCCCGTGGATTACATTCATTTCGACGATGATTCGGAATCCGAATCAGAAGATAGAAGCTTGGTGGAAGGAACCAGCAGAGGTTTGTAACCCTACATATACGAGCGTGACACTACGGGTGGGATTGCTAAGTCTGCTACTGACAGGTAGTGTGTCATCCTTTGGCGAATCTTCCGCTTCCGCCCAGAGTTTCAGTCCATCGTCTCGTCAAGCCACGGACGCTATGGCCTACCAGTCAATCTTCGAACCGAGCGATGCGACACTGAAATCATCTCTAGGTACTCATGCGAGTGCCAGTGTCTTGTTGGCGGATGCTGTGCTGTCGGAAGATGCCGTCAAAATGGGCTCTCTGCATCGAGCAGGGCCATCCTCGAATGGCTACCAGCATGACTGGGCATTGTTCAAGATCAGTTCAGATTGGCCTTCTGACAGTAACGGAGCGACTCTGCCATGGCCGGCCGAAGAGAAGATCCACGTGAGCGGAATCGCCTCATTTGAAGCCAGCAGGCCCGTCATTGTCGCGACTGGACGGAGGGTGTCCACCGGAGGTTCTGTCTCCTCCACACCCACCTTCGTTCGCGCTCAAGCTTCTCACTGTTTTGATCAGTTGTGGGCCATCAGTGTCGACGAACCGCTCGGTGAGTTTCCTGGCACTCTATATTTTTTCAGGTGGAGAGCAGCTTACACGTCGGCATCTAGTTCCCGGAGACTGCGGCTCTTGGGTCATTGACTCTGATTCTGGACACCTGGTCGGTGTAGTAGTTGCAGGTCTGCTGCAGTCCCACTTGGCGTATCTAGTCGGCGCCAGACAGCTATTCCGCGGTATCTTTCAGAGCACAAGGACGCAACCAAGCCTCTCAAGGGCCCCTAGGACACCATCACTACCTCCACCACCTCCACCAGACTCCTTACCTGAGCCCTACTCCGGTCCATATAGCGGCCTCTTGACTGTAATGGTTGCGAAACCTGAGGGCATAGGCGCAGTCAGACGACCGTACATGGTCATCTCACTTGGCAATTCCGAACATTTTGCTCGTGGTCCTGAGCGCACGGGCTTCGAACAACTCCCCGACACCGAATCTGGAAGCAAATCTATCCAAATACCGGACCCCGGTGAATCTGCATACGGCATGACAATTAGTCGCTCTCGAAGACCAACCGGATCGCACACTGAGTCTCACGAGTGGACGGTATCAACAAAATTGTGAGTCTGCCACATCCACAGCCATGCGATGGTTTGGAGCTCTCATTTCGTGCCCATGCCCAACCCTATACTTTCAAGGCGTATGGCGCACTACTGTAGTCGCGAACACTGACAGAGATTAGCGACATTGTATGGCGTCTCGAATGGTTCAGTGTGTCCCTTTACGATGAGGCCCTCAACGACGCATTTCTCGGCCAGGTGAGGTTTTTATTGACGTTCGACCCGAAGCGTGGCACCGTCTTTCAAAAGCGAGATTGCAAATTGGAACCTCGAAACGCTTCTGACAAACATGTATCTGGGCGCATCAGCATCTTCATGGCATTGGAACAAACGGCGGGTGAAGGCACATCTTTCACCACAATCAAGCCGATTGGAAAAGGCAAGTCAATTAGCTTCCCAGTTTGAGAGGCTCCCGACTTACAAGAAGTAGGGAGGTACGGCCAGGTGTATCAAAAGCGAAAGCCGGATACAAATCGCCTGTATGCAGTGAAGGAGGTTCCGTGTAGCACCTACGCGAACCCCGAGGGAATCCTCGAGCGTGTCCAGAAGCTGATCGTGGCGAAAGACTCATCGCCCTTTGTTGCCGACTTTAGATTCGTATTCCAAACAGCATCGTTGCTCCACTTTGCTGTTGACTTCATCTGTGGCGGTAATCTCTTGTGGCATTTGCATCAAGAGGGAAGGTTCATGGAGGACAGGGCGCGATTCTACACAGCCGAGATTGCGCTGGCGCTTGAAAATCTGCATCAAAGCGGATGCACTCGCCAAACGGTGACGCCCGACAACATCCTCCTCGACTCGGCAGGCCATCCTATTCTATCCTGTCTTGGTATACTCGACACCTGGGCCCGGCAAGAAGAATTCGAACAAAATCCTGATGACCAGCATACGGCATTCAACGAATCACTGGAGTACTGCGCACCGGAACTTGTGCTCAGAGAACCGCCTGGTCGAACGGACTTCTGGTCGCTGGGTGTGCTAGTATACGAGATGGTCTGTGGCTGGAATCCCTTCTACAACCAAGATCAGCTACAGATGAAGAAGGACATCGTCTTCGGTAGAGTCCAGTTGCCGCCCGATGCTCTGAGCGTTGAGGGGCAGGCATTTGTCAAGGCTTTGCTGACACGAAATCCTGAGCAGAGGCTGGGCCACCAACGCGGCATGATTGAAATCAAAGAACACCCCTGGATGGCAGACATCGACTGGGAAGAACTGGCGGACAAGAGGACGATTCCACCATTCAAGCCAAAATTCGTACCTCAGGACACCCTCGCAAGCTGGATCAAGGGTCTCGAAAGCGGGCGTGAACAGGCAATGGGCACCAGCGCCCACAAGACCGGTTTATCATCTGGACGCAACACGATGGACTCGGGGTATATGTCTGCTCGCATGAGCGCCGCTAGCAGATCTACCCCCTTCATGCACACACCGGACTTTGCCAGCTCCATGTCCGAGTCGGGAAGGGATGTCCAGAGCCTCTCACTCGCGGGCGGCGCTGGTTGGCGAGAGACGATCATCGAGGGTCCTGAGGAGGATGAAGGCTTGGGGGTGGAAGCGGGTATGTACAAGATGGAAATTTGATGTGGATGCTGTAGTGGAATCTCAGCACCGGCTGAGTAGCAGCACGAGCATCCAGCATACGCCCTCTCTCTGGCCAAAAATCTGGAAGTCCCCCCGTTAGTGTTAATGCGGCATTCTCAATATACGTAGGAGAGGGCCAGTCTCGTTGGAAACCCGCCTATTTCCTTCGATCGCAATCCACGATAATACAACAGAAGATAATGGCCTCGACAAAGTGAGCACGAGGACGCGCGGGACGACTGAAGTACAGAGCCGACATCGGGCTTCCGCGTCCGCCTCCATCAGCTCGACTATCTTCCCGACGGCGAAATGATATTGCTATTGGTCTGATACTTCCTCAAGGCATGTTGTCCACGACTACATATACTTCTGCGCTCTTCCAACTGGGCAGGATCTTCTGTTAGCAGAACGCGCAAAGATACAGCCAAAGTCGACTTACGCTCGAAATGGCAGCAATGAATAGCCATCCTCGTGAGAGTGACGACGACCTTGGCCTCCCCGAACCATTTGCTTCTGTACCACGCTCTCCACTCACACTTGGTCCCTCACCCATCCATGCCCTTCCCAACATCTCGGCCGCCCTGGGGGGGAGAGTGTCCATATATGCCAAGCGCGAGGACCTCAACTCGGCCCTCGCCTTTGGGGGCAACAAGACCCGCAAGCTCGAGTACCTCCTCCCGGACGCCTTGGCACAGAACTGCGACACCCTGGTCTCCATTGGCGGCTACCAGTCCAATCATACCCGCCAGGTTGCTGCCGTGGCTGCCAAATCGGGTCTCAAGTGTAAGCTCGTGCAGGAGAAGTGGGTTGACCACAATGACGTGGGCTACGACAAGGTGGGAAACATTCAACTATCGAGGTTGATGAGCGCAGACGTGAGGCTTGATCAGTCTGGGTTCGGGATCGAGCACAAGCAGACTCTCAAGAGATTGGAAGAGGAGGTCGTTGCCGGAGGGGGGAAGCCGTATGTAAGTTCTACCAAGCCTCCCTCACCCCTTTTCTTCTTCTGTGTTGGCACTTGACTCTCCACGACCAGATCATCATCCTTTCATATTAGTGTGATGATGGATCCAAGAAGTGAAGTGCCTGAACGTCAACTTACTGTCTCTTACTATACCTGTTAGTACATCCCCGCCGGCGCCTCGGACCACCCTCTCGGCGGCCTGGGCTTTGCTCGCTGGGCCTTCGAAGTATACGCCCAAGAACGGCAACTGGACGTCTTCTTCGACACCATCATCGTCTGCGCCGTCACAGGCAGCACCTTCGCCGGCATGATCGCCGGCTTCAAGCTGCTCGAACACATCCACCCATCCATCCAAAAGCGTAAGGTCATCGGCATCGACGCCAGCGCCAAGCCCAAAGAGACCTTTGACCAAGTCCTCCGCATCGCGCGCGACACGGCCGCCAAGATCGGGCTCAAGGCCTCAGACATCTCGGAGGCAGATGTCATTCTGGACGAGCGCTACCATGCTGGCACGTACGGGCTAGCCGACGCAGCGACGCTGGATGCCATCCGGTTCGGCGCCCAGACCGAGGCCTTCATCACCGATCCGGTGTACGAGGGCAAGAGCCTCGCCGGGCTGATTGACATGGTCAGGCGAGGCGAGATCGAGGAGGGCAGTAATGTGCTGTACGCGCACTTGGGGGGCCAGTTGGCCCTGAATGCGTACTCGGAGATTCAGTGACGAGGGCTGAATGGAGTCCATACTCCGTACATTGGACTCATAAGACAGGAACTTCTATACGGAATACCTTGACTGGTGAAGGAGGGGGCGCACATCACATCTCCCGGGATGTATACGGTCATCACATTCAGCGGACACCAAACCCGGCACAAGGTCCTTGGCAGGGAGAATGTATGTATGCACTGAGTCCTTACTATTGTAAAGTCGTTGGCGGGAAATCCGCCTTTAGTTTAGGCGGTCCATCTGAAGAGTTGTATCTCCTATCTATATCCCTCTCTCCCTCTCTCTTATTCGCCTTAGTGTACTCTATTGTACTTCACTTTCATACCACCTAAGTTCTCCCCTGACTATATTAAGCCCCCTATTGTTAATTCTCCTCCTAGCTCCTTTCAAGTTCGCCTTGTTACCTAAATTCTCCCTTACCGTATTAGCCTCTCCTCGATTCTCCCTTTTAGCTCGTTTAAAATCTACCTCGTCTCTTCGAGTACGCCTCGATCACTTCCTAATCTTTATTTAATCTTCGCGGTCCCCTTTACACTTTCGAGGAGGACCTGTTTCGGCCCCCCTCGCGTGCCTAATCCCTCTATAGCGTCTTGGACTTCGCCGGCGGCGTATCGTGTAGGCTTAGCTGACCCCGCCCATTATCTACGCCTCGACCAGGGTCCTGGGAATATGGGTGTGAGCATCGCTAATGTCGGCGTGTCCCCTTCTGCCATCTTGCGAAGGTGACCCCGTGTGACGTGTTACCTCTGGCGTTTGTTTCAGACCTACAACCCTCCCACTAAGCTCGACATCACCGACAACAGCGAATCGAACATCCTCCGGGACGCCATGGTCGGCACTCAACTCTCCGTGCTGCGGTATTAGGGCGGGGATGCTGCGTCTCGACTTAATCGACTAAGACATGAAAAGTGGCAGGAGCGTGGCGCTCACCCCCCATCTTTCTCAACAAGAGCTGACAGGTAACTCACTTCAGAGTGACTTCTAGACTGCCATGACCACAGAAGACTGTCACGAGGAGAGCTACGAGCAAGAGGAAGGCGGCAGGGAACGGGCCTTTCATAAATACTATTGAACACACACTCATTTCATCAACACCATACTCTGCCTGTAGACACATAAATCAAGTTCCTGCAATGCTCATGGCGAGTGCTCCATGGTCCCATACAATTTTGGTGAGGTGGCCGAGCAACTCTCATGCGGGGTTCAGTTGGAAAATTCTCCGCATGAGACAGTGGTCCCAGTGAACCACCATAGTCGGTGAGCCAATTAGAAGACCCTTATGAATTAGCGGCCCTCTGTTCGCTTCGCAGCACTCGACGACCGCTACTCCCTTGTCATTATTCAGATTCATCTGAACGCGATTGGGGCTAACTCTTCCTGGGATTTGATATGGCAGCCAAGGAGGTGCAGTACCGAGAGATTCAGGCCGTGATTGAAAAGCCCGAGAGCGATGAGCAGACCGAAAAGCTGAAAGGCCTGTTGCAGCCTTTACCACGGAATTTAACACACCAGGTGGAGTGGCTAAGGAAGTTGGAAGAGAAGCCCGGGTTTTTCCACGCCGTAGCAAACTGGGGCAGACCCAAAGAACACTTCAAACTCTTAAAGACGCTCTTCCGGCGGGAGAAACTGCGTTTGGACGAGGAGGACGACGAAGAAGATATGGAGACTGTCTTCGCGCCCGACTCACCCCCGAGTGAGAATTGTCGTCTCGCCAAGCTCTTGCTGAAATGCATTCCGGGCGTGATACACAGGAAGGACAAGGAAGGCAATATTCTCCACGCGCTCTGCAGAGAAGGCACCGGGACTATGGCCGCCGTCGTCTTGGAGGCCATGAGCGAAGATGATATTACTTACTACCTGCGGGATACTGGGAATGGCTCTTTCCCGATCCCCTTCCCGGTCTCCTTAGCGGTGAATCGTAACGACAGGACTCTATTGGAGCTACTGGTAACACCACCCAAGCCCGCCGCCGACGCATCGCACTTCGACGCTAACTCGCGCGACGACGGGAGGAGAATAGACCACGTCCTCGCAGCGGTCAAGAACCGCAATCTCCCGTTCCTGGAGATCCTCCTGAAGCACTACGCTAACAAGCAGGAACTACTGACCGATAGGGTCTACACCTCAGCGGCTGAGTCCGGTGACATGGAAGTCTGGAAATTTCTTGCCGAGGAGAGGCCGGATCTCGCACAGAAACCAGAGCTCCTAGCCACAGCGGTCCAACATCGGAACCTTGCTATCGTGCGCCACATACTCGAGAACAACCCCGATGTCTTCAAAGACCAGACGCAGCTCACTAAGACGACGCAGATCGCCGTCCAGCTCGCAAAGGGTGGCACCGGCGTCTCGGGACCGGACGGCGGTCCTGACAGCGAGGGAGCCAGGAAGACCTCGGTGGCTATTGAAGACCTAATACTGGACAATATGGTGCGCAAGCTGAGCTCTCGTGACGTGAAGATGTGCTGGCCACACGACAAAGGCCGGGCTGCCAAGGAGGTGTCTCTGGAGCTCGATCTGCGGAGGCCTCGGAACTGGGCCTGGTTCGCCCGGATCGTCGAGACGGCCAGGTCCGAGGTCAACGAGTGGGAGGCTGGGAAGGGCGAGAGATCGGCGACTAAGAAGCAGGATGAGCTACTGGCACAGTTGAGGGAATTACTCCAGACAGTCAATCCCCCTGCGACGGTCGAGGAGATCCGCAGGTTGCTCGAAGCGGCCACTCAAATTTCGGCACCCGAAGGCAGCGTGGAGGAGGAAGTGCCAGTGGAAGGACCACAAGGTCAAGCCAGGGCTGCCGACGTCGTGTCAGATGACAAGTCGGTCCGTGCAAATGGCCACGAAGTTTACCAGGCACCTGAAAACGTCAAGTCGAGGGCGGACGACGTGAGACCCGATATCACCGGAATGCTAACTCCAGAGGAGGCCGATGCGGCCGACGAGCAAGACCCTAAACTACAACTGAACGGCGCATCTCTGTTGGCGGAAGTTCCTCCGTATCGTAGCCTGTATAACATCGACTTCCAACCGTACCTCAAGTCCGTCTCCATTCCAGACCTGGACCGGTTTCGCAGCCATGAAAATGCGATGCGGATTGAGCACGTGTTTGGCAATGAGGTGAAATATATCCTGGACTGGCTGCGTTTCGTCAAGGGTGTACGCAAGATCCTAAAACTGCGCGTCCTAGACTCGCGCCACTGGCCGCATAGCGAGGAAGTGATCGAGGAGGCGATAAAAAACTTTCACATCGAGGAACTGGACTGGAAGCGGCTTGATCTTTCCGCGAGGGCGATAAAGAACGCCGCCAATAAGGCGCATACTCTGCACCTGTATGCCAGCGGGAACTGGGCGCCGATCTGTCAATGGACCGGCAGCGAGGGCCTTGGAACCCTTACCGTGAGCCCCCGAATCTGGCATTGCACCTTGACTGTGATGCAGGTACAATAATGTTGACTGTGCAGCAGACGGTAAAAGACCTCCACATAACCATGATCAGAGTGAGTCTTTGCCTAGAATCTTCCCCAGGCTTCAGGCGTTGGACATCTATGCTCAAATTTCTGGTCAGGATCCGCAGAGCGGGACATCGACGAAGAGGGTACAGGATCAGACCGACGAGTTAACGAGATGGCTGGAGGCGAAGGGTTGGAAGCGCAGACCCGACCACAAGCAAGCTATTCGAGCCGAAAACGACAGAATCTTTTCGATAGAGCCTTCGCCTTGGGCCTGGATCGCAGGGCAGACCCCAGGAAACACGACCGTACCGGTCGTCAGAGAGTATGTGACCAGAATGTGGCTATTCGAGTCCTGCTCATCATAACTGACCTTTTGGGAAACCCAGCCCGAGAACGGTCATCCGACTGAGCCAGTTCATCCCATCGTACGAGACGGCTTTCAAGGCCCGGCTCGCAAGCCAGGTGACTAGGCGGCCGATCCGCCCCATCCGAGTCGCCATCTTCGACAGCGGGGTGGACAGAGGCGAGTTCCAGAAAACCGACGATTTGGTGGGAGCCTCCTTCTCTGAGCAGGGGAGCTCGGCCGACTCGTACTGGTGGATATCCTCGGAAGAGCACGGCACCCAGATGGCCAAGATCATCAAGAGCATTGACCCTTGCTGCCACTTGTTCATTGCCAAGGTCGCCGAACACCGAACCGAGATCACAGCTGAGGCCGTGAGTGAGGTATGTGAGCCTCAGAGCCGCTGGCCTGGGAGTGCCGAGCTTCACAATAACTCTTATCTCTGCCCCTCTCTCTCCTTACTCGAGCTGACGAGCGAGTCCCCAGGCGCTGAAAATGGTAAAGATGCACGATGTTGACGTCGTGTCCATGAGCTTTGCACTAGACAAAGGGCCTACGGACCTACACGAAGCAGTAAAGGAGGCGGCACGCGAGGGCATCGTGCTGCTTTGCAGCACGGCAGACGAGGGCGGGAACAAGACCGTAGTGTACCCAGCCAAGTGGACGGAGCAGACGCTGTCAGTGGCGGCCTGCAACGACGAGGGCGAAAAGTCGGCCTTGAGCACGGCCAATGCCGAATACTATTTCCGGGGCGAGAATGTCTTGTATGAGGTCTCGTCGGGCGACGGGGGAGCCCTGGTCGAGCAGATCAGCGGCAGCAGCGTGGCCACTGCCATCGCGGCCGGCGTCGCCTCCCTGTGCCTTGCCTGCTGCCAGCTGGACGGCAAGAAGGTCGACAAGTATGAGCGGGCCGCAAAAGTCAGAGAGCTGTTTGACAAGGCCAAGGACAAGAATTACGTCCGTCCGTGGGTGCTCTTCGGGGAGGAAGGGAAGGGCGACGGGGAGAACATGTTCCAGCCCATCAAGAGGGCGAACCGTTAGTGACAGTCATCCTCACCTTCTCACTCCAGTTTGGAAACTCCCGGTGGGACCCTTCCTGGGTCTTTGCATTGATATCATCCCTATAGCAATCTCTAAGGTAATGAAGCTACGAAGTTACGAGGATATGGCGTGGGCATGGAAATGGAGCGACGAGGACTTGATGACCTACAGAGCATAGTATACAATATCATCACACACGAGTTACTCATCCTCGTCTTCCTCCTCGTCTGACTCTTCCTCTTCCTCCTCATCTTCGTCCTCCTCCTTGTTCTTCTTCCTTCTGCCCCCGATAAACGCCTTACTCGGCAAAAAGTTTTCCAGGTGATATGACTCTGGAAGCTGCAGCGAGACGCCATCGACCGTATCCCGCACTAGGTCGAGGAGAGAGCCCGTCTCGATACCGTCAGTTTTGCCCTGCAGCTTCATCTGGGAGGGAGAGAAGTTGACGGGGTCGTCGAGTGTCGAACGACGCAGGAAGCGCCTCAAACGTTTAGGCCGCTGCTTCAAATCCAGGACCGGGTTGAAGGTACCGTACACATCCAGGATGAACTCCCCGATGAAATCGTTTTCATTGAACCGTTCGATGAGGACAGCCACGCGGAAGTCCTCTAGGACGCCGTGCATTTGGAGCTTGTTCTCCTCCAGGCTCCACCAGATAGTATTCTCGACTCCCGTCTTCGGGTCCGGGCTGATGCCGGCCCTGCCTTTGGCAAAGAATTCCTGAAGATGCGTCCTCTTGATATTCCTGTGGCCCCCGCCCGTGAGGGCAACAGGAGGGTGGCTAAGGCCCAGGGAACCCGTGAGTCCTTTATCAGTCTCGATCTTTTGGGTATCCGGCTGCATAAGGCGCGATCGGGGAAACGGTGCGTACGAAATGACAATTGGCGAAGCGGCTGTGGCAGCCGTCGTAGTTCTGACAGTGCCGGGGGTATTTTTGAAGGTGAATGAAGTCTTGATGCTGGTGAAACGATGGCCCGGCTTCGGATAGAGATTGTATTCGAGGACCAGAAGTGTGGCCGGCCGCGATGGCTTCTGGTTGACCGTCTTCAGATGACCGTGGATACAGGTGATGATTCTGGTCTTGACAGTGAAGTAGGACTCTGCATCCTGATAGCAGATCGTAAAAGGCTGGACCTCGTCTTTGGTATAGTTCTTCCGATGGATCAGGGTCTTGAGAGCGCCATCAGTGACAGGGCCGTCCCAAGCCCTACACTCCTTCCCCACTTCGCCTATCAGGGCTGACGAGTCAATCGTGGGCATGTTGAAGTCATTGATGGTAATGCGAGAGAAAGAGAAGACCAGGGTGGTGGGTGAAACAGGTTGGAAGTAGAATGCGCAAGTACGCTGCCAGACCAAATAGAGTCGATTGTAGACAAGGCCTGTCGCCGGTCAACCAGTCACCTGGATAGAACGAATAGCGAGTCACTCGAGAAATAATACAGCTACCCCCGCACAAGCAACCGGTAAAGCTTCATTAGTAGGTGCGGCTGACAACACATCATGTATGGCGTGTCCCCTTCTCAGCGAATGGATTCAGCCGCAGCGGCGTCTGCAGAACGTGAAGAACCAATGAACGGGCTAGTGGGGGGCAGTGGCTGCCAGGAAGGCTGGGAAAGCGTGTCAGTCCCCATCACTTTTCAGCCCTCCCGATGTAGAACCAACCGCGTAAGTCATGACTGTGGAATTGGTCGGTTGAATGAGGCACCTGGGTAGCTGTCCGAGTGGTGGACCGCATACATGTGACCAGCCTTGGCAGGAAAGTGCAACACTCGAGCCTATCATCCCGTAATCAACCTTTTAACCAGGCCAGCCAAGTGCCAGTCACCAAGGCGAACAATCAGACTTCGATGGCGATTCAGCCAGAAGAAGCAGTGTCAGCGGATGATCCTGCTGCAGAAGAATCTGTCGAGTCGCAAGACGTCGTCCCTGAGGAAACCGTCCCTGCGGAAGCTGTCATCGAAGATAGAGGCAAGACCGAGGAGCCATCATCCTCTCTCCTCAACCCCGGCAGATCCAATGACAATGGTGACAGCGTGGAAGAGAGGGACGGCGACACAGATGACGTTGAAACAAGTGGCCCGGACAACTCGGATCCGGACATGGAAATCGCCCGGAACAACAGGAGTCGGCCGAGCACCAGCAGGATCAGCAAGCGACATGGCGACACAGATGACGTTGAAACAAGTGGCCCGGACGACTCGGATCCGGACATGGATGAAGACCAGAGTTGGCCGAACACTAGCAGGATCAGCAAGCGACATGGCGACCTGGTGTACTCAGCCCTGCAGGGAGGACGCGACATCGACTCGCTGTTGGCAAACCCCGATGAATTCTATCTGGAGGATCTCGGCGAAATGGACAGCACTGTTCTCCACGTGATGAGCGACAGGTGGACCGCAGAACTCGAACCGCTATTTAGGAGCCTGATGGCCAGGTTCCCGGACATGTGCCTGCAAGAGGACTACCTGGACCGCAGCATCCTCAACCGCAACCAAGTCGGCGAGAGCAGGGATCGCTTCGCCAAATTCTTCGTCAGCAACTACCCAGACTCGACCGCCGAGCTGATCTCCCGACACCCCGATCTCCTGGGCTTCCTGCTCGCTGCGCTTCACTCCGGTACGGCGTGGTTGCATTTGCTCGAGGGGATATCGCCATCCACTCTGCGGGTGAAGGATAAAGGCGGCAACGGATTTCTGCACCTCGTCATCCAGCAAGCTCATGAACAAGCTCCTGGCCGCGGCCGCTGGCTGCCGCAAGTCATCAAGCAGGTCATTGACAAGGAATCGGCGCTGTTACTGGACCGTAACCACCAAGGAAAGACGCCGTATCAGCACCACATTGCACTCCTGCGAGAAGCCAAGGTAAGTAGACCAGTGAGTAGTATCAAACATGAATTGATCAAGCCAATATATGCAGTCTTCTCCCGAGAAACTTGAGCGCGAAAAGGCGACCGGGCGGTTCACGAAATTGACGAGACCGAAGAGAAGAAAGCCGCAAGGCGTCTTGCCCGTGTCCGTAGATTCACAGTCGAGAAATTTCGACGACGTCGAGAATGGTAAAGCGAGGCTAATGGAGGAGGAATCGGACAGGAAATCATCCTCATTTAATTTGAATGAAGAGATCTCAACAGCGTTGTTACAAGAAATGTATCGCCGGCTAGACGTGAATCAGATCAGAGACTTGCTGCATGGAGCGGGCGAAGGTCAGTATACACCCACGACCCTCTTCCCCTCTTCTCTGCAGGACCAAGGCTGAACCGTCGTTACTCAGAGGTCGAGTTCGACTTGGATCTCCTCGAGCTTGGCACCAGGGAAAAATCGGCTAAAAGCCTAGAGGTTGTCAGGATGATTCTGGACCAATTGAGGCTGCACAGCTATCTGAGGAATGTCTGGATCCCCCATTGCAACCCGGACACGGAGCTGCTGTTGGGTATCTTCGACACCTTGAGAATGAAAGGCGTGAAACGAATCATGCGTCTCGACGTCGACGAGGATGTTAGCCGTCCGCACAGCGACCAGGTCATCATCCAGGCGCTAACGGGATTCGAGAACATCGAGGAGCTGAGCTGGAAGAAGACGGACTTATGCAGCAGCGTCTTGCGGGCTGCTGCACCGACCGTTCGGAGCGTCGAACTCTTCTCGAGTGGGAACCTTGCCGTCCTTAGAAGCTGGTCTGCAAATGACGGGCTGCTAAGCCTACCACACGTACGCTTTCCCGCCCCTTCGCTGCTCGATACCGGACCCCAATGGGCCTGTGTCTAATTATCTAATGTTCTGCAGCTGGTGGATATAGGTCTTTTCATCATTCCACAGATCGAGAGCCTGGAGGATGCAAATTATTACGCAGAAAAATTCAAGCGGAGAATCCTCGAAAGCTATGAGAGTACCCGCAAAAAAGAGTCGGGGTCGAGGAAGAAGTTGTCGGTAGATATCAGCGTTCGGCCACTCCATAGACAGAACGAGCCGCTTATATGGACTGAGGCGCTCGGTGGGACAACGAGCTGGTTGAAATTGGCTGAGTCGGTGCGTGATCAGAGACAATGGTGAGTTACATCCGCCCCCTTACTTCCTACTTTCCGTCCTGCTTCGACCAGCCAGCTCAGGTGCTTCGCATTCGCAGGAAGTCATCAGTCGACCTGATGAAACTGCTACCGGTGCTGTTACAATACCAGGAAGACCTACCTGAGGGCACGAAAGTCGCTGTCATCGACGACGGCGTCGACGTGAGCAGAGTGGGGTCTGGTGCTATCATCTCTGGCAAGTCTTATGTAACCGATTCTTCTGGGAGGATCAGACCCTTCTACTTTTCCTCGACCGGTCAGGGGACAGAGGTAGCAGCCCTCATTTCCCGGTTTTACCCAAGACCGCGGCTCTACATCGCCAGGGTGAATCCGGATGGCGCCCAGATAACGCCTGTTGCACAGGTACGTGAGTATCGGCGACCCCTATCCCCAAAGCTCCGTTTGAACCACGAGAACACACTGACAGAATCAACTCGAAGGCAATCAGGTGGGCGATAGACCAGCGCGTGGGCGTCATCGTGCTCAGCCGGACGATTGATCTGCCTTCCTCCTCGGGAGCGGAGGGCCGGAAAAGGGGCGAGGGAGACCTCTTCGATGCGCTGTGGAAGGCTAAGGACCTAGGGGTGCTGGTTCTGGGCGCCGTGGGCGATGAGACCCGCGGCCTGGCACACGAACTGGCCATTATACATATCGCCGCCACACGCTGGGACGAGGACGTGCGGCAGTCAGCGACAGAGCAGGCCGACTTCACCGTGTCGATCAAGGGCCTCGATCTGCCGGCGACCTTGTCGCGGAACGCGGCGGCCACAGCAGTGGCCGCCGGAATGGCCACGCTGCTCATTGCCACGGCGTCGCGAACCGACTTTAGGCCGCGCGATGTGGTGAAGGTGTTTCAGTCTCTCGCCAGCGGGCGTGAGTCCAAGTGCATCTCGGTCGACCGGCTGATGGACGCCTTAGTGGTGCTGGAGCAGCAGAACCCTGGCGGCCCGAAGGTGCTCGATGTCATTCGCAAGCACATCTCTAGTCGGGAATTGTACTGAAGCAGCTGTGATGTCGTAAACCTGCGGGCAGGGGTTAGCGGGTCCGGTGTGCCAAATCCATGCGGCCAGGTACGATTCGTAGCTATTAAAGCAACATATACACTGCTAACTCGTACCGATGGAGTTGTGCTGGAGGGAGTCTGGTGATACCATTGAATGGAGGACGTCCCGAGGGTCCAGGGCTGGCCAGACCATATGATGAACCTACAGTAATGTAAAATTATCCACCCCGGGTGCGATCGCCGCGCTCGCAGGACGGTGGGCCGAGCCCCCGGCGGAACTCGGTCCCTGCTGTCGGCCAATCGGAATGCCCGCCCGGCTCGACCTCGTCGCCCTGCGATCGCGGACCAGGAACCTCATTCCCTTGTGACTCGGTTGGTGAACGCGTGTGACGTGTCCCTCTGGCGTTTGTTCCTGACCTGTAATCTCCGCTCCCTAACTAAAACAGCAAGCTCGACACCGCCGGCTGTTTGTCCTTGGCGCCGCGGTCGGCACTCCGCCACTCCATGCTGTTCCATCGGGGCGGGGATGCTGCATCTCGACCTGGTGGAGCAAGACATGGAAAGTGGTTGGTTTTTTGGGGGACGCCAAATTAGGCGGTATTAATAGGGTGCCAAGTGTCGTGTCCGTACTCGTATACGCTCCGCACACCTCCCGCCCTCGTAGGTTGCCTGAGGGGGCCGAGACGGAAGATCCTCACCCCCATCGAGAAACATCTCCGAGAAGCTGGACGAGAGCGCAGCATAGAGTCCTCCTGGGTTAGCTTGAGGTTGATGGCTCGGCCTTGTTAGAGGTTCAAGTGGGAGGCCGTATTCGTCGAGCTCCACGTCTGTGGTATTTCAACCGAAGATCAACATCAGTATGTATCTCCTGCTTGTTGTCGTTAACAACGGATCTCGAGCTCCAGAGCTGGCTATAAGAATGGCACTCTTCGCCCGTCCAGAGGTCGACCTCAGAAAGCCCGCAACCACATTCATTTCAGAGGTCGACGATCAAGACACCAGCGACTGCATTACACCACCATGGTTACCATTCGCTTCCTGACCGGTTGCTTCGCGCTGACCATTCCTTGTGCCTATGCGTGTCCACTCGAATCCCGCCAGGACAGCGCCGACTTTATGACAATCGGCGACGATGGTCCTGCAGACCAGGAGACCCTGGGTTACAATCTCAACCACCTCTCCCTCATTGTGCACAACCTTACGGCCAGCATGGAATTCTATGGCAACGTTCTCGGGATGCGCCATCTCTTCACCGCGCAGTTGACTCCCTCGTACAGTGTCACGTACATGGGCCACGCCCACGGTGGGAAGAATGGCACGGGCTATCAAACCGGCGAGGAATTGCTCCGCGAAAAGAACAATGCCGCAGGGCTCCTGGAGTTTCAGTATTTCGCAAACTCCGAAGACCGAGGCCTGACTGCTACTACTCAACGCCCAAACACCTTCAGTCACATCGGCCTTGTTGTGCCCAGCCTCGAGAAAGCTCAGGAGCGAATGGAACGATTCGGGGTCAAGGTCACCAAGCGCATCGGTCAGAGCGCCGAGGGGATCGCCTCGGTCGAGAACGCGCTTGGTGCCGGCGACTATGCTACCCAAAATCAGACCGAGCGTGACCTGCTCGTCAAGGGGCAGGAACTAGTGGGATTTGCTCAGCTGTTGACTGTGGAGGATCCAGATGGGAACATGATCGAGGTTCAGCAGCTTGTCCCACCTCCAGGTGTCGCGTAACGGCACGTGTCTCTCTCACGCCAAACACGCTTTGGAAGTGGACGGTTCGGCGGGGAGAGTAAGACGGTCGAGAATGATCATCAGCCTCGAGAAAATCCGGTCGGTTGACGGATGAAGAAATGCTATGAAACTGTAGGTATCTAGATATTTCCGTCCCCACGTTGATCAGATGAATCCGACACATTCAATCTCGACATCGGTTCCCCGTGCCAATTCCTTGACGGCGACACATGCTCGAGCCTGTGACACACCTTCGGTCAGGCTCAGGCTCAACAGAGCAAAAGGGAAGCAAGACATCATTTCTCTCCACTGTAGGACAAGAGGGTAATAACTTACCGGTCGTGGCTCTTTGAACATGGTGTTGTACGCTTCATTCAATGCCGGTACATCCTTTATGTCCGTCACAAAAATGAGAAGCTTCAGGACCTTGTCCAAACTGGACCCTGCGGCTTCTAGCACCGCTCCAAGGTTCTTCAAGCATTGGATCTGCCAAAACGAGGGGGCATCAGTACTCAATGCGCCTTTCTACCAGCGGGCTTCCACTTACTGTTCGGTCTCCAATAGTACCCTCGACGAGGGCACCGGTTTCTGGATCTGTACCTAGGGTGCCGCTGCAGAAAACAAAGCCATTTCGAATGGTGGCTTGGGAGAGAGTTGGGTTCGGTTTCGAAGCGATGGAAATGGCCTCTCGCTGACTGGACGACATGATGGCTGACTGATTCAAGGAGGCTCAATGGAAGTGTCCGTTATCTTTTCTTGCCGTGATTTGGCTGCTAAAGATATAATGTGAATGCGTTCTTCAAAGCGGGTTCCTCCATAATTAATATACAGACAGTATTGTGGCTTGGGGTGTGGAAGAGACCGCTCAGCCGATAAACTCACGCCGAAAGCTGGTAGGAGAGACATGGTTATGAGCGAGTAACTCCCTTCGTGGAAATCCGTTGGAGCTGTTAGCAACTGATCCCGATCAGAGGAGAGGAATCTTTGACACGAACGGCTCACTGCGGCAGAGTCGACATTGTCCCCATCAGCACGACGCCATGTGCATAGAGCCGATCCTGCCAAGTCGGAAAGAGCCGAACACGCCCTCGGACTCTATTTACAGCAATGCTGCAAGACGAGCCCCGTTTCGACGGAGGTAAATAAGATGAAATTGTCGACGATGCCCGGGAAGCAACGATGGTAGGTCTTATTGCCATAGTAAGTCTTGTGCAAAAACGTTTCGTGTCGAACAATTCCTTGGTCCCTTCGGTCCTTGTGTTAGCGAAATGGTCGCCTCTCAAGAACAGGCTGTTTTGGACGCCGCTATCCGGCGCTATGTGGAGCGGAACCCAGTGTCACTGGACATACACAAGCGGGCATTGGACTACTTACCTGGCGGCAACACCAGAACCACATTATATTCGCCGCCCTTCCCAGTGAGCATGAAAAGAGGTCAAGGATATAAGTTGTACGACGAGGATGGCCATGAGTGAGTCCGGTGGTCCCTTGCTGATTTGCTTGTATCTCCCTTAATGGGTTAAGTGTACTGGGGCTGACCTGTAGGAAGATACGTGGACCTCGTAGGTGAATTGACGGCCGGTCTATATGGTCATTCGCACCCAACACTCCAAGAAGCATTGATCACGGCCTGTCGAGACGTCGGGCTCAGTCTGGGCGCAACCAACGTCCACGAGCAGGTATATGCCTCGCTGCTGTGCCGTCGCTTTAGACTAGGGCACATCAGATTCACAAATTCCGGAACAGAGGCAAACATCCACTGCGTTGCTGCCGTCCGTCGATTCACCGGACGGGACAAAGTGATTGTATATCGTGGTGGCTACCATGGAAGCGTTCTCGCCTTTGGGACCGGGATGGCAGCCAACAATATCGACAAGCACAACTGGATAGTCCTTCAGTACAACAGTGTTGCGGCAACGCGAGAGGCGTTCACGAAACATGACGATATTGCCGCCGTTTTGGTGGAAGGTGTACAAGGGTCAGCTGGGTCGATTCCAGCATCCAAAGAATTCCTCGACACTATTCAGGAGCTCTGTCAGAAGGTCAGTGATCTACCCCATCCCCAGCCTTTGCTTCCTGAGATGCTGGAGGCCGCAAATCTGACCCTTCTTTCCTCTGCAGAGTGGTGCCATGTTTATCCTAGACGAAGTGATGACCTCTCGACTGGCCCCGGGCGGATTGAGCGAGTTATGGCAACTGAAGCCTGACATGGTCACATTCGGCAAGTACCTGGGCGGAGGCATGCCCTTTGGCGCCTTTGGCGGAAGAAAGGAGATCATGGCCGTTTACGATCCCCGGAATCCTGCCAGCCTCGCTCACTCGGGCACGTTCCAAAACAACCCGATGATGCTGATCGCCGGACATGCCGGCCTATCCAGCGTTTACACTCCCGAGCTCGCTGTCACATTCAACAAGCGGGGAGATCTACTACGTAAACGACTCAACCAAGTCTTCGAGGGAACCGTATATACAGTCACGGGAGTCGGGTCGTTGATGTGTGTACACGCGACAACTACCGGCCTCGGCCCGGAGCAGATCAAATGCAAGGATGACTGGGATGCTGTCGAAGCGAGCAACCTCAAGATCCTATTTTGGCTGGAGATGCTCGAAGCCGGATTCTGGATCCATCGGAGGGGTTCGATCGCGTTGAACATCGAACTCCCGACGGAGGTTCTGGACTCTTTTATTGAAGCAGCAAAGAGCTTTGTTGAGAGGCATCGGGATGTTGTGTCGGTGCCCGACAAGTCGTGGGCAAGGTGATAAACTACACGAGGTTCGCTCTAATCAAGGAGTCTCACTTACTACAGTGGACAAATTTGATCGTCTTCACCAAGTGTACATAGTCCTTCTTCTAGAGAATAGAACACAGTCTGTAATTGCATATTTGGGATTCTAAAGCCGGCCAGAACCAGCTCTCTTATCGTCTGCATCCATACATAACTCTGTATGGCAGGAACACTAATAGCGGTGGAGCTGACGATCTGATGCAGGATCCCCTCGTCACGGCCACATATTACCACGGTGGTGTTGCTGAGGATTGGATCTGATAAACTCACCGATTCTTCAACTTTCGATATTGATAGACGATTGAAGAGGACAATTCTACGGCCAATGTAGGTCTGGGCAAACGATCGAGAGGGTGCGTCTGAAAGTCGGCCTGTTCCGCAACATGTGGTTCCTTTTTCCCTCTTGACGGGTTGAACCGACGCTGTCACCCTGTCGTCGGGATCGGCACATCGCACGACCTGCACCTCGATTTGTCCACGTAAAGTAAAATCAAGGGTGTGGAGCATTTAAAGCATTCGAGATCAAAAACAAAAGTAATGAACCTTTTATCAGAACAAGAGGGACGTTATCGTCGCAACCACCGTTGAACAACGCATTGGAAAACCGTTTTCGACCCAAGCACCCCGATCAGCATGCCGAAGCCAAAGGTCTTGTCGCTGGGAGAGCCGCAGTACGTCGACAAAGAATGGCGGGCCGATTTCGAATCCAAATTCGACCTTCATGTGAGCTTTCCCGTGGATCTCGTCCACCAACGGTCGGGTGGCTGACCGAGGAGCTAATTATTCAAGGTATTGCCATCCAGTGACCGGAAGACGATGGTCAAGGGGGTCGCGGACAAGGTGGCCAGCGACGGCCCTTTCGAGGCAGCCTGTATTCTCATGAACAGTGGGCAATATGAGCCTTTTGACGAAGAGTTGTTCGGCCCTCTGATGCCTCAGTTGAAGATCATCGGCTGTGTCAATGCCGGGTACAGTGAATTTGACATGGACTATTTCAACAAGAACAAAGTCGTCGTCACCAACACGCTCACTGCCGTGGCGGAGCCGACAGCCGACATTGCCATCTTCTTGATGCTTGCCGCCCTGCGAGACACGTCGCAGAAAGAGCTCAATGTCCGCCAGGGAAAATGGAGAGAGGCCAAGACGCCTCCTACGGATCCTAATGGGAAAACCTTGGGGATTATCGGAATGGGCAAGATTGGTCGCGTAAGACCCTCTAGAGAACGGACCTGACTTTTGCCATGGAAATCTGACATCGGTCTAGCATGTCGCTCGAAAAGCGGCCGTCTTTGGCATGAAGATTCAGTATTTCAACCGAAACCGATTATCTGCCGATCTCGAACAGCAGTCCAACGCTACCTACTGTCCGACGCTGGCCGAACTCCTGTCCACATCAGATGTCATCTCGATCAATACGCCCCTCACGGCGGAGACGAAGAACATGCTGGGAAAGAAGGAATTCGCCCTCATGAAAGACGGAGTCTTCATCGTCAACACCGGCCGAGGAGCCGTCATCGACGAAGAAGCATTCATCGATGCCCTGGAGAGTGGGAAAGTGGCCAGGGCCGGGCTGGACGTGTTCGTGGGCGAGCCCAAGATCAAGTAAGTTGGCTCGGCTCCCAAAAAAGTGTGTTAGTTTTGTCCCGTGGACTAACAACCTGATCCCTCAGTCCATACTTCATAAAGAGCTACAGGTGTGTTATCCAACCGCATATGGGTTCGTGGACCGATGTCGCCTGGAGGAATGCCTGTCAAGAGGCGATGGACAACATCACTGCACTCTTTGAGACGGGAAAGGCGAACTCGCAGGTCAACTCGTGGTAGTCGGTATGTCTGTCGAGGTCGCAGCTACCATGTTTGGCTTCCACCCTGTGTGGAAAAGGACATCATCTGTCCATGGCGACAGGGAAAGTGGTACAGATACGTCGTTGAAGAATCTAAATGTTGGCCGACGATCCGAAAGCCGGAGAAAGATTTTGGGAGAAACGTATCGTCTTACGCATAGCTTCAGTAGACTCTCTGGGCAGGATGGGTGAAACCGCCGACTGCGAGAAGCAGTCTAGAGCATCCTCCCAGATTCAACCCATGTATTGATTGTTCTCACCATACCTTGATTCCTCCGCCAGCATGAGTGACAAGCGTAGCATTCCATTGAAGATATGCCAAAGAAATCGCCATCGCCGTCGACATGAAATCACTTGGCTGCTGCTCCAGGCGTCTACTCAGATTCATCAGTCTCATCCTTGGAATTCGGTCAAATTTTGTGATTTAGATAGTCAATTCTATACGGATTTTAAATCTCTCCACTCGCGAGTCTCAATCTTGGCCGACATCGTTGAATGCAATTCTGCAAAATGGACCCTCCAACCAACTTTCAACACCCGCTCTTTCCTTCTAGTACCTGCTTCGCTGCCTCTACAAAGATCTGCACCAGCTCCTTCACCTCCTCCTCATTGATGATGAACGGCGGAGCAAAGATGACCGTGTCACTTGCCGGCGAGGCCAGATAGATCGCCGCGCCCTTGGACAAGCAGGTCTGCACCACTTGGGCCGCTATGGGACTGTCTGGCTGCGTGGCGAACTCGACGCCGACAAACAGACCCAGCCCTCGGGTCTCTTTCAGCATCGGCGTGCGCTCTCGGAGCTCTCGCTCCAGGATTTCACCCATGGCCTTCACATTGGCGAGCAGGTTTTCATTCACCATGACCTGTTGCGTCGCCAGGGCTGCGGCACAGCCAATGGAATGCCCCTGGTATGTATGTCCGCTGACGAAGGGATGAGAGATTGTCGTCGCTTGCAGGACTCGGTGAACCTTGGGGCCGACCAAGATGGCCGAGACCGGCTGGTATCCTCCTGACAAGCCCTTCCCGATCGTCTGTAGGTCAGGCGCAACATTACCGAGTGACTGCCACGCATGGGTCGTGCCGAGTCTGCCCATGCCGCACATGACTTCATCATAAATCAACAGGGCACCGTGTTTGTCGCACAACTCCCTCAGGCGGGCGAGATACCCCCGAGCCGCGGGCACGGCTCCCAATGTTGCTCCGCTCACGGGTTCGATCATCAGGGCGGCCACGGAGGAGGGGCCGAGCTTTTGGAACATCTCCTCGTACTCGGCCATCAGTCTGTCGACGTACGCGTCCTCGTCCTCGCCCGCCCGAGCGTCCTTGGTGAAGAAGCAACGAGAAACGTGATGAAAGGCCTCGGAAAGGATTGGTTCAAAGGGTATTCTCCTGGCCATGTTGTATCCCGCGGCGAGTGCTCCCAGAGTGTTGCCATGGTATGAGAACTTTCGACAGATGTAGTTAACACGTTGAGGCTGCCCATTTGCGATGTGATACTGTCTCGCTATCTTGATGGCGGATTCGACTGCTTCCGACCCTAGATATTGGAGTTTAGGCTTCATTGTGATCTGGTCGGAGAACTGTTTGGCCATTACCAGAACTAACCAACATGACCTTTGTAAAGGTTCCCTCACTTTGCTTAATCAAGAGAGATGCGAGTTCTTCTGCCGGATCGGTCGTGAAGAAGGATGTATGTGCATAAGCAAGCTTCTTGGTTTGTTCCACGATGGCTTCGATCACGGCCGGATGACCGTGACCGAGGCACGAGACGGCAGCACCACTGCAACCATCCAGCGTTCGGGAGCCATCAGGGTGTATAATGTACACTCCGGTGCCAGCTGAGGCGGTGGTGTATTCTTTGGCCAGCGAGCGATGGAAGACCGCACTTTGCTGTGTCGGTACGCTCATTTTCGACTCTACACCTGGCTTGGAAAGTTCTTAGGTCGACATAGAAGCTACTTGGGCCATCAAGTGCGAACATATCTTTGATTCTGAAGGCCCAATAGTCGCATCCCTGGATGAGTGCCCAGTAGGGTTATTGTCTACGGAGCGGAGCTTTACGTCCGGTCATGCAATAAGGCGCTCCCTGGAGACAACCGTCCCGATCATCCGTAGTATGGAAGTCTGCGAAATCGCTGGCTGGGATCCATCTCGGCTTTATCCGAACATGCTGCTGAGCAGCTGGAACCCTCATCAACCAGGCAGATAGTGCGATACTCTCAGGCACGTTTCAGTCGAAGACGGTCAAGTATAACGACACGCCGGAGTTGACGCCTTGCTTTCCCAGACACTCAAAGTTTATCATCCCCTTCCTCCTCCTCCTTGACTATCTTGTTTGCTTTCCAAACACAGTTCTACAAGATCCACGACAAGTCTTCAAGATGAGTTCCACGACGACAACAGGCACAGTGACCGCATCGGCTCCGACTCCCACACTCAAGCTGCGGCCGGCCGACGATGGGGTCCTGAACTGGAATCTCGGCAACGTGCACGGCTTGCATGAAATTCCCACCTTCACAGACAAGATGGCCGAGCGCGAATGGGCCAAACAGCATATGGCAGCCGCTTTCCGGACCTTTGCTCGTCTCGGCTGGGCTGACGGTGCCTCGGGCCACATCAGTCTTCGAGACCCAGTGAACCCGGAGTGGTTTTGGATCAACCCCTATGCGATGCACTTGTCTCTGATCAAGGCGAGCGACTTGGTCCTCATCGACCAGCACGGCAGACCTGTGCTGCCAACTCGCCACAAGGTCAATGCCTCTGGTTTCCTCATCCACGGGTCGATTCATCGGGCGAGACCGGATATCAATGCGGCCTGCCATGTGCACTCACCGGCTGGAAAGGCATGGTCGTCGTTTGGACGGGGCATTGAAATGCTCAACCAAGGTACGCGCCTTCTGGTGTGATCAACCCATTCCCATCAGCGGCTCACACGTCACTTTACTAGATGCATGCATGTTCTATGACAACTTGGCCGTTTACAAAGGATTCGGTGGAGTGGTGTTGCTAGAGGAGGAAGGCCTCCGGATTGCCGATGCTCTGGGTCCGACCAATCTCAACATGATCCTCCAGAACCACGGGTGAGTCCACTGGTGAACAATTATACCATGTGCCCATAGTTTTGCTGACTTGCTGTCCTAAAGACTCATCACCTGCGGCTCCACCGTCGACCAGGCTGCGGCCAACTTCATCGCGCTCGAACGAGCTTGCCACAATCAAATTCTCACCGAGGCTGCTGCCGCAAATGGCATCCCCAAGGTTCTTGTTGGCGACGAGGAGGCTGCGTTCACTTGCAAGGCAACGTCAACCCCGGGATGTGCTTACATGCAATTCCAACCCGAATTTGATTTGACGGTGGCGCTGTCGAACGGTGACGTTCTTAAATAGTCTCGACATCGTTTACATCGTTGGGGCCGGCCGTCGAAAAAATGTATAGGAGAATGATGCCGTGAATTTTGTCCCATCCTTCCTGCGGATCTTGCACAAGGCCAGTTCATCGTCGATGGGGGTCATCTGTCACGGTCCTCTCGGTGGCTAATGCCTTCAAACGTAAAACTTCATACACCAGGACGACACCACCAGTGATCTCAAAGACGCGTAGACTCTATCCATTTCTCTCCCGACTCAATGCGCGCCACTCGGGAACAAGCGACGTGATGTTATTTGTTACTCTTTGGGCGGCTAACGACAAACACTAGGATAGCAGAAGATCCGGGGTTGCCACGAGTTCACAGCACCTACCCAAACACACAACAAGTTCCCAGCAGAGTCACCCAGACGGGGAAGGGCGCGCGTCGTTGCACATGCGCGCTTATCTCCATGGACAAGGCTGTGGGCCTCACTCCACTGATAGATAACAGATCCGGCACGCCTGGGAATTGTCCCCACTAATACCTCGGGTATGGATGATGGAGAACATGATTTCCTGGGCTAGACTTCAGAGAATGGCACCAACGGAGTATTCCCAACTCGGTGTCTTTCTTATCGGCCCTCCAATATTGGCGGGCCCTTCCTTGCCACCCAACTGGTTTTCGGAATCATCCATTATTTCAACGGCTCCGGCCATGGGCTTCGTCCAGAGGTGGTTCAATCTTCCGCAAACATCACTGAGAAGTCCAGGACGGCCCTGAGACTCCTCGATACGAATGTCATCCGCTCCGCAGCCACCGACAAGCCCACGCTCGTCTGCTCGTCGGGTCAGGGTCTACCGGGCCTGCGTCGCGTGCCAGCAGAAGAAGCAGAAAGTAGGCCAAACACTTTGAGTAGCACTTTTGATTCCGCAAGAAGCTTAGACTGATCGTTCACTCCCCCCTCCAGTGCGATGGCCAGGCGCCAGCATGCCGAAACTGTGTCCGAGCAAACAGAGGTTCTACTCTCTGTCACCCCCATGTGTGGCGACATTTGCTTATTCCAGGTCTACAGTGTGTGTTATTCAAGACCCCGCAACTAAACGTCGACACCCCCGGGGCTACATTGAGTTCCTGGAGCAGCACAATACGTCTCTGGAGAATCATGTGGCCTTCCTCGAGCAGACCCTCCAAGAGTACCAACCCGATCTGGGACTCGACACGCTGCAGGGTAACAATGCTAGCCAGAGTACTCCGGGTGATAGCGTTCGACACGAAGACGATCATTCCATGCATACGTTGGTTTTCCCTTACGAGTCCTCTGGTCGTCTCCGAGCTAATGGCCTCGTGTTTCCAGGTCCTCCGAAGACGCCGGCATTCCGCGCGTCGAGAGGCCTGGCGATGAGCCACCCTCGATAGATGGGGAAATGAAACAGGGTAGCAACGACTCGGCCATGGACGATCCATCCAGCTTGGAGCTGCTGATTGTGAGGTCGGCTGGTGCAGAACCTCATTATTTTGGGGCGTCCTCGGCCTATTCGTTTACCAAAATGTTCTCCGCGAGCCTCCGTGCCGTCCGCAGACAGGCCCCGGGATTGACAATGTCAGGCATTGTGGACGAAAGCTGCCGTAGTCGCCATTCCACCACGCCAGCCCCATTGCCAAGCAGAGCTCTCGTGAGCATGCTGACGAGCGCATACTTTGACCAAGTGCATCCACAGTTTCCCTTCTTACATCGACCAACCTATCTAGAGTGGGAGAATGAAGTGCTGACGGCCTCGGAGGCTGGACTGACCCCGAATCCAGTGAACACCTTCTTTGTGTATGCGGTGAGTGTCACCCGGCTCACGGGACTTGGCTTCCTCCTGACGTTATTAGCTGTGTGCGGTTGGAGCTTTGACGGGTCCCCTAGCGGGCGCGACTCTCCCCGAGGTACGTTGAACTCCCTAACCAAGTATCTCCGATATCCTGACTATTGTCAGGGTTTATATGCTGCAGCTGAAGGGCTGTTTGAGGAAGTGATGCAGCGAAACACCTTGGAATCGATCCAAGCCATCCTTTGCTGTGCCATGTACTCGATTCGCTCTCCGATCGGTGTATCTGTCTGGTATGCTACCCCTTGACTGTGCCGTTGAGCTGGGAACCGGTAACTGATGTTTGTAAGGATGCTGTCGGGACTGGCCCTCCGTCAGTGTCTCGAGCTGGGTCTTCACCGGAAGATTCGCTGGTCCAAGATCAAGTCCGACCACTTGAAGGTGGAACTGCGCAAACGCGTCTTCTGGTGCGCCTACAACCTCGATCGAGCGGTAGGTATAACGCTTGGCCGCCCGGTCGGTATTGCCGATCATGATATCGATGTTGAGGTAAGATATTGAGCCCCGTTCGAGGCACCAGCACCAGAGCTAAAGTCGGAGCCAGTTTCCGTTGGACATTGATGATGAACACCTCAGTCCGACTGGACCGACCCGGAAGCCACGGACATCGACAGCGGAACCGGTCACCGTCATCTCTTCCGCCATACACACTATCCGGCTGCGGCAGATCTGCGGCCGGATCCAGAGCTCGGTTTATCCCCAAGTGGGAGCCGAGGCCACCGTCTCGTCGCTCGAAATCTACGAAAGCTTCAAGAGAGAGCTCTCCGACTGGCTGGAATCGTCGCCGGAACAATCCGCTTCGAATCGGCTGAACAATAACGCATTCGGCTCGCAGGAGTGGTTCAGTCTGATGTACCACCAGTGTATCCTTCTCCTCTACCGCCACCGCCTCGTTCAGCATCGGGGAGACAAGAGTCACTCGTCCCTCTACTTGGAATGTGCTCACTCGGCACAGTCCATCTGCATGACTTACCGACAGTTGTACATCAGCCAGCGCCTCAACGACACCTGGGGCGCTTTGCACGTTCTGTTCCTGGGAGGTGTTACCTTCTTATATTGCCTGTGGTCGAGCCACGAGGTGAGGGCGGCATACAGACAGGACAAAGTGTCGGCCATCTGCACCTCGACGATCGTAGTGCTCGCCATTATGGCTGAGCGGTGGACCGCCGTGGAACCATACCGCGATGCCTTTGAAATGCTGTCGAGCGCGACGCAGACGATGCTGGCCGAGCGCCCGACCGCGTTGGCCGCTCCCACCATGCCTGTCATCTCGCCCACGGGCTACGACCAGTTCACGGATTATTTGTCCTTCATGACTGATGTGGGCATGTGCTCGTCAGTAGAAGAACTGCTGTCAAGCATGGTAGAATGATACTCCACTCCAGACAGCCTCCTAGATCGCATAGCCGTACAACCTCGATGAGAGAGCCAGTTCTTGTCTCTGGTCTTGCGTGGTGATCCTAGACTGTACAAGTCTTCGGCAGCCCGAGTATTTCGGTCCCAGAGTCTCCAATCGGGACACCGTTGGGGGGTTTCGCGAGTTCAGCCTATAGTCGATCACATTGCCATGCTGCGCCTTGTCGAAACGGGCGCTAGAGCCGAGATCCCACAGTTACTGCACCCAATACCCAGTACGATCCAGTAAATGATGCAGCGCCTTAAGCCCCACCCAGAATGGGATCGGTGGGCCCAGGGGACTGCGGCCTTGTGCGACCGACCTTCCGAATGCCCAGCCCACCGGGCGACCCGACTCTTACTGGCACTCGGATGCATCCGATCAGGTCAAACGACTCATTCTAGGGACGTTCTGAGCCAAGGATCGTCGAAGGTGGCCTAGCCAGCTAGCTCCTTTGCTATCAGTCAGTATTTGACAAACCTACAGTAAGACCACAGCGACAGTGCTTAATTCCACAAGAACATTGACGACGGTTGCATCAATCTCACACGCCATTCCATTCCACCACCATGTCGACCACATCAACCACCGTCCAAGAGACGCACCAAGTGCTGGCCAAAGGCGCACAGCCGGAGGAATCAACCCCCGAGGTCGTTGATCTGATTGAGAAAATCCACGTCATTCCCACCTTCACGGACAAATATGTGGAACGGAAATGGGCAAAGGAGCAAATGGCCGGCGCCTTTCGCGTATTGGCAAAGATGGGCTACAACGACGGAGCCGGCGGGCACATCTCGTTGCGTGACCCCGTGCTGCGCGATTGCTTTTGGATCAGTAAGTCCCCCCCCCATGCCGCGCCACGCACCACGCACCACGCACCACGGGGCGTCGACAACAGTAATCCATGTTTTCTGACGATGGGGGGCCCCAGACCCGTACGCCGTGCACTTCGGCCTGATCACGGCGGGCGACTTGATTCTCGTCAACGAGGCCGGCAAGCCGCTCATGCCGACCAAGGGCCACAAGATCAACAAGGCCGGCTTCATGATCCATTCGGTGCTGCACAAAGCCCGGCCCGACATCAATGCCGCAGTGCACACGCATTCGCGCTACGGGCGTGCGTGGTCGGTGTTCGGCCGGCCGATCGAGATGCTGAACCAGGACTGCTGCTACTTCTACAACGACCTGTCCGTGTACGAAGGGTTCGGCGGCGTGGTGCAGGGCCAGGAAGAGGGCGAGAACATCGCCCGCGCGCTGGGCCCCGTCAAGAAGAACGTCATTCTGCAGAACCACGGGTATGTTAAAGCCTCACGTCCTCCGTTCGAGGGGGCCCCCTCCGACTAACGCGCACACACACACAGGATCTTGAGCTGCGGCGGCACCGTCGGCGAAGCCATGGGCTATTTCTTGGCCTTGGAGCAGGCCTGCGAGGCCCAGCTGCTGGCCGAAGCCGCAGCAGCCAACGGCATCCCCAAGAAATTGGTCGGCGATAAGGAGGCGCGCTTCACAAAGGAAAAGGCCGGCAACCCCGCCGTCATGTACATGCAGTTCAAACCGGAGTATGATATGGTGTTGAAAGAGAGCGGGGGGGATTTTCTCGAGTCATAGATCTCGACCTGAGTATGTAGCTTAGCTTTACAAAAGTACCTACCGGACATAGATAGTGAACACAGAGAGAGAGAGAGATACTTCTGCTGCCAACTACAGTAGATGACTGGAAAGTCTCGGAGCAGCAGGTAGCGATATTTTCTGTCTGGCTCCCTCTCTGGAAACCAACTTTCGGCTATGTCATTGTTTTCATATGGAAAGCCCTCCATCTCGTCTTGGTAACTTGTTCTTCCGCATGATCTGTTGTCCTCAAGACTTATTCTAATATGCGACATCTGTTGTCCTTAAGACTCATTCTGATATGCAACATCTGTAGAAGTACTCTTGTTTCTTCGCGCGCCTATTAGACCTGGGCTTCTGTCGCTATAACTTACAAAGAAGCCCATTCGCACCGAGGACTGACAAATGTTGTCTCGAGATCTCCTTTATCGTCGAACACCTGAGGAAAGGGCGTTAGCATGACTCCGCGACGGATTTACTTTGCGGTAGAACTTACCCCGCGAGAGCCATCGTCAAACGAAGTTCTTCTTCGAGAGTCTTCACCACCCATTCAACTCCTTCTTGTCCGTTGTACTGGCATGATTGTCAGCCGGGATTCTCTCATTTACCGCCGCCACACTCACAGCCAGGCCCCAGAGCGGCGCGCGTCCAATGAAACAGCAATCGGCGCCGATGGCAAGAGCTTTGAAGATATCCGTCCCTCGACGAATACCGCCGTCGATGGCAACCTTTATCCGTCCTTTTGCTGCCGCCACACATTCCGGCAGCGCGTCAATGGTCGCCGGAACGCCATCGAGTTGCCTGCCACCATGATTTGACACGATGACTCCATCCAGTCCGTAGTTGACGGCGAGCTGGACATCCTCGGCAGTGTATACTGCTCGGAGTGTCAGTGCGGTGTCTCCAAGTTACCGACTGGAGTACTCACTTCCTTTGAGCCAAATCTCAAGTTTCGTGTTGGCTTTGACCCAAGGGATGGCTGACTGCCATGAAACGCTCGGATCCCGGCCCGAATATTTATAGCTATTAGGAGGCACTGAGCCGCCCGTGGCTTGACCGTTCGACGGAGGCGTGAGGTTTGGAAGAGACATACCCTCGGGCAGCTCGAGTTGCTTCCCAGATCTCTCATGATAACGTCTTGCTAGTGCCGGGGCGTCCACTGTGATGAAGAGCGCCCGATAACCCGCAGCTATGACGAGATCAGGCTCACGTTTGAGCATCAAAAGGACGAAATACAATTGTCGGGATGAACTCTGCTTCTCACTTACCCTCGGCTCGCTTGATCCAATTCAAGGTCATGTTTCGATCTTTGACAATACTCAGCTGGAAAGCGTAAGGGTTCCCGTTGCCTTCTCGTCCGACATCTTCAATCGACGTTGTTGAATATGTCGAGAGGCCCATGGGAACGTTCATCGTGGCCGCTGCACGCGACGTCGCCTTCTCGCCGTCTGGATGTGCTAGGCAGTGCATGGCAGCGGGTGAGAAGCCCAACGGAAGAGCGATCTGTATCGTCCGTCAACAGGATTGCCTCTCGCGCCCGCCCTTAGCCGGGCTCCAGGCGTATTGGTCGTAGTACCTTTGACCCCAGGAATTCAACCGATGTATCGATCTTCGAGACATCTGCCAAGATTCGGGGCCGAATCTTGATACGGTCGAAGGCTTTCTCGTTTTCTTGGAGTCTAACCCGGCATCAATGTCCAACATTCTCGCGGATAGTATGGTGTCATTCAGTCCCTTACGTGACCATGTCCATGGAGCCTCCATTGAAAAAATCTGATGAGCTTGAGTAAAAGTTCCGCGCTCACGCTTTCTGTCTCAAGGGTGCGTACCTCGAACTATCTGCGGCAGTTTTTTTGAAGCGGCTGCTTTCAGATCTGCTATGGTCAAAATAACAGGCTCTTCCGTGGGAACGTCCATCGTTGCGGCTGGCGGGATTCCCTGCCCAAGAAGCAGAGTTGTCGGGGCGCTGATATCGACAGTCGGACAAGGTCTGAGGCCAAAAACAAAAACAAAAAGAAATAAGGACCTGGGCTTATGCTCAACCGCGACTACGCGACACAGCGAATCCGGTATAGTGTTTTACCTTTGTCACTTTGTCAGGCACGAGGAGGCATGGATAGGCCTTCTCCACCGGCTCGTGTGTTGATGTCCGGTTGTGGGTTCTGGACCGTGCAAGCATTCGGCTTCATCCGATCCACGACGCCTGCGACACCAGTATCCTAAATCGGACCGCGACTTGACCCATCCCTTACCGGATCTTCCAGATGCCATTATGGAGCTGCTTGAAGCAACGACGGAGGTCTCGCCACCTGGCGTGGCAAGCCTCGTCTCGGGCAAAATGAACTGTCGGCAGCTTCCACATGCGGTTTCATTTTCGGGGCGTATCATATTCGTACCATCGCTGTCGGGGCCTTGCTCAGGTGATCAAGAATTTATGTGGAAACCTAAGCCGCAGACGTCTGTTCCATTGAACTTGCGCACGACGGCCTCCGTGGTCGAACTTATAGAAAACCCTGGACGCCGGATTTCTGCTGGTTATGGTCCAGCATCGAAACTCGTGATTTTTCTTTTCCGGAGATGCAACCAACCTTCACTCAAGACCTATCTCTGGCACTCAGCATGGACGGCGAGTGGGGCAGAGCCAAACCTCGAGAGGTTCCCATCGACTATGCGAGGCCCCTGAAGGTCATCTGCATCGGTGCGGGCATGTCAGGGATCCTATGTGGAATCCGCTTCCCTCAGAAGATTCCCAATCTGGACCTGACCATCTATGAAAAGAACGACGAGGTTGGTGGTGTTTGGTATGAGAACAGGCACGTTTTCACTCCGACCGGATGGCCACCTCTGCTGACTTTGTACAGATATCCTGGTGTTACTTGTGGTGAGTCCCTTTGGACGAACGCTCTCGAGAACTCCCGCAGCCGCTGACGACCAGCCTCAGATGTGCCGTCGCATTGTTTCCAATATACCTTCGCCAACAACCCCAACTGGTCCAGGTTCTTCGCTCCTGGACAAGAAATCGGCGACTATTTCCGCGAGGTTGCCGAGAAGTACGACGTCAAGAAGTATATCCGCTTTGGTCATACATTCAAGTCGGCAAGATGGTTAGAGGACAAGGCGCAGTGGGAGATCAAGGTGATGAGAATGGCCGATCAGCTGGTAAGGCTTGCCCGTCTACGGGCGAGATGATATTTGGATGTTCATTCTGCGACAGGAATTCACCGACTACTGCGACGTCTTCGTCAAGGCTACGGGCAACTTGAACAAGTGGGCATGGCCCAAACTGCCGGGCCTTGAAAAGTACAAGGGCGAGCTGATCCAGCCAGCCAACTGGAAGGAATCATTTGACCCGACCGACAAAAGAGTCGCTGTTATAGGGTACGGCGCAACAGCGGTTCAACTGGTGCCGGCCATCCTCCCAAAGGTTCGGTACATGGACCATTACGTGAGAGGTCAAGCGTGGATATCACCCGCTGGTTATGTTGCTGCGGATGCCAGAAAGGCGGCTGACCCCAACCTTCACAATTGTAAGTTTCTTCCCTGGCCACGGCCAAGGCAGCCGCTCATAACATCTCCAGTTGAACATCCCGTGGAAGAGAGAGAGAGATTCGCTAAAAATCCCGACGAATATCTGAAGTACCGCCACCAAGTGGAAGAATTTGTCAACCAGGCGCAGTTGATCCATTGGGTGGGATCCGAGATGAATAAGACATTTTCCGCAGCAACAGAAGAATCAATGGCACGCCGACTCGCACGCAAGCCGGAGATCTTCAAGCATCTCAGACCGACTTACCCAGTCGCGTGTCGTCGTGTTTCACCTGGGCCAAGATATCTTGAGTGTCTAGTGGAGGACAGTCTCAATTTCATCCCCAAAGGCATCAAGGAGGTGACCGAAACTGGGATTGTGGACGACGATGGCACTTTCCGGGAAGTCGATGCCATCATCTGCGCTACTGGATTTGATACGTGAGTCCTCATCCCTTTGCTCCATCCTGTCGTCGGGGAAACTGAACTCCATCACAGATCGCTGCGACTACATGACACACCTATATATGGAAAGGACGGGTTATCCCTCGATGATCTCTGGAATGACGAACCCGGGGCATATATGTCCATGTGTCCACCGCAGATGCCCAATCTTTTCCTCTTCGTTGGGCCCAACGGCGCCCCGGGGGCTGGCTCAACCATCCACATGAGCGAATGTGCCTGTGATTACATGGTGCAATGTATTCAGAAGATTCAAAGAGAGAATCTTCGGTGGATGATGCCAAAGTCAGTATCTCGGTGGCGCATTCTTCTACCAAAGCGAGGACTAACACATGGTTCTAGGCAAAGAGCTCTCAAGGCGTTCATGAAGCAGGTCGATCGTTACTTTGCCAAATCAACGTTTGCCTTCACCGTAAGGACTCCCTCCCAGCGCAAACGAATCTTCTGACGTGTCACTTGACAGTGCAATAACTGGGCGAAACGAACGAGCAATGGTCGAATGCTGGGTTATTGGCCCGGATCCGCTGTTCATCAGCGCGCCACGCTGGCCTCGCCCCGGTGGGAAGATTTTGAATACTCATCCTACGATGAAGACGAGGAGGACTCACTTGCGTGGATGGGTAATGGGATGATCATGGCGCAGACCGAGGGCAGATCCACCACAACCTACCTTGACCATGCGGATATCCCGCCAGTGCCAGGATTGAGTCCTGCATCATCGTCTCCGTTGAGTCAAGTGACCACCCCTTACTCTCTTGTGGAAGAACCACGGGAGTAGGCATCAAGGAGGGTATCGAAAGGGGGTTGATTTAAGCTGCATGCATTGGGGCGTATGTAGAACGGCCTCGTGTGCGTTTGCGTAGAGCATACCTGTCGAGGCGCAGCGAATCTGAATGACCATCTTCACTATCGGTACAAGGCCAGCAAAATGCAATCTATTTACTCTTGAATCGACTACTCTCGAGTGATGGCGTCCATGCGACAGAGGAGGATCGAAGAAGCACGCGCTCTGCACAGTTGGCTTAGGGGAACCATGTAGTTTCGTGCCAATGGTTGTCGTGCCATAAGTTTCCTCTCTGATTGCTTCTCGACCGGCAGCCAACCCGATCCAAAGCCTAGATACCATCCGCACGGTCTAGCTGTGGAGGACCATGTCTATCTTCGCTTCCAGAGCCGAGATGACCATCCGCGCGGTCTAGTCGTGGGAGACATGTTCTGCCTTCGCTTCCAGATAGTCTGTAGCTGTGTCTATCTCAGCAAGGGGTTCCAAATCAACTCATCGTATCTGGTCGCAGGCAACTCCCGAACTTGAGGCCGTTCAGAGAAACAAACTTCAGAAGACGATGGCGGCCGTGTGCTCGGTTGGATCCGGCTGGTCGCTGGAAGCATTGGGCAACGCCAATTACTGGCCACCGGCTTATCGGGAATGGGGCATTCGCGGATTATGGGGACCTTTCAACGGAGTAACAACAAACCTTCCCACGGAGTGCCTAACAACAATGTAGACGGTCTGCCGCTGTCTCAGCGTGGCTCGTTCCACGTCCATTCGGAAACATCCTGAAGTGGATCTCCCTGGCGTTCGTTGAGATATCGGCTCTGGGCACTAATCCCCTTATCCACTCGACCAGATCCAAGCCAACACCTTAGCAGTGAGTATTTTAGCTTTCAAGCTACTACTTGCAGCTCTAGACGCGGGCCAGATTCAGTCGTGGTGGCCATTTGATATGAGACGTTTCGTGACTCTCCCTCCTGATGGAGATATATTAATTCGTCTTATCCATCTCCCCAGTACCTTCCGGGATTGAATGAATCTGTCACATCGACCGTATCTCCACCCTCTTTTTTCTTTGAGTTGTCCACCAAGATGTCTGTCATCGAAGGCCCAAGATCCTTGACTGAAGGGATAGACGACAAGAAACTTATGAACGAGTTTCATACCATGGGGGTGGAGCCCGACACTGAGAGTATGAAAGTCGGCGACATGGACACGGGAGTCAATCGCAGGGGGTTCTTCGGAGAGGCCGCCCAGGCGGGAGGCAAGCAATATCGTGTCCTCGGCCGATACAAGACCTTGATGGTCTTTATTCACGTCGAGATCGGGCTGGGAGTCCTGAGTCTGGCATCGGTGTGCAAGGTTCTGGGACTCATTCCGGGACTGATTGCCATGCTCTTCATCGGGCTCCTCGCGACATACACGCCCTGGATCTACCTGCAATACTGGAAACAAGCTCCGCACGTCGACAACATCGCAGACCTCATGGGGGTTCTGGGCGGGAAGCCCTTGTACATCATCGGTGCCATCGGCTGGATGATCAACGTTACGTTTACGTGTGCGTCGGCTTCGTTGACCATGAGCGTGGCCTTCAACACGTTGAGTGGCCACAGCCTCTGCACCGCGGGTTTCGTGGGAGTGGCCGCCATCTGCTGCTATGCCCTCAGCATCCCACGATCGATGAACTTCGTGGCCTGGTTCTCAGGTGAGTCTTGTCCCCCAGTCACTTCGACTGGTCGCTAATCCACCCAGGGCCCGCCATTATTGGCATCATTGTCCCACTTCTCACCGTCATCATTTCACTGGGAGTCGCGCGTCCGCAACAAGCCGAACCAGGTTGGCACAAAGAGATGCATTTGTTCGGACATCCCACGTTCCGGGAAGGTCTCTCTTCCTTCATGAGCATTGTCTACTCCTTCGGTGGCCGACAGGCCCTGATCACCATCATGGCGGAGATGAAAGACCCGGCGAAAGATTTCATGCCAGCAATGTACATGCTGCAGTCGTTTGGCATTCCCCTGTACATTGTCGCCGGCACGGCCATCTATGGATTGGCAGGACAGTACGTCACGTCCCCGGCGCTGGGCTCGGCACCCCTGATCCCGGCGAAAGCGTCGTACGGCATCGTCCTCTTCACCCTGTTCAACAGCGGCATGTTGTACGGCCACGCGGGCATCAAGTTCCTGTATGTCACCGTCCTGCGCGACTGGCTCAAGATCCCCGAGCAGGGGACCATGAACACCGTCAAGACCTGGGGCATCTGGATCGGCCTCGGTGCGGCCTTCTGGACCGTCTGCTTCATCATTGCCAATGCCATCCCCAGCTTCAACTCCATCATCGGCGTCGCGTCCGCGCTGATTTCGACTTGGTTCTCCTACGGCATTCCGGCAGCATGCTGGCTGCACCTCAACTGGAAGCGCCAGTTCAGCGACTGGAAGATGACCATCAAGTCACTGCTGCACTACTTGTTGCTTGCCTGCTCGGCTTTCCTGTGCGTGGCAGGCATGTGGGCCGCCATCAAGGGTCTGATCGTGCTCTTCAGCGGCACAGTGCACGGCCCCTTCACATGTGCCGACAACAGTTTGTTTTAAAGGGACACTTCATCCCCGGACTTGGTGTTTGGAGAGGAAGAAGAGACCTTCTGCCATGGGGAGCAGGAGTTTGTCCATTCCCTATATCAAGTTTACTCCTCGAGGGTGGTGGAACTGCGTACATATCTATGGGCGAATGGAATGCCTATTCCCATCACATCGACTTGACAACCCATTCTGTGGCCCTAGCCTTAGAGCAATAAATTTATTTTCTTCAGCCCAAACCGCTGCTTGTTCTTGGGGTAGACAAAGGCGCTGGGCCCGAGCAGGGCCAGGCGGTCGGTATGCTCCGAGAGCATTACGCGGCCCTACATGCTGTTTGTACCACCATTCTCCTCACTCAGGGACACCTCTGTCTGTTGAGTGGCAGTACGGACCTGATGATATCGAGAACAACCTCCTGGTCCATCGCTTTCTATCACTGCCCCGTCGTACCTTAGCCGGCGTTTCTTTTCTCCTCTACACTTTTAACTCGCGCGACAATGAGCGGACAATGTTAACACTTGGTGCAAACCAACAAGAGTTTCTCGCAGCGTCCGCCAGAGACGAACCACTCTCTGTAGCCCGAGGAGATGCATTCATTCCCACGCGGCACGCGAGTGTTCGTTGATCTGGCCCAACAATTAACGATTGATCAGTTAATATCCTTTCGGAAGTTACAGTATCCGATCTATCTCTATCTCCCACAATGAGGAGTGTATGCCACCACCGGTGTCTCTGCCCCCCTCGATCATCGAAGGCTCATAACTTGGGCCTTCCGCTTGACGTCCACTGTCCACAGAGTCCCTCTGGAGAACTGCCCAGGACCGGGTCCTTGTCTGGTTTTGCGACGGACCAAATCTTCTCGTAGCTCCCAACATCCTCGCCCCCTCGCTTTGAATCCCACTCACTCCCGTTCTCGGGGTACGCACCAAGCATGGTGAAGCCGGACAGTTTGACGTTGGCCAGCGCCGCCCGTGCATCGTCCGCGCCGATGCCATGCCCGTCTCCGGGACTGAGCAGGGTGAATTCGTCCTCAGGCTTGGTGTTGTATGTCTTGTGCGCCGTGCCCGCGGGGAGAAGAAACACATCTCCCGCTTTGGCTTCGATCTCGATGCCCCCTTCTTCCCTGGCGGACCCGTGCGTGTTCTCGTCCAAGTCGACCGACGTATCCGCGACACCGAACCGGATCGTGGCAGTCCCGGACAGGACGGCCATACATTCATGCGCACCCCCGTGGTAGTGAGATCGCTGGGTAGGCCCATACCGGAAGATCCATTGGACGCGCCACCCGTTCTGCGTGAAGAGATCGTATATGTCGGCCGCCTTGACCTCGGTCCCGGGCGACACGAGGCCCGTGTAATGTAAGAGCGGGTAAGGCGAGTTAGGCACCAACGCCGTTGGCGGCAGATGGTACTTGTGAACCTGGACGACCATGGTGCAAAAAAAAAGGGACGTGTCTCTTAAGACCTGCAGTAATATCTGACTTGTTCTCAAAAGGCCGAGGAGGATGTTGTTAATTGCCGTCAGGACGTCGGGGCATTAATATGATGTTCAACAAGTCTCACACTCACACACACACGCGCGCGTTAGCAAGAAATTGAATTGAAGAAAGGTACCGAGTAAGTAGTGTATCTGTATTCGCTAGTGTGGTTGGCGGTTGGCGCCGGGCCGGTTGTCGACTGACCTCAGTGCGCATAGCGATGCCGAACGGGAGAAGGGGGACTTGGTTCGCACCACTACGAGTACTATGTAATTGAGGAGGCAGATCTTCCGAGTCCCCTAGGCTCCTCGCTGCGGGCTTATGTGGTGTGTTCGGCTCGATCCGATTTCTACGAATAGTTTAGTGAGAGCGCTAACGGTACGGGAGCTGTATCGGTACAGTATCTCAGTATGTACTAGTCTGCCAACGGACCAATAGTCGGGCCAATCCAACAGAAGGCCACAGATACGAGGTTCTCTACTATGAAAATTGGGGCCATGGAAGGCGACTGCTCTCTAACCCAGCAACAATCTAGCAGACTCCCTCTACGTTCGTCCCGATGGCCCTGATTGGCAGTTTTTAGTCGGAACTACATGGAACCACAGGTCATCTCAAGACGGGGTACGCACCACATGTCGGAGGCGGACCAGTTGACCACAAAGCAGCCGGATTGGGGTCCAGGCAGAACATCCTTATGAACCTCCTAGCCCAGGGCAAGGAGCGCTTGCTGATACTTGACCATGGCTTCATGGTAAGGTAACCTGGTACAAGCGATGGTGCCGGCCGTTGATTCTCCCTCTTTAGAATGTTTGGCATACTCGTTTCCTCGCTTTCCAGGTCATCCTTGAGGGTTCATACGCGGAGGGAAAAGGACTCCTTGCAATTTTCTCACAGAAGTCAGAAGCGAATCCGGTTTGCGTAGAGGACAAGGCTGTTCTTACCGCCACGCTTAAAGGGCGCCGACATTGGCCTCGTAGAGAGGGCTCATAGCCCATGAAATCCTTGTTACAATGCTGGTGCAGCTTCACCTTTCCCTCCAGAGGCAGCTCGAAGACCTTCCAACGTGCTTGCTCGAAGCCGAATCGATGGTGCTTTGGGGAATGGCCATGGTTCTGGATTTGCGTAAAGCTGGCCCTGGCGGCTGCAACTCGAAGCTCCGTTGCCAGTCTTTCCCCTTCGGCCAAATCTTCGCTATACATCCCTGAGACATCTGGGGTTGGAATCTCCGTGTAGCTCTTCTCGCTGTCTGTCGCAGGCTTGATTGCTCAGGAACCAGTCATCAAGCGTATGGCTGTCGTACACTAGAAGTGTGGCTGGGCGGCTTCTACGTGGCATACATTGCCTCCCTCTCCATGCACGCTTCTGTAAGACACGGCGCGACAGACGAAGTTCAGAATAATGTAGAGCGCGAGCGGCTAGTCATACTGCGATTAGGGACGTAATCGAGTCTAAATGGCAGAAGTCGAGAATGTCGTTTTTGCAGAAGCGCTGACACGAGGTTGCAGCCAGACAACGAGTCCGTCCTGCCGCAAGTTCATCGGAAGCAGGGCGGTCAGCCAGAGCCATAAGCCCGCCAGCAGCAGTGTGCCGACGCTCAGAGCCATGACGACAATGCTATATCCGCATGGATTACCATAGTCTATACCCAGCGGCGCAGACCTCACTCACGAAAACCGCACGTCATTCCCTTGTGGATGCTCAAAGTCGTCAATGGTCCCCCTGTCAGACTTCCAATATACTTCGTTGACCCGCATTGTCTTGTTGAGCCACATACCACGCTCGGACAGCTCTTTCGTTGCGAAGACAGCTGGTAAGAAGTCCACCAGTGAAGGAACTGGCAGTCAATTTGAAGCCATCTCTCGGAGGCATGAGTTCTGCATTTCATAAGAAAGCCACTCGATGTCATAGTGTGATTGAATGCAGTAGGCGAAGGACTGCAAATATGGCTTGCCGGTTGCATAGCATTTATCGCTGGTAGAACCCGCCATGTCCATGTCCATGCATTTGAGGAGCTTCATCGACATGCCATCATGGGCGTCAAAGGACTCCGAAAAGGTTTTGCAGTTGAGGTACACCATGGCCAACGCGTTGTGGCAGGCATAGTACCAGAAGGGATGGAACAAGTTGATACCGTAACCGATCGTGCCATACTCAGTCGCATATGCAAGTTGCGCCAAGAGTGGGCAGAGAGCCCATACTGCAATCACACGCGCTATAACTGATGTCTCGTTGGTCAGGCACCAGAATTACAAGAAAAATTCACTAGCAGGAAATCTCTGTGCCGGGAGCATGGGAGTTCTTATAGCTTTAGGCGGTCGCCCCGAACCACTAGGAAATCTGAGCATGGCTTGCATGATTCCCAAAGTCTGGAGCTGGGTTCTCAGAGCCGTGGTAGCTCTATCTTGATGGTGCAAGCAGAAATCCAGTACATTCAATTGGTAGATCGAGCGCCACATAGTGGGAGCCAAGCTTGGCCTTGAAAACAGGTGCATCTCGAGAGGGCTGAGCAGGTTTTCCACCGTATGCACGCGGAGCGGAGACTTGGCACTATCAAGGAAGCCCCCACTACCGAACAATAAATGGGGTTAACTGTGCTTCACACTGCAGCAGGATTGCAGGTTCGTTGGGCCCGGACGGTCATTTCACCATTTGTCTTGACCAGGGCGCAGGGACATGCTCGCAACACGGGATCAAGACTGGTGGTAAGGTCCTTATCTTGTAGATGCCCCGAGCATGAGCACCAAAGTCGCCTAAATAACACAAAGTTATGGAGAAGGAGCATCTTTGAGATGATCTATTGTTGTTGTACGGGGATCTCATTGGGCTTACTCATGAGAAAAGACCACGAATGAGTAGGGAATGCAAAACTCACCAGGATGATCCTAGTTCCTCAGAGCGGGCAACAAGCAACACTTACGCCGAGATTTGCTGTTCAGTTGTCCTTCCCAGAGGCTCTGTTGGAGAGGCTGAAACGTGGGCAAAGTCACACGATCTTTACAAAACAGTATCCAGCATCGTGAAGTCACAGCCTGGCGGTGAATGAAGGAACTGAAAAACGGTTCCAATCAGGTTGTTACCGACGGAAGCGACGAAGAATCTACCTATACTGACGTCGTAGAAACAGTCCCTCTAAGCGTCGTAGAGAGGATGTCTGCGCATCGCCTGAAGCTCCCGAGTCGAGATGGCTTTTTGTGGCGATGGTGGTGTACGACCCAGGCAGGTATCTACGCACTTAAGAGTTCGACGTGCAAAATATGCCGATTAGTGCGACAATATCAATAAACGAGACCAGTTCCGTGTGTATCCTGGGCCTGATCATGATCGGGCTCTCTGGTATGTATGAGTTATAGGGTGGTAAGTTGTTCGCAGTGCTTGTGCCACAAGAATTGAGACGCGATCACTCGGCACGACCAAAGGGGTTTAGCGCCTTGGCATGGTCACACAGCTCCCGACAGCTGTTTTCGGTCCTTCTTTTGCTGCTGTTAACGAACGTGTCCCAGCTCTTATCGTACGATATACGATCCTTCCAAACCTCAGAAGCTCCTGGCCAAACCCATAGACGGGGAGGCGCCGATCCTAGCTGTGCCGCGTGCTCCCGAAGGAATGACCGATGCCTTATCGTGCGTTGAATTGCTCTCTGCGGAGGCGATTGCCCCTCCAAATGCAACCTCGCCAGGAGCTGCGACCAGCCCATCCCGGTAAAGATCAACTGACTACATCACTCAACTCATAAGAGATCTCGAACCACCCAATAGGATTCACTTGAGATTACTGGTGCTCAAGCTTCAGCAAGCTTTCGGAGAGCTTAGCCATGCACGGTGGTGGAACGTAGTTGTGTACCTGCCGGAGCGGGCATCCCCCGTCACCACGGGCTCGTAGCACGACATTGCGATGGCGACACGCGGGCGGGGCTGCAGGATACTTGAGGCTGACTGTGGAACGTGAGAGCGCGACGTCTACTGTGGTCCTCGTCGGAGAGGTAAGTTTGCAGTTGGTCGAACAAAGTTACTACGAGTATGCAGTCCTTCAAAGCTCTGTTATTAGCCTTCACGGCCAGCATTGGCCTTGCTGCGGCGCAAGTCGGTCCTCTGGGTAAAAATGGAAGACCGACAACCTACACGGCGTACACTTTCGACCAACTTATCGATCACTTCCCAACTAGCCCTCGGTATGCGCCAAACACCAACGCCACTTTCAAGCAGAAATACTGGTTTGACGATACATACTACCAGCCGGGGGGACCCATATTTCTGTACATCGGCGGCGAGGTCAGTGGGTCGTCGCGCTTCTCGAATCTCGAGACCGGCATTATTCAGATCCTTATGAATGCCACTGGCGGCCTGGGCGTCATTCTGGAGAACAGATACTATGGAGACTCGTACCCGTTCGAGAACTCCACAACCGACAATCTGAGGTTCCTCACAACTGAGCAAACAATCGCAGACAACGCCTACTTCGCGCAACACGCTACGTTCCCCAATGTCACGGGCGGAAACAATCTAACAGCCGCCTATCACCCCTGGATATTGTATGGAGGCAGTCTCGCCGGAGCACAAACCGCCTTCTCGCTAGTGGAGTACGAAGGACTGCTCTGGGGAGGAATCGCCGCCTCCGGTGTCATCCATGCAGTCGTAGGATATCCCGAGTGGTATAACCCCATTCAGGAGAACGGACCTCCGGACTGCATCAGCCGGATCAACAACATCATCGACAAGATTGACTATCTCATCGATACAAACAACACCGCAGCAATTCAGCAACTGAAGGAGATTTTCGGGCTTGGCACGCTGAGTGACCTGAGGGACTTCGCAATGACAGTAAGCAAACCCGGTCTCTGCAAAAGCCAGACCGCTAATGAGATACCAGATTGCGTTCCCGCTCGGCGGACCGATGAACTACCCCACCAATACCTGGCAAGAGCTCAACTGGAGCCCTCCGTCCGATGCCCCAGACTTCTTCTGGTTCTGCAACAACATCACGGATATGAACGCCCCAGCAAATATCACGGCCGTGGACACTCAACTGGCCAACTACACGAACGGATCGGCTTGGACCGGCCTCGGCGCCTACGCCAACTACGTCAAAGAAGTCATTGTTTCGACCTGTGAGAGCGCAGATTTGATCAATACCCCTGAATGCTTTTCGACTCAGAACCGTGAGTTGCCCCCTGCGGACCTTCGTGGCTGCGTCTCTAGGATTAGATAACGACAGCTAACACTCCGCCAGAGACCTTCTACGCCATCACCGATAACTCGGGCAGCAGATCCTACCTTTACAGCACGTGCACCGAACAAGGCGCCTACCAAATGCCGCAACCCCACGGCACGCCATCACTGCTCTCCCGTGTCATCGGTCTCGACTATACCCAGCAATGGTGCACATGGGCGTTTCCGCCCGGTCCGCTCTCACCACAGGCAGTTCCATCCCCGGATGGACCAAACTCGACCTGGTACAACAAATACGGGGACTTCAACCTGACAGCCCCGCGGCTTGCGCTGATTGATGGAGGAAGCGACGTCTGGCGGGATGTGTGCTACCACGGACGCAACGCCAGCACGCGGTATGGGGAGAACCAGCTGTTGATCACGGGTGGGGGCCATCATTGGGACAGCACGGGGATTCTCAATATTAGTGCGGAGCCGGATTTCATCAGAGCGGCCCATGAGTGGGAGATACGGCAGGTAAAGACGTGGTTGAAGGAGTGGGATGCGACGAAGGGGAAGAGCGCAAGGAAGCGGGACGAGCTATGATGTTAAAGCTGAGGACACACTGCACAAGCTACAGCACAGAGACCACAGCACGCAGCACACGAAGCAGTCTGTAGTGACTGGACACGACAGTAGTCATGGCCACCAGACCGCATGCCCGGTCGTCCCATGTGGACGTGTGCATCTTAAGAAGCTTAAGAAGTTTATACTTGGCAGTGGCTGAAAGAGACGTCCTCAGGTCTTCCCAATGACAGAAGTATATGTGTCCACCTACCTCGGGAGTCATAGACAACTTACAGCAGTCACACAGGCCCAGATTAAGTGTGATGCAATGGGCCGAGCTGGCCCCTTTTTCAAGACTTATAATCCGGAGCGTCTTGACGAGGGAGCAACCGGGTTAAAACAAGCACCGTAAGAAGTAATAGCCGGAAGGAGCGGTTCTGATCTCCTTGCGACCAAGCCCCTCGTTATACGTGTAGATTACCTTTGTGGCTTTGCCCTTTTACGGCACAGAACAGTTGTTAAGCCCTCCGTATCGATGATGGACAGGTACAGAGTACTGTGCTCCTGAATTCAGTTCGATTCGACACCCTTGTCCCTTGGCCACAAGGGGGGGAGTGCCCTGTGCTATAAAAGATATATATCTATCTACGACGATGCGTCCAGTGTATAACGATAACGCCAGACAGCTCTACCAACGTGAGAGAGATCTGTGTCGGAGGTCTATTGGAAAAGTTATCCCCTATGTGCCGCTTTCAAAGATACCCCTTCATGACCACCCCGTCTCCCATCCCGCTCAGAACGGCATCTACACGTCAAGACGTTGTGCGAGCAAAGGCAACTTGAGGGCGCGGCATGGCATGAGCATCCCCACGCCTTATTATTCCGTACAGCAGGGTGCTAGAGCGCCGGCGTGTAGGGTGGAGGTCGGGAGCGACTAAGTGTCGCTTCTGTATGGCGGTGGGGGGCCCCGTCGGCGACGTCTCAAGGTCGAGACACTCGGAGCAGCGGGCGCGTCCCTTACCCCGGACCCCAAGTGCGCCACGTTCCTCTGAGTTAGCGGCGACGTGGAGGTTTGACGCCTGGTGCCTGCGGCCCGCGTGGCAGAATGCCCAATTCTCCGGCTGTTCAGGTGGCTTGTGCTTCTGCTTCTGCTCCCGCTCCCAGTGTACATCAAACTGGCCATGTCGCCGGCAAGGCTGTTATGGTGCGTGCACGTCGATCCACCGCGGGGGGTGTGCCGCTCGACGTACGCATGGGTCGCGGTCCCGCAGTCGGCGCATGACTGGGTGTAGAGGATCGTCTCGTGGTTCATGTGTGGACGCAGCGGCATCACCGGCCTTCTTGACGACAGTGCCACAGCTGAGTTGTACCTCGACGCGGCTGCGTTGTCGCTGGGGCGCGAGGCTCCGTACCGCGGCCTGGTGGTGGTGTTTTGAGAACGACCCGAGACGGATGGCGCGGTGGAGTACCGTGCCTGAGCAGCCTGAGGATACCTCAAGGATGAGTATTGATAGTCGTTGCCGCCGCCGTCGTCGTAGGCACGATCACTAGAGCAGCAGCAGCCCATCCTATCGAGTGGTTTAAGAAAAGTGAGATATCGGCCTCAAAACACCCACTTCGATCGTAAAGTATGCTAACCAGACAGAAGAAGATCCCTGGTCGACACGAAATCATTCAAGGCACGGGTCAAGAGACACTGGAAGTCCTCAGCCTCAATATGAATCGTACGTTGACTGAGCAAGAATGAGACTCCGGGGATGCATGAGATGGTCGTCAGAAGACCTAAGGACTCGGGCAATGTGAGGCGCATACTACACCAGCCTCAACAGGCAGATATCAAGTCATCGGATGGGCTGTTGTGAGCCGGACTTTCGAGGACGCTGCCGGACGCAGAGTGCGCCACTGGCGAAGCGAGGGTGGTTTTATTTGCAGCATTTTGTCCCAAGGCAGACAGACCGTGAATACGACAGGCGTGGTGGGATGGCTATCTTCAAGTGCGCCCTACTTTGGTGACCATCTCGGTATGTTCCCCCACCGACTCGTATCCAGGGCAGAAGAGGGCGTCGCCACCTCATCAAGTTGCTAAGAAAAAAAGGCGCCTTGACGGTTCGACTGGAACGGAACTTCTTTCTCCATTAGTTGCGCAGCCAGGACAGGCAGATAGAACCTGTGCGTACGTCCGTTCTGTTGCATGTTGGTTGCACAGATACTCCGTCGTTGCCTTCCATCCGAGCGCCGGCACTGTTTTCGATCGCTGACGGAATCGAAGTTATGTGTCTGAATTCCAGGGGAGTGTGCTCAAGGACGCATATTGCAATGAGAGGGTGGCGGCGGCAATGCATCCACGCCGCCTGCAAGTGTGTATTAAATGTTTAAAGCTTCAAGCTTGGGCATGGTTTTCCAACATTAAAAGCATTTAAAAAAGCAGGACGGGGTTATCTCTAATGGCCAAATCCTAGAGGCCTGCTGTAGGCCCTAGTCGCCGCTATAACGATGGGCCCGGAAGGTTACTTAAGGCCTTAAGGTTATCGGCGGCTCTTCTGCTAATGCAGGCAACCAAGTTCCCGGAGACTGTTTCAGTAGGACAGGGCGGCATCGCCTTCACAGCCTGGGCGGACGGGATTTACTTACTTGGCACGATACGCAAAGGCTGAATAGCATTGGCTTTCTGTCTGTTCCCCGTGTGCGAACATTTAGTAACAACCACACTCGTGCATTGTTGCCTCCACTCTCCATTTCGGGGATGCACTCGAGCTCGACACGGCGAGTCCGGCGAGACAGTGGGCGTCAACCATGACGCTCCCGAAGCCCAACGCCTCGTTCAAGATTCCCAGTATCCACGATGATACAGAGCTGGACTGTCGGATATATTACCCGCGAAAGACTGAGCGGAACTTCAGGGCGTTTGCGCGAAGCTTCGCGATATTTGCACATCCATACGCTCCCTTAGGCGGCTGTTATGACGATCCCGTGGTGGCTCTAGGTGGCAGCGTCCTACTCCAGCAGGGCTTTCTTTTGACCACTTTCAATTTCAGGTAGACCGTTGTTCTGGTTGGATAGCTGTACCGAATGCTGACGTGTTGTAGGGGAGCTGCTGGATCAGGGGGGCGAACTTCTTGGTCGGGCAAGCCCGAGCTCAGCGATTACGTTTCGGTCTATGGGTTTCTCTTGCACTATATTGATGCTATCTGCCGTGGTGCTGAAGAACAGCCATGTCGAAACGGACCGCCGCTGTTACTTCTAGGAGGCTATTCATATGGCTCGATGATTGCATCCCACCTGCCGTCAATGAGTGTGGTGGTCGACTTGTTCCAGTCCGCAGCACCAGACTCAGCAGAGACCGAAATCAAGCATCGAGCGGAGGAGCTGTCTCGTGATGCTCGAGCTTACTTTGACACTTATTCAGCATCGACAACATTAATAGTCCCGGCGTCTCCAGGGAAAGCCAGAGAACAGACCAGGAAGCCAAAACCCGGTGTCATCATGGGCGGCTACGAGTCGGGGAGAATCAGCCGGGAAAACTCCAGAAAGAGTGTCGACGCGGAAAGGATCAGAGAGAGTCTGGACAAATTCCGTCGCAAGATCGGTTCTCGACCGAACAGTCCGTCACCTTCATCATCAGCGCCAGCGTCGAAACAAGAAACTTCGCTACCAGCGGAGTCTGCCCCGACCATGTCGCCAGAAATCGCCTACCTCATCGTGTCTCCGATACTTTCTATGGCTGCTGGCTTCACCACCATGTTCTCCAAGCTTCGATTTGTAGTCAAGGGTCATCCGACAGCTTCTTCATCAGAAGGGGAATTTCATCAGCTAACGGTTCATCCGTGCTGCTGCCTTTATGGGAACAAAGATGTTTTCACGTCTGTTCGCAAGTTGCAAAGATGGACGGAAGAGCTGAAATCAAGACCGGGGTCCCAGTTTATGGCAATCGAGGCAGACGCTGGACACTTTTGGCATGAAGCGGACGGCATTGTTCAATTTAGGCAAGGAGTAGCCGAGTTCCTTGAGACGTTGACAAGTCAACATGCTGCGAGTGCCGAAGATAACGGACGCTTGTGACTTGGAGAAACCCGCTGCTAATCTGAGGCCGTCGAGAGAGTAGAAATTCCGCTCAGTACAACGAGCTTCCGAGCGGGTTTCTCTCTGAGCTCTGTATGACGTGGAGCTTGTAGAGAAGTTTGGTTTGCCTAATTATGCCACAGCAAACTCGAGGCATGCCGGATTTGTACCTCAGCTCGCTCTTAAGTGGCAGGCAAAACGGGCGGGATGTCTGGCACTGCTGACTGCACAAGGGCTTCTATACTCGAAATGATGCCTATGATGTATATGGATGGATATTACAGCCGGGTGCAGATTTTGAACAAAGAGCACATGCTCGGCTTGTCTTCTCGAAATCCAAGGGTATGCCACAGCATCTCGAAAATAGGCGAGCCCGTAAAAAAGCCGGCGTCGAGCAGAGATGGCCGTGGTCGCACTGACCGGATTTCCGGACAAGGGACGGCGTCTCGGCAGCCAAGTGTGCAGATAGAGAAATGCGGGTGGTGATGAATACGAGACGCAGATGTGGCAGAAGGACATGCTTGTCAGGAACCTCAGACTCGAGATGCATTTGCATTTGCATGTGATGGAGATCGTGCATACACCAGTTGGTACCTTCTTGCTCTGCCTTGATTGGGCGCTCACCACCCTCCTTACCTGCTTTTTCATTCGATGCATCTGACAAAGAACATATCACGCGCGCACCTTGAAAACAGCAGCATGACACCTCCATTCCTTCGGGAATACCAATCGCCTGACCGGGCCGCCCCCAGCTGAAGCATGGACAATGTGGCCACTTCTCCAGGCCATTCCGATTGAGTTTTCCCCAGCCCTCAACTGTAAGGAGTCCTACCAGGCGACTGTGGAGGGAGTGCGGACTGGGGGGACCTGATTCCCACCGCGCGGTGAGATTGCTTGTAGTTCTTGTACTCATTCCCAGCCATGTCATAATTCGCCCCACAAAGCCGTTCCACTCGTTCCACCTCGTCGTCACCGTTCGGAACCTGTGCGCCGGAACACCTGTCATTGTTTGGTTCATCTCATTCCTTTTGGGACGCCATACACTCGGCTGCCGAGTCGGTCGTCGGCTGACTGGCTGGATGCAATAATAAATCATCTGCCACGTCTGGCATAAATCTGTCCATCCACACCTTCGTCTGTTCTTGCCTTGGCTCAGGTCTTCCTACGGCACCAGGTCACACGCATTGCGCCAGAAAGCGGCAATCTGATCTCCGATGGCACAGCCCTCCCTCATTTAACACCTAGGAAGGCCGAGCATTCCGCATATCCGTGACTACCGTCTTCACCTATTTCACTCATTCTAGAACTACCTCCTGAAGACCCAACCTAGCCCATCACTGTGGTCAAATGGCCACGACCGCACCATCGCCATGGCAATCCTTCTATCGGTTGTCCCTTCGCACTCCCCGATCTTCTGGTCATGCGTTGGCATATACGCCGATGTCGTCAAGCTGTTATCGCCGAGCAAGAGACTGCAGAAACTGGCTGAAGAGATAGCAAGATACAGTAGACGACCTCCCGAGACACCCGAACAAGCCCTTATTCGCCGCATGAACGAGGCCCAAACTCTGGCCGAGTACGAGAGCTGTACCATCGACTTGGACCGCCTTCAAGGCCACGAAGCATGGAAGAAAGAGAAGGACTCAATCGAACCCGGTTACAACCCTGATGTCATTGAGAACCAGATGGTTCGCTTGAAAAGTGCTGTGATCGAACGGGATACGGCAGCTCTACACCATCTCCTGCGGACAGGTCTCAGTCGCGACCTGGGAGGCATGAACTCGCTGCGCCTCTACAAGCATTCATGGTTTGGCACCAAGAAACTGATAGACGACTATATCAACACTGTTTTAGAGGCCATTGATACGTTTTCCGAGACGAGCAGTGGCAATGATATCCCTACTATAGAGGTCCGGCGTTCTCAGCAATCGTTAGAAGACGCACTGAAGTTTTTTGGACGTTCAGCATTGACATTATCTGGTGGGGCTCTTTTGGGTATGAAGCATATTGGCGTTGTGAAGACTCTATGGGAGGCAGAACTGTTGCCGGAGATCATCTCAGGTGCCTCCGCGGGGAGTATCGTGGCTGCCATTGTCGGAAGTTCTACTGACGAGCGGATGGTGGAAGTCCTTGACCGCTTCCCCTTCTCAGATCTGGCCGTTTTCGATCCCCCGGGAACAGGCAGGGTGGGATGGCTCAAACAACGTGTTTACACAGTGCTGCGGACCGGCGCTTTCTTCGAAATGGAGAATCTGAAGAGGGTGATGAAAGATTGGCTGGGCGACATCACCTTCCGAGAGGCACATTACAAGACGGGTCGCGTCGTCAACATTTGCGTGTCCAGTGCTGGCAGTGCGGAGCCGCGACTCTTGAATTTCGTAACGGCCCCAGACGTCTTCATCTGGTCGGCAGTCTGTGCATCTTGTGCCGTGCCCGGTGTTTTCTCCCCAGTCAACATCTACGAGAAGGATCCCCTTACCAAGGAGGAGAAGCTGTGGATGCAGAACGCGAAGCAGACATTCGTGGACGGATCCCTGGACCACGACATCCCTATGCGAAAACTGTCCGAGATGTTCAACGTCAACTTCTTCATCGTCTCCCAGGTCAATCCACACGTGCGACTGTTCCTCGATCGAGAGGAAAATTTCCGGGGAAAGCAGCCCCGGGCTGCCGTGCCATATCGAACCCCGTTCAAAGCGGCCAAGGAGATTCTGCGAGAAGAGATCATCCATCGTGCACAACAATTTGCAGACTTGGGAATTCCGCAAGGACTCTACAGATGGGCTTCACTTTTCAACCAACAGTATACGGGCGATATCAACATATTACCCGACATCCAGCGAAGCGAGTACCTCAATATGATGATGAATCCCACATCAGAGTTCATGCTGAAAGCCACAGCGGCCGGCGAACGGGCGACTTGGCCTCGGATGTGTCGAATCAAGAACTGTGTGGCCATCGAATTGGCTCTGATCCAAGCCATCCATACATTGAGAGACAGGGTGAATTTTGGACCCGAGGCCAGAGCTGCTCGGGAGCAGAAGCGGTCCAGCAGCAGAGGACGTCCAGGGCGTGGCCGGTCGGCTCGTCCATCGTTCCTGCGACGGCGCAGTCTCAGCATCGAGTCTCCAGTCGGTGGTGAGAATGGACTGGCCCTGCCTGTCCCTCTACGAGTGCGCCGCAACGTCAGTCTAGGCAATATCTCGATGAAGCCGACTTTCTCTATTACCACGCCTCGGACCACGCCGTATCTCTCGCCGCAGGTCGGCATCGAGCAGGACATTCTGGCGGACGCGTTGGTCATGACGTCTGCACAGTCAGAAACACTCAGTGGGACGGGAACAGACAGTCAGCCTTCCTGAGCCGGGCACGTGACTGGAGCCTAGATGGTTGCCTCTATTTACACACGATACCCCTGTTCAACAAAGCTGTAGCATTAGAAAGATAGCATCGCATAGAGAATGAACTGTACGAAACTTGTACCGATATGTGTAACGTTGTGTGCAGCAGCGAAAGACGCACCCGCCGTGCACCAGAGCGACACCAACGAGGCGGTGTCCAGCCAGGAGGGGAGCGGAGAGGGCGAGAGGGAGACGTGGCATTGGCTCACAGCCGCCAGTCGCGCGCGGCAGTGGCAGCATTTCTTCCTTCGTCCACCTCCACCTGCAGCTGCACAGTCGAACCAGTCCACCATGGACAATTGATCGATTGATGGCCAAAGCCACGCGCTGTTACACAGCTTCACGCCAGAAGCAGCCTTTGCAACGTCCGGCGCAGCCATGGATCTGAGGGCGATGCTGAATGAGTCTCAGCCGGCGCAGCGACAAGACCATCCAGGGCCACCGCACCCTCCGCCTCGACTTCACACACATCAATCATCCTATGATCGCACCCCGTCGTACGAGGCGCACCCTCCCCTCGAGCGCCCGCCGTTGCTGTCAGCCTCTTCATCGTCGTCATATCACCACCAGCAGCAGCCCCCGCCGTCCAACGAATACCGCACCTCTGCAAATGGCTCCTATTTCGCTGTGCAGTCACCGCACCAACACCAGAATTCCGCCTCAGCCTCCGCGTCCACTCCCAGTCACGCGCAGAGTCCGGGGCCATATGCTCAGATCCATACTCCGCGCGAAGGCATAGCATCTTCCCATCCGTACCAGTCTCCCTTTGTGCCCTCGCCCTCCCCGTCGGGGCACTACCCTCCGACACCCGGATCCGTCCACCACTATCCCAACAGCGCCACGCCGTCCACGGCGACCACTTATCAATATCCCAGCGCTCATCCTTCACTGGCCGGGCAGTCACCAACCCTGAGAGAAGACTACATTTCCGCCAACGGCAATTCGCATGCGCGGCAACGGAACATCTCACCTCAGGCTCAGTTCCACCCTCCTCCAGCGACGCCCCTGGGCCCACCTGTGACCTACCCCCGTCCTTCACCGCACCCTCCTCGACCGACGTCCCATGGCCACGAGAGCGTGCGAAGACTATCCATGAGCTCGGTAGGCTCGGCACAAAGCAGGGACTACAACCAAGGGCCTCACGATCATTCAAGGACCGGCAGCGGCAGCATACAAAGAACGTATTCCGGAGACGTGCGTGAACGCGAACGGAGCATCGAGAGTGTCAGTCCGAAGACAATTCCTAAGCCTCCTCCAGCCCGCCAGCAGAGTGTAAACCGATTTCAGGACCTCATGTCTGATCAGTACGCCGGGGCTCAGCCCCCTCCGGCCCCCAATTCCAACTCTTCAGTCGCGCGCGCTCATACCACGCCGGACAGAATGTTGGACTATCAGCACTCTGACACCACTCCCAAGTCATCGTCGACATCGATTGATCAGAAGCCCGTCGCCCAGTACCACAATTCTGAGCCGAGTCCAGCCCCGGCTGCTCCAAGCCATTACAGCTTAACACCGCAGCCAGCACATACATCTCTACCACCACAACCGCAAAGTCCCTCGGCAAAGGTGCACTCACAATTTCCTCTCAAACGATCTGCAAGCAATATCTCCGACATTACAACCCCATTGCCACCAAGAAAACGCCCACGGCGGGACGAGATTCCCGTTTGGGCACGGAGCGCACGCAAACTACCATTGTTCTTCATCAACGCACGACCCCCTAGTCCTGCACCCCCATCGCTTCCTCCGCCTCCTTCTTCCACAAACGAGGTGGTTGTGAAGAAGGAACCTGGGGGCTCCCAGATAGTGAATGGACAAGAGCGGCAACCTGCAATGACACCTCCCACCGAGATTCCGTGGGAGCCTTCGATTGTGAATGAGCCAGCCTTTGACGATGTTGTCCGGCGCGTCTGCGATTGGATCTTTTTCACCATTGGCAATAAACATCCGCCCGCTGGAGGAGCTGTATTTGAGATTGAAGCCAAAGTCGGCATGATTTTCGATGAGGGAACTGGCGATCGACTCAATTTGCCAGTGGAAACAGAGACTGTCTTCGACCGAAAGAGCTACAGAGGCCGGACGAGCTTCAAGAGTTCCATGGACGTGGTAAGTGTTACTCTGCGCTGGGCCGGGTTTTGATCACTGACAAGGAAATCAGGCTCAGCACAAGGCCCTGAACGGATTCTTGAACAAGCTTGTGCAAGATTCGGTGCGCGAAGCTCAAGAAACAGGCCAACCACCGAGAATCGGTTACGATCATCCGCACGAATACGACGCATTCTACGAGCTGACCCTAGAAGGCCAGAATCATCTGCCTCCGTCCATATTGACTTACCTCAATCATAACCACAAACCGCGAGTGCGGCGGACGATTGACGAAAAGACCAATATGGTCAAAGCGCAGATCATCAAGTCTCGGATTGCGGATCTCGAGGTTTACAATCCGCGGACAGCCTTCGATTACCGCATTTCAATCTCAATTGAAAGTCCATGGGATGGCGATCCGAATTGGTTGACAGAGACGACGGAGAGCCGACGGGACCGACAAAAGGACCGGATGAGTTACCGGCACCTGGCTTATCAGATTGACTTGACCCAGGTCAGTTACCCCAACTCGGTAGAAAAAGAGCACGAGTTGGAGGTGGAAATCAGCACAGAGCAGATACGAATCGAGTTGGCCAAAGCAAAAGCAGGCCAAGCTAATCGATACGAAACACTCGTCCGAGGATTCGTGGATAATGTGAGGATATTGAGTCGCCTGTTTCCTTGCTAGACAACAAGGACGAGGGGTGGATTGGCGAGGCAGCTCCTGGTCAGTGGTGGCGATCGGAGCCTCAAACGGCAGGATTGGAGAGGAATGAGACGACACTCTCTCTTCTTTTTTTGATACCCTTGTAATATTAAATATACCACGGCGACGAGTACTTCGAGTAGTAGTGACCAACAATGCACGTGACGTGATGACTAACGGGGTAAGGCTCAGGCTGCTGCAAGGTTACGAAGTGCAGCGCTGCTCAAAGCGCAAACACGTCAATTGCAGTCGCCGTCCATGTGTCTGCGCGAATCGATCTGATTTCCTGACTCTCCTTCAGCTTCCCCATCACCAATCTCTCTCTCTCTCTTTCCTCTCTTTCCCTGTACACTAGACTTTCTTCTCATCGATTGTCTTCTTACCAGACACCCCGGGTTCATCCGTCGTGTCCGATCGTTGCGCCTTTGCCCCTTCTCTGCGGCACCCATCAACAACCCGGACCCGGCCATCGAGAACGTCATTCTGTGCTTTGCGCGAAAACACAGAGCAGACATGGTGGGATTGGTGTCGGCTGCCGGTCTGGTTGGCTTCCTGTCAGAACCTGATCCGGAGCTCAGAAGCTTTGCTCTGAAGCAGCTCGACAGCCAAGTTGATCTGTTATGGACCGAAATTGCAAACTCCGTGGGCCAGATGCGAGTCTTCACCGATCCACAGAATGTCATGTCCCGCTGACTTTATCTTATAGTGAGGCATTATACGAAGATGATTCCTTCCCGGACCGCGAGCTCGCCGCCATCGTCGCATCCAAAGTGTACTACCACCTGCAGGAATATAATGAATCCATGGCATTTGCCCTCGGCGCTGGAAAGTACTTCAGATTGGACAACCCGGGAGAATTCGAAGACACCATCATCTCCAAATGTGTAGATACTTTCATCGCCCTATCCGCCAGTCGAGATCCTATGCTCGCCGCCGCCAATGCTGGTACACAACCTCAGCTTGACACAGCCTTCAGTCAAGTAGGAGATGGCGCAGCCAGCATGTCCGCCAGCTTAACGTCACCTGTCACCCCCTTCTCTCAATCCGTCCTCCCTTCCAAGTCCCTGCTCTCGAGACAGAATACCATATCCTTTGACCCTACTCAAGCCGGAGTCGAGCTGGGTGAGGTTGGCTCGCCGGAGCGCATCATCCAAGAGCGTGGTTTACAGAAGGCTCTCACCCGCGTGATTGAGTCGCTCTTCGAGACATGTTTCCGAGAAAAACGGTATCGTCAAGTGGTCGGTATTGCTTTGGAGGCACGCAACCTCGACATTCTCCGTCGCGTGATTAAGCGAGCTGCCGAGGACGAACAAAAGGAGAAGGGTGAAGGCACCAAGAAGGGCGAAGAGCTGATAGAGTATGTCTTGGACATCTGCATGAGTGTGGTGCAAGAGCGAGGCCTTCGCAATGAAATCCTGAAGGTCATCTTGGAACTGCTCAACGATATCCCATCCCCCGATTACTTCGCCATCGCAAAGTGCGTGGTTTATCTTGATCAGCATTCTTTGGCATCCAACCTCCTGCGTCAATTGGTCGAGAAGGGTGACCCCCGCTCGCTGGCTGTTGCGTGCCAGATCGCTTTCGACCTCAATGACAACTGCACACAGGAGTTCCTTCGAAAGGTTAAAGAAGAACTCGAAGAGCTGTTGCCCCCGAGGGATTCCAAGGAGACTGATGAGATGGAAACAGACCAAGAAAAGGCCGAAGGCCAATTACAACAAGAACTGCAAGATTCTGCAGGTGCACCTGCGCCGTCGGAAAAGTCAAAACGATGGGACTGGAATGGGGACCAAGTGGACGCAATCAGCAGGATGTGTGACATCCTTTCTGGTTTCATATCAATATTCCTCAATATTGAATTCTTACACAACGCGAACCGGGTCGATCTGTCGATACTGAACAAGGTCAAAGACAGTCTGGAGGCCCGGTATTCAATCTTCCACACAGCAGTCACCCTCTGTGCTGGTTTGATGCACGCCAAAACTGCCAACGACACATTCTTCCGGAATAACTTGGAGTGGTTGGGCAAAGCTACTAACTGGTCCAAATTCACTGCCACAGCTGTTTTTGGCGTCATCCATCAAGGAAATATCACCCAAGCTCACCGGCTCCTGAGCCCATATCTGCCAAAGCCGGTCGGTGCTGCCAGCTCTCACGACTCGCCCTACAGCCAGGGTGGTTCGTTGTACGCTTACGGCCTCCTTTGCGCCAACGACAAGGGCAAGGCTGTCGGCTTCATCCGTGATAAGTTCAAGGAAGCGACCGAGGAAGTCGTCCAGCATGGCGGTGCGCTCGGTCTCGGTATTGCAGGAATGGCCTCTGGAGACGAATCCATCTTCGAGGATCTGCGTAATGTGCTGTGGGCCGATTCAGCCATCAATGGCGAGGCCGTTGGTCTAGCAATGGGTCTTGTCATGCTTGGATCGGGCAATACCAAGGTCTTGTCCGACATGATTCAGCATGCCCACGACACCCAGCATGACAAGATCGTCCGGGGTCTTGCTCTTGGTATGGCCTTGATCATGTACGGCCGCCAAGAGGGTGCAGACGAACTGATCCAAGGTCTCCTGAACGACGCCGACCCGACCATGCGCTATGGTGGAATCTTGACTATTGCCATGGCCTATGTTGGCACGGGCAGCAACAAGGCTGTCCGGAAATTGCTCCATGTCGCCGTCAGCGATGTTAGTGACGATGTGCGACGGATTGCGGTCCTCAGCTTGGGATTCATCCTGTTCCGGAAGTACAACAGCGTGCCTCGAATGGTGGAGCTGCTCGCCGAATCGTATAACCCTCACGTCCGATATGGTGCTGCCATGGCATTGGGTATCTCCTGCGCCGGCACGGGTCTAGCTGAAGCTATTGACTTGCTCGAACCCATGCTGAAAGATCCCACCGACTTTGTGCGTCAAGGTGCCCTCATTGCACTTGCCATGGTGTTGATCCAGCAAAACGACCAGATGAACCCCAAGGTTGGTGCCATCCGGAAAGCGATGCTCAAGATCATTGGCGATCGACACGAAGATGCCATGTGCAAGTTCGGATGTGCAATTGCCATGGGCATCATCGACGCCGCTGGCCGAAACTGCACAATCAGCCTGCAGACTCCAACTGGCAACCTGAACATGCTCGGCATCGTGGGCGTTGTTGTCTTCACTCAATACTGGTACTGGTTCCCATTGACGCATTTCCTGTCGCTGTCGATGACCCCCACAGCCGTGATTGGCCTCGATCAAAAGACACAAGTTCCCGTGTTTAAGTTTCATTGCAACACTCGGCCCAGCTTATTCGACTACCCACCTGAACAGACAGCCGCCAAGGACGAAGCACCCGAGAAGATCAAGACTGCTGTGCTGAGCACCACTGCACAAGCCCGTCGACGAGCTGCCAAGAAAGAGAAGCAGCAGCGACGAGATAGCATGGATGTTGACACAGTCACGCCCGTAACGCCCAAGATTAGCAATGTGGACAAAATGGACACAGACGAGGCCGGCACGACAGCCGCCCCGAAGGACGAGTCTGATGCCAAAGACAAAGACGCGAAGCCCGCATCCGATGCTGAAAAGAAAGACAGCGAAAATGGCACGACCACGGAACCCAGGAAGAAAGCGGAGAAGGAAAAGGTCGGCTACGAAATCACCAATATGTCCCGCGTGTTGCCTGCCCAATTGAAGTACCTTACCTTCCCGGATCCGAGGTATCAGATTGTCAAGCGGCCAACGGGGGGCATTATGGTCGTGCTTGACACGGAGCCCGACAAGGAAAGGGACACGATTCCTTTGCTGATCAGCAGAGTCGATCGGCCTGAACAGACGGTCCAGCCTACCGAGGATGGGGCTGGAGGTGGCGCAGCGGCACCGCAGACACCCGCGGGGCAGAGATTGGGTGGTCTTGAGGATGTTGGCGCAGGAGCTGCGGCTGCGGCAGGGGTGCTGACAGCGATCGACGAGGATGAAGAGGGAGTGGAGGATGCGCCCTGTCCCGAAGAGTTTGAGTATGAGAGTGAAGGAGAGCAGTAGTAGAGGAAGAGTGTGGTTGGTAGGGCTGGGGTGAGAGTGTAATTTCTCCTTGTCGATCGACGGTTACTCAAAAGACCCGGAAGAGTGTCCTTGTTCGGGCCACCAGGAACAGTCTACGCAGGCGAGAGCTCCCGCCCGGAAATCGTTCGTGGGGTGGCTTTTGATTCTGTATTACAAGAGAGCTAAAATAAGAGAGCTTCATGCATTTCAGCGGTGCGAGGGCGTCAGTCTTCCGACCCGTTGACTTCTATCGTATTGCGTCGGCCTGGTTTTGGTCCAATTCATTTCTCTCTTAGACGCTCCCACGGAAATCTCTACATGACATTTGACACACCAGGCAGGTATGCCGCTGGCGGCAGTTGGGGTAACCGGTGAATAGATGATTGAGATGATTGACTATATTAGGCACAGGAGTTGGCGATTTATACCAGTCCTCCGCATCTTCACTTTCCTTTGCTTGCCTTCCCTTTTGCTTAGTCCGTGTTTGAATCGTCGGACTGACAGGACTTGTTTGCTTTGGAGCCTTTTGGACTCACAGTGCTCAGTCGTAGGATGACTTCGTAGTGTCATGCTTCGGGTAGGGCGGTCATTCGTAGTGAGGTGAGTACGTATTGTGTATATGTATACTACGAGGTATGTACTCTGGAAGGATGCCTGCATGTAGGGCCAGGGTTGCGAGGACCGGGTACTCGTCGAAGCGAGTGGAATGTCGTGAGCGATGATATCAGTATCAGTATCAGGATAGTATCACTATCGTATTGTACAGAGTGGTGGTATTGGGGGACATGACACCACCGCCATCATCACCACCACCACACATTCTTGACTCAGTGTCTATTTCGTTCTATACAATTAACCACGCCTTCCCACGTAACCTCCGCTCCGCCCCTATCACCGTATCCGACAGATCAACTGCCCTCCAATCTTCCGTTCCACGCATTCCCGCGCCTCCAGGATCCCTGCGTCCGTACTCACATACAGGCACTCGCCCGGGCGGGTCAGGCCCTGGACGTAGCCGCTCTTCTTGCCCAGAACCAGCCTCCGCAGGCCCTCGACGTCCATCCATATCCGGCGCGTGGGCTTGCTGACCAGCTCCATCTTCTCGATCACGGGCGTCGAGTTCCAGTATTTCAGGCCCAGCCAGAGGCGGCGGCTCGCCACGTTATGGCGCGTGGCGGGTTCGATGGGCGCTTCGGGGTTCGACGACGACGGGTGCGAGAGGAGGTTGTGCGCCGGCGGCGGGAGCGGGCCGCCGCGCACGACGGTCGAGAGGAAGCCCGAGTTCTGGAGCGCGAGCATCAGTTTCAGGTGGAATTTGGTGTCCGGGATCGAGGTGAGGCCCAGGCGGGCGCGCGAGGCGTTCTGGAGGTGCGAGCACGTGTTTGCTAGGTGGACGAGCGACATGGCGAAGAAACGGTGGTGCAGAAGAAGAAGAGGGTCCCCTGCTGGAGGAGACGCAGGTGGAGGTGTCCGCGAGAGGGTTGTGTCTCGTGTCGGGTGGGAGTTATGTTTGGTCTCCTTGTCCCGGTATGGCGTCTGGGTCACGATGTCTTTGCTGTCGGTGTCGAGGGTCGGGGTTGGCGTCGTTCGTTTGGATATTTTGCACGCCGGTCCCTCGTTGTTCTAGGTGCGAAGGGGTGTGAAAGGTGGGGGGAGCTCAGGTTGGTTGCTGAAGGCTGGTGATGAGCTGGGCGGATTTAAATGGTGGTGGGTGTTTGAGCATTGAGCATTGGGCATTTCTCAAAAGTTGCACTGCACGTCTTCTCCGAAAGTCGCGAGGAGTGCCAAGACCCGCTTCGAACAAGCTGCGGTGATTGGCTGGTCAGCCCGTACTCGTATTTCGGCTACTACGAGGTATTCAATCCTGGAGATTCCAAGTTATCGTCCAATGTTCTCCCGCAGCAATGCGATGCAGTGCTAACCCTATCTAGGATCTTTGCAGGATATCATCGTGAGTCAGAGTGCGACGGCATCGACGTATTTCAGATCCTCTTGCCCACTTCGCCTGTCATCAGTACCACCACCATCCTATGCTAGAACAAACCTCATTTTCTCTTCATCCTGCTCGCCCTTGATTCTTGTGTGAATTCCATATCAAACATGCATGTCCGTCCAGCGCTCGCAAGAGATCTCTCCGATCTAGGCACCGTCGCCACGAATGCCGTGTTCGACGACGAATTAACACAGTTTCTAGCCCCTCATCGCCACGAGCATCCAGAATGCCTCCGATTGGGATTCATCAGGCGCGCGAAGAAGAGGTTCTACGATGGCCACGTCGTCCTCGCCGCCGTAACGGACCGAGATGATCCATGGTGGGACGGCGAAGAGAAAGTGGTGGGTTATTTATCTGCTATCTCCAGCACCCAGAGGATGGACAATGCGAGGAGGCCATGGTTCTCGGTGTCCTGGAATGCGCTCGAACTCCAACTTCTCCGTCTGGAAGAACTCATCGAGTGGTATACCTTTGCCGACCGCTCCCTCTCTCGCTCAGCATGGCTTGAGTTCTTCAGCGTCGTGGCCGGAAGCCGACCATTCGAGGACTTCAAACAATACTGGGAAATTGATCACCTCTCTGTCGATCCGGCTTATCAAGGAAAGGGCTTTGGAAAGATGTTGGTAAAATATGTGCAAGAATTTGCTGCAAGGGATAAATTGCCTGTTGTTCTTCTTGCGAGTAATCAGGGGAGATCGCTCTATCAGAAGTTGGGTTTTGGTGACGTGGGTGCTGTCGACATGGGTGCCGGTCAGGTATATAAGGCCATGGCTTGGTATCCGCCTGACGCTGTGACGGCTGGTCCTGCTGAAAAGACTGCCGACGGCCTCGCTGAACAGGAGCGGGTGACCTGATCCTGGCATTGCGACGTATCGCCAGCAACGTCGAATACACCGACGTGGATCTCCATGTGTGCAGCCAACCTCAAGCGAGAGCCACATGGCCCACAACGGAGGCACCGCCAGATCTTATTACGGGCAGTTGTGGTTGCTTGTTTTCGTCGAAAATCGCACTATGATGTCGATGAGAATAGCTTCGAGCAACCAGGTCTCCAATCATCAGCACCGTGATGCTCTAATTACGATACCAAGCTCCTGTGCACTCACTTGGTCTGATTTCTTCCGGGACACCCTATAAGCTTGGGTCGCTAAGTATGGTCTGTGCAGCCACGAGGTGGTCACGGCGCCGCAGCAGAAGGAAACGAATTCTTTTCCCGAAACCATACCGGAACAAAGAAACTTTGACCTCGAAAATCGCTGGCTCGGTCGAATACCGGAAGCATTCACCCACTCATGATTTCGAACTTTGCACTGCCGCAAACGGTCAACGGCAACCAAACGGCACAATGGAGCAGCTAAAGTGTGCACTCAGGTCCTCCCCTGGGTGGGAAGGGCCGCATGTGTATCACCCGGCAAGGACATCTATCATCACCACTCTACGCTGTCTCTGGCTAGTTGGCCCTCAATATGGACAGTCCAGCACACTCTGCTTCCCAAGGAAGTCCAGCGTCAAATCGCAATAAAACATTCAAACATGCACGCGGTGCCTCCAAAGCGTCCAGACGGCCAATCTCAAAGAGGCCAAAGCCTGCCACCTTCCTGAACAAGGCCGAAGCCAAATTACCAGTACATGCGACAACCTTTGGCATAGAGCTCGAATTTGTCTTCGCATTTAAGGAGGACCTTTTGAAGCATGTGATATCGAAATACAATCTTGGGGCAGACATCATCAAGAGACTTGCCGCTGATGAGCATCAACAAGTTGTGGCAAGCGAACAAGTGGCCAACGGTGTCCCCGTTCCTGCTTACGACTGTCGCACACGAACTCCTTCATGGGCATTGCATGTCCCAGAGACGGACGTGACCTGTCAAACGAAACAATTTAAGGGCATGGGCTTCGTCAGGTCTAATGACGGGAGGATGTGGGTGCGTCGATATGTGATGGAGCCACTTCTAATTGCGAAGAATCTTCTTGGCCGTCAAGGTCTTGACTCTAATGTTGTGGGATGGGTTGAACCTCATCCCCAGCACACAGATGATGTCGAAGCCGCAACCATCACATTTCCGGACGAAGATGGGTCCGATGCAAGCATCTTGCTCCGGAAAGCTAATGTGGACTACACGAAGTGGACCTTAACAAACGACCATACCCTGGTAGGGGCACTCCCAAGTCAACTCCACGACTGCCTGAGGGATCAAGGGGTGCCTGAGGACGACCTGACAAATTGGGATAGTTATGGCTTGGAGATGATATCTCCAATATTCAATTTCGACAAGAAGGATGAAGCATTTGCAGAGCTCGGAAAATATGTCCAAGCCTTAACAGGGGAGGACACTTCTGCTCTCGAATCTGTGTGGACCAGTGCACACGTGCACATTGGATTCAACTTCGACCACCCGAAGGACATGCCTATGTTACTACTCCAACATCTGGCATATATCCTGGTCGTACATGAAGATCTCATATCTAAATGCCATCCTAGGAGCCGCTGCGGACTTCCAATTCCCCAAAAAGAGTTTGAGGAACCGGAAGTCGGAGTTTTAGATGAGGACGAGGACTTCGACCCCGATGACTGCGAGCCACCTCCATTACCAACGGAGGACGAATTGGAGCAGGAGAACGAACAAGCAGTCCTTGCATTTGAGGCCGCGTACACCGGCGTGCACCCAGGTGCAGAGAACGTCAGTTCGAATGCTCGACAACTACGGAAAACGGTCGCAACGCTGTCGCTACTCGACATGAAGGACGCCATCTTCAAGCAGGGCGGAAATATTTTTGGCCTGGTGGATGCCCTTCAACATCAAGATGAAAAGCGTAACACATACAGAGGGTACATGTACAACTTTGCCAACCTCGTCAATTTGGCTCGCAACGAGACGAGTTGGAAATCGATCAAGCCCACTGTTGAGTTCCGGCAGCACGCCTGCACCACAGACCCTGCTGTACTGGAACATTGGGTCATATTGCTGGAGGCTATCGTTCGCAAGGCTGAGGACAACGCTTCCAAAGAAGTGGCAGAGGATATGATGGAGAAGACGTACGCCGAGCGGGAGGTCAGTAAATACCCTCCTTCCACGGATGAAACTACCTGGCCGTATCAAGACATGAAGGCGTTCTGCACGGAGTTCCTGGGCCTCAATGAGCAAGAGGGCGGATACTGGCAATGGAGGTTCAACAAGTTCAAGGATGATCGACCAAACGACATTATCGCTTAAATGCGTATGCGTAGTAGTCTAAGGGCTTCAACGGCAGATCAGGATTTGAGTGTGTTAGTCAATATGCCCGTGGCAGTAGTTCCCAACTGTGTAACACTTTGTAAGGAGAGGAAGACTTGTGTCGCTTGTGTCGGCGTTGGTTGATGCATCGTTTTCCTACGTGGGAGCATTAATATGGAGGCTAAGAGCGGCGTGGTGTCGTCTATTTCGTGATCCTCATCCATACCAGGCAGGGCAAGTAGTAGTCATGGCCTGTTCAGAAGCGTCGGGGCGCTTGTTACATGACATGGGTGTGCAATTACTGGACATGCGTTGAAGCAGGGCCTCCTGTCACTAGGCAGGTTTAATCGCCCTCCAAATGCAAGCGGTCATTCCTCCCAACAGTTGAGTGACCTCAGCTCTTTTCCTGCCACTGCAGCCTTCATATTGTGGGTGGAGTACCAAACCAACGGGCAGCCTTTGCCCTCAGCCTCGCGTCTCAGCCTCGCGCTTTCTGCCAGCCTCGCCGGCGGCTTCCCGGCCCGGTTGGATCGGCACCCCCAAATCGAGGCACCAGTCCCAGTCACTCCTGCCGCCGGGCCTGATGCCGATTTCGCCTTTGGGATTCGTCATCGGCTATGTTTTTCAGTCCAGAAATTATCTTGACCCCGTACATCTCTTTTGCACGAGTATATTTTCGCTGACTATTGCTCCGCCGAGTATTCGCTTATCGCCCTGTGCGAGTTTAAAACTTTCCAGCTTGACCCGCCCAAGATCCACATGATAAGCCCCGAAGTCATCCCCGACGAATGCCCTCACCGCCGGTGAAATCTCTCGATGGTCAGACCGGCCACAATGTAGGCACAACAAGCGTCCCGTTTACTGACGTCCCGTTGGGGCTGGATGGAGCCAGCGCTAGCCGAGAAGACCTCCAGAGACTCCTCAGCAAAGATGACTATGAGGAGAACACGGCGACGAAGTCCTCCAAACGGCCTGCGAGGCCGACGCTGGTGCCAGGCATATCCTCCACAGCTCGACGACCCTCGTTCATCGACGAGGAAGAAGATCCAGTCGCCATCACCACTGCTGCAGCAAGTTCGTCTGATGATTCGCGAAAAGAAGCACCGGTGACATGGATGTCATTACCTAAGAAGGGTCAATTGGCCGTCCTCACTCTTGCCCGACTCGTCGAACCATTGACAGAACGATCTCTTGCGGCATACTTGTTTTACCAGCTTCGATACTTCAATCCCGATCTCCCAGACAGCGTGATTGCCAGCCAGGGAGGAATGTTCACTGCCGCTTTTGCGGCCGCCCAGTTTCTCACCGCGGTCTGGTGGGGACGTGCTGCCGATACGCCCTGGATTGGTCGCAAAAGGGTCCTGCTAGTGGGCTTGTTTGGCACCTGCGTCAGTTGCATTGGTGTTGGATTTGCGAGGTCTTTTGCTCAGGCGTTGTTCTTCCGAGCCTGCGCAGGGTGCCTGAATGGAAATGTGGGCGTGATGAGGACGATGATTAGCGAGATCATCAAAGAGAAGAAGTAGAAGTGCCATACGTTGCTGTGATGATATGAGCTAACCAGGCTTGACAGGTACCAGTCGAGGGCGTTTCTTCTCTTGCCTATGTGTTTCAACATCGGTAAGTCACACACTGGATGGAAGAATATTGGACTGACCATCTAGGTGTGGTGATTGGCCCTATCCTGGGCGGTTTCCTCGCAGACCCCATCACTTCATTTCCCGGGATTTTCGGCCCGGGTTCCACGATTGGGGGCAAGGACGGTGTCGGATGGATGAAAACATTCCCCTACGCCCTGCCAAACGTTCTCAGCGCCGCCTTCATCCTTTCCGCCGCCGTCCTAGTAGTTCTTGGTCTCGATGAGACCCATGCTGCACTTAGGGACAAACCAGACTATGGCCGAAAGGTTGGCAAATACCTGCAAAGAATGCTCTTCCGCCGTGGCAAGCAAGAGGGATATGAGTACTCCGAGATTGGAAATGAGCTTGGAAACCAGCTCGAGCTCCAAGATGCCGATTCTCCAGGAGGCCGAGATCCCGAATCTTCGGCAACGGCACAGACGCCTTCATCTGCCAAACCGCCTCCATGGCAGAAGTCGAAAATTGGATTCCGCCAGATTTTCACCCGGAACGTCGTGCTGACACTGTTCAACCACTACCTGTTAGCCATGCATGTGTCGGCCTTCAACTCCCTCGTCTTCCTCTTCCTCCCCGCCCCACGGTCTTCCAACGCCGACGCGCACTTACCCTTCCTCTTCACTGGCGGTCTCGGTCTTTCATCCGAGAAAGTCGGGCTGGCCACGGCCATCATCGGCGTCATCGGCTTCCCCTTGCAGATTCTGCTGTATCCGACCTTGAATAACAAACTCGGCACTTTACCCTCGTATCGGTGGTTTCTTCCATTTTCCGTCCTCGCATACCTCTTCATGCCGTACCTCGCTCTCCTGCCGAATAAGGCCTACATCGTCTGGCCGTGCCTCACCGTTGTCCTCGCGCTGCAGGTTATTAGCCGGACATTCGCGTTGCCCGGGTCGACTATTCTCGTCAACAATTGCACACCTCACCCGTCTGTGCTGGGGACCATCCACGGATTTGCACAAAGCGTGTCTTCCGGCGCAAGGACCATTGGTCCGACGCTCGGAGGGTGGGGACTCGGCCTGGGTCTGGGGGGCAACTTTGTCGGCGGTGTCTGGTGGATCATGGCGTGCATCGCGCTGTGCAACTGGGCCTTGTTGTGGGTTCTGTATGAGGGAGATGCGGGTGTTTCTGCCGTGGCGTAGATAGAGTGGTTGAATTATTACGGAGCTCGATGATCATGACGCTTGGAAGTCGATGTGTCGACACGACCTACGCGACGCTTGGATATGGACACAACGTCCCGCGTCAAGCATGCATCAATAAGAATAAGATGGGTTATCATACCATGTCATACATATCCGTTGATGATCGTTCGATGCTTCTGTGAGGGGCCACAAACTCGTCAAAAGTACGCACACGTGTGCATGTATATGTATATGTTGTAGTATGTGTGTTAATGCACGTCTACAGCCAAAGGAGACAGGATCATGGAGCCGCGGGTAATCATTGCGTATGCCTGTTACATCGTAGGGATCTCAGATGTAGCTTCTTCTTGCAATTCTAGCGATTCGAGGAGGGTTCAATCTCAGACTCGATCCTAGTTAGACAACCCCCCTCCAATCAATTCGACTGCACCCTCCCCGTCGCGGCCTCTGCCCTAAGAAACCTTCCGACTTCGGTGTTGGCTGCCTGACTCTCCGCCAGTGCAGTCAAGCCACCGCCATCCCGTCGTTTGGTCCGTCCAAACAAGCAACCCCAGAGATCTTCTTTGTCCACCATCTCACCGCCGGACTTCCCAGCAGTGAACAGACGGCTGAGGTCGGCAGCTTGCAACTCCATTGAATTGGCCGCGTCGATCGCGTTTTCTGCCAGGGCATCGTCCGAGCGAGGAGTCTTCACAATCGAAACGGAGGCCGTACTCGGCTCACTCTTGCCTTTGCCCTTGCCCTTCTCGTCGATGCTGCTGTTGGTTTTCATATGGGCCAACCGTCTCGTGACGCTGATGTCGTAGATGGACTCCTCGACAGTGTCGGCGACCAGGTACATCCAAACGTTTGTCGCGCGGTGTTGGCCGATTCTGTGCACTCGGGCTATGGCTTGCAGCTCGATCGCCGTGTTGATCAGCGGCTCACAGAGGAAGACGTGGTTTGCAATGACAAGGTTCAACCCCGTCGAGTGCGCTTTCGCGTGGAGCAGAAAACACTCGATGGCCGGGTCGGATTTGAACTTCTCCGTGCCATTTTTCACATCGATGCGGGTGCACGAAATCTTGACCGCTTCGAAAGCGCGTGCAAGGACGTCGATGAATTCTCGATATTGCGAGAAAATGATCGACTTTGACCCTGGATCATGCTCACGGAGCCACATGAGATGGCGGCAGAGGAAGTCGATCTTGCTGCCGTAGCTGGGTCCTCGCATGTCGACGTCTTTGATCTGGTTCAACATGGTCGTACTGATGTCGGAATAGATTGACTGGTCGTGTTGGCGATCAGAGCTCGAGCCTGGCGACGCCGCGGTCGAGCCAGCCGGAGATTCCGCCTGCACAGCAATCTCGGCAGGCTTGTATGTAATGTCGTAGAAACCATTGGGAGGCAACCTGGTCTTACACACTGGGCAGTTGTGGTGCTGATTGCACCACAGCATGAAGCACTCCTTGCAGAAACTATGACCACAAGACGTCATTGCCCCAACTTCAAATTGGTCGGTGCAGATCAGGCAAACTCTGGGGGTGGTGGACTTCGAGTCGTCCGTCTTCATGTGAACCAGGTATCGGAGTTTGGCCGAAATGGAATCAATCTTCTGCTGTAGCCTGGCCTCGTCGGCCAGAAAGCTCTGATAAAGCCGGTCGTCAAGCGGCTGTCCGACCGAGTCCTCTCGATAGGGGGCAACCTGGTCGGATAGCTTTTGCAGCGCTCGGTAATACTCCAGCCGGCTGTTCATCGTGTCTCGGAAGTGGTTGACCTCTTGTTCAAGAGCCGTCAGGGCCCTCACTTGTGCGGCCCCGAGTTGCTGCACACTTTTGAGAAGTCGCTCCAGGATCGCCAGCTCGTGGCTCGCGCGGCTTTGGTTGTTGCCTTCCTGCCACTGCAGAGAGGAAACCATCTGTCTGAGTTGGGCAATGATGCCCCGGAGGCTACCAAACTCACTGACCTTCACACGCTTTTGTTCACGCTCCGCCAGAAGCTTAAGCATCACGTCAGGAGCTGGGCCTTCGCCTTCCTTTGCGATGCTCAGGAACTGCTTCATTTCCTGCTTGATGAGCATGTTCTCCTGGCCACTGATAGCCTCGGTGCGGTCGGCCAGCAGGGCTCTGAGGGCTTCCATATAGGCGTACATCTCGTCTTGATGTTTCGTCGAGCTCTCGTACTCGTCTCCCTGTAGTTCGACGCCCTCGTCCTCATCAATAAGAGCTTGGCTCAAAAAGTCCGCCATCTTTTGCCGGAGGTTATGGAATTGTTCTGCTTGGGCATTCATAGCTTCACAATAGAAGTGAATCTTTTCGAAGATTTTTCTACTTTCGATCCCGCCAAACCCTGTTGGCGCTTCCATGATGGGGATTTGGGGGGCACCGCCGGCAAGGTTCGCTCTGGTTGTCGTCACTAACTTGTTCACATGCCGGGTCACCCCCTTCAATAGCTCGGCACGGATTGATTTGGCTTTCTCGTATGCGGCCGTTTCCTGGTTCTCTATTTGCTGAAATTGGTCACTCTCCGGTGGATGAGCCGACTTGAGCTGGAAGAGCGCATTAGCCATGAAGAAACAGGCAACGTGGTGCGTTTCCAGAGCGGACCGCACTCGAGCATTCAGAGCAGATAAGCGGAGGTTTGCCTCGTCGTCGCCCTCCTTCTCCTTACCGACGCCTCCTTTCTCCTTGTTGACGCCCAAAGACAGACGTGCTTGGTCATACTGTGTACCGCACTCCCTCACCATGATCAGGGATTCGTCGAAGGCTTCGCGCCATATCTTGAGCGCCTCCCCACTTGCCTTGGCATTTTCTTTTAGTTGTCCTCTTCGTATCTTTGCTGTGAGTCGACTACGCTGTGCCGTACGCAGCTGACCCTCCTGCTGGTCAATCATGACATCCAGCACTTCCTCGACCGTGCGAAGAGGTCCGTCCGTTTTTCGGCCTAACGCGCGCCTATTGCGACCACCGACTTCAGGGTGCAGGCAGGTTTGACGAAGACGGGTCAACCACGTCCGCATCTTTTCCACCACCGCTGGTGATTCTGGATCCCATTCGTCCGTGAGAGGGGCACCTTCACGGTCCAGGTTCAAGTCGTCGCAGAGGTCTTGGAATAGCTGGGTGTAGTGCTGTTCTTCGATAGGGGTGAAAGGGATGGTAATGGTGTGACGGCTTTGGGGCGGCAGTCGTAGGTCTTCGCGGACAAACTCTTTCGAGTGCCTCATTACGACTTCCCCCAGCATGTCCCGAAACATCGGTCTATAGTACGTAACGAGATGATCCCACAGCCGAGGGGACCGGCACCACGGGGAATACCCGAGAAACAGCAACAAGCCAAATAGGTCTCGATGGCCCTTACGCAGCGGAGTGCCTGTGACCGCCCACGCATGAAGTCGCGGGATCAGGCGTGCCACGGTGGCTGCTGCAGATACACCGCTTTCCACCATTTGCGCTTCGTCCAAACATACACGCCACCACGCAACCTGGGTCAAGGGGCTTTTGGGCGGCTCTTCGCGCGTCCTGTTGTTCCGAAGGTTGCGGTCAGGCTTTTCTGCGACATAGTGGACCTCCTTTGCTAGAACGTTGTATGTGGTCAGAACTACGTCCTGATCCAGGAGACTTTCGAGGTGCGATTCGCCCGACTTCTTGAAGCTGCTTAGCCCTTGATAATGGTACACACGCAGACTAGGCGCATGTTCCTGGATCTCGTTCTTCCACTGCTTGAGGATTGATGGAGGCGTAATGATGAGAGTCGCGGAAGACGGTAGCAACCTGGAGGGCTCCACGGGCTCCACGGGCTTCGACGGCCTAGGATGCAGACATATCAGAGCTATGACCTCCAAAGTCTTACCAAGGCCCATTTCATCTGCGAGAACTCCGCCTTCGGGAGCCTTGAAGTGTTGTCTGACAGCGGCCAGATCTGTACATGCAACGCCCAATGCGTGATTGACGTAACAAGTTTGGCCGGACCGGGCATTAAGCTTCTCGAAATAATGCGGGATCTGATGGTCCAGGCTCGCGCTTCGGGCCCGGAAGCGTCCATCCGGCTGCTCAACCATGCCTTCCCTTGAAAGCAGCCACCTCACAGCACGTCTCTGGAAGGGAAACAACGTGGATTCGAGAGCTGGAATCCCGAGCTCCCCAGAGTTGGCTTCTGGCTTGTCGGGAACATGTACGTGGTCATAGAACTGCCGGGGCTCCCACGGTGCAAGAACCGGCGAGATGGGCCTTGTGGGCGGCATATACCTTGCGAGAATATCAAGCAGCGCCGGATCTACCTTATCTCTGAGTGCGACTGTATCTTCCCACAAGATGGAGACCTCAAGTGTGGTACCCTGACTGGACTGACGGACTAGGGCATAGGTGCACGCAAGCGGTAGCGCCGCAGGATGTTTGTATCTCGCCACCGATTCGAGTTTCCTAGCATCTTCCAAAATTTGTAGATTACTGGGCGGCAAGTCGTCTATCAGAAACCGCTTTTCACGAGGCCATCTCCCGCGCATGAATCCGATTTCAAAGCCTTGTTCGCATTGTGTCACTTCCCGCAGAGTGACCGCCAGGGAAGCGCCATCGGACCCAGCGACGAGGGACGGATCGGTGGACAGGTCGGTGAACCTCGCCCGAGCGAGGACGATATAGTGAGAAAACGGAGCCGGAGGAGCGGAATAGTCTTCGCCGGCATCATTGGATATCCGCCGTCTCTTTGGGGCAGGCTCATCGAGTCCCTCCATCGCCGAGTCTGTGGCATGCGAATCGAGAGCGAGGAGTTGGCGATGAGGCAGATGCAAGTGACGGCGAGGGCAAAAGCGAAGGCGCAGGCAGAAGATCGGAAGGCTCGAGACTTGCCGTTATCGATAAGGACGCCGAAGAGCACGTGCGCGGGGCCGCTCGCGTAGTCACGTGACGCATTACTCAGCAGGGGGCTCCCGTGCGTCCCTCCGCGTGTCGTCCGTGTAGGCGCTTGCCAGGTCTGCCCGATGCAAGCTCCCAGTGCGAGTAAACAAAATCGCGGAAAAGATTCGCCAGGCTTTCGATCCAGGGGCCCAACGGCGCTGATTAGGCTTCCGTTGCTCTCGCTGGCGATGGCCGCCTGAATTGAGCATTAGTTGCCTCATAGGGTAAGCGATATGCTGTGCCTCTCAGTGCCAACGGACTTGGCGCTTCTTGTTTGGTGGTCGCGGGTGTGTTGTCGCCACCGGCCAGCGCAAGCTAAGCACAGCTCGACGTCCCTCTTGCAATATTTTTGCCACTTCGTAGATGCAGAGAGTAGTTCTATGCCATAATTTGGGACTTCTGGTGCGCTGTTCCCAGGAGCCCGACGAGGAGCTGTCCTCGTCATCTATGTTGCCTGCCCGGCTGCCTCGGACTAGTCTCGAAGCAGGCGCCCTGCTGGAGCCGGCTGGTGCTTTTGTCCTCCATGCCTTTGCGACAGAGTCAAGCAGAATGCGACGTATCTCGGGGCGGCGCATCCGATGCCTGACTCGAGCCGCCTGCATCTCTGGTCCCACCATCCTTGCCTCTGGACTCCAGCGTTTCGATGTGCTTCATCAACGATTGGTTGAAGTCCCTCAGCATGACAATCTCATCCGCCTGCGTCTTGACTCTGGCCCTCAGCTGCTCTAGCTTGGCTTCGCTGCGCAATCGGTGGTTCCGTTGTGCTTTCCTATTCTGTTCTTTTCTCCTCTATCAAAGAATCAGCGTTAGCTGAATCAGCTTCAAACGAGGTGCCATGATGAAATGCGGCACGAAGTGGGTGACAACAGGCGGAGACCGACGAATCGACCGGGACTAACCTCTTTCTTGTCCCGTTGACATATCTCGCAAGGTCCTTGTTGACCGGCGCATCGACCGTGGCCTGGACATTCAAACTCGGCGCTTGGACTTTCCTGGATCGAGGAGTCGGCACGTATCAGGCGCAAGGACTCGCCAGGGCTGCCGTATGCTTCCGGCGCGAAGTCGAGTGGAGAGTCAAGTGGTGTCAGATCGTCTCCTAGGTTGGGAGGGACATTGTTCGGCATCAGAGACGGGGTTATGTGACCGAACTGCAGGTTATGTCAGGGAAGCTCCTGGCCACCGACCTGGTAATGTCGTCACCCTTACATCAGAGAAATCGGTACATATGTCCATTTCCATGGCATAGTAGTCCAGTGTCTGCCAGTACTGCCCAGGTATGTAACAGTACGGAGTGTTCTCTGGACGCTGCGTTTGTGGCTGAGCTCGCTGCGTATCGAGGCTGCCGGCCTGGAAGACGGAGACGAAGCTATTCATGTTGGGAGCCGCATCTTGAGATCTCTTCCACGGTGTCGTGGCCTTTTCTCGCATTGTCGTAGATAAATGGTCTAATCGCAGTCTGCTCACTTGTGAAAAGGGACCGCAAGGAAGTGTCGATAGAGCGTCCTCAGGCAGGTAATGAAGCGCAAATTGTAATCCTCCACACTAAAGGACTGTACGGTTGAAGGGGAGAAACGCAGCGGAGAGTTGTAGTCTTGTAGCAGAAACAACGTGCGTGAACAGTTGGAGATTGGAACAGCAGTGTGGTCAATTGAAGCAACGGCAGCTTCGTATCGTGTGTGAATCGAGTTCTGCTGCGCGGAAATGCGACCGCCTTATTGGATTGAAGCTTCTCCGTGGAAGAGGATGCGTGCGATGGTATGTTGTTTGAGTGCGAAAGGACGACGTTGCGGCCTACTTCTACCAGATACGACGAGATACGTCCTCCTGTACTCGTATCGTGGGTCCCGGTCGATCTGACTGTTTGATTAATCAGGATCCTGCATCAGATGCGCAGCGCAGCGCCACAGAGAGGAGAGGTAGCTCCCTATTTGAGCGGTTTGGCCAAACAACAAGACGCCCGTAAGGACGACCCTGGATTGGGGCCAGCCACGTGCATGAGAGCCCGCCATATCGAATGCGGCAATGGGATGGAATGAGCTGGCGAGCACGTCCCGAAGCAATACGGAGTAGACTGAGACGAATGGATCGCCAGTAAACAGTACTTCTTGATCAGGCGTCCTGTCAAATAGCTTCCCGTTCTTCCAGGATGCGACTCGTATATTAGACCGGGATCGTTGCCGGGGCCTCTCAACCAGTCAACTTCCCGTTTTCGTCCTGGAGATCGGGGACCATGTTCTAATTAACCTTGTTCATTTTTGCGAGAGAAGCCGTATCGAGGAGGTACGCAAAGAAACGGAGACAGCCACAGTCGTTATTGGATGGAAATCCGACAGTGGACACTTCAGGTGTTGATCAAGAGCACTAAACACACAAGTCCCCCGTCCACCGCCTCAAGAGATGCACGCCGCTCTTCTCCTTCATGATTTGGCGCTCATATCTAGTGAGACTGCCGAGTAACGAGAGGCTCCTTGTCTTGCACCCAACCTCGCTCCGACGTGCCACAACCGCATCATGAAGATTTCCCGGTATATTCCAGGAAGCCATTATTGTACATCCAGCTCCCTCGCGCTTGGGGTCGTTCTTCGGGGACATTGATCGACTTGCCCATTACTCTATGTAGAAGAGCCGATATCTTGCGGGGACGAGGATGTGTAAGAGTGCCTGGCATGGACATGGTCAACTGCAGCAGCGAGCAGGGTCTGTTTTCCAGACGGGACGCTGATCGGGCAACTGGATGTGCGATGCTAGAGCAGAGTCCCCGCCGCCAACATTAGTCGCGACAATCCGCGGGATGGGCTTCTCGGGGTTTATTTCGGCGCGTTGGAGTCGTCAAGACAGGGACATGCCGTATTGGAGTCAGTCATCTTCACATGGCCTAGCGCTCGCCGTGGAGGTGCCTCGGTGTCACCACTGGGCCCCGACGAGATTGCCGAGCCATGGGTGCGTGTTCACGCCTTCTAGGGACTCGGGACCGTCAGTTTAGCTTCATGCCGGGCTCTCAAGAACGGGTCTCGATATGAGTCAGCCGTGTGCTTCAATAAGTCAGCAATCGCTTGGAGTTGATTCCTTGCTATTGGAGGCAATCACGTGGGCGCCGCTGCCACTCTGTTCAAAGCACTGGTATACACGGAGAGTGGGAGTGCAGACTTCGTGATACAGGCGAGTATTAGAATACATTCCGATTTATTTCAAACATGGCAGCCAGGGAGGCCCAGCGCAGTGCATGTTGATTGCATGTATTGGCACTCAATCCCGAAGTTGAGACGTCCCTTAAATCGTCGGTACCAAAGCCTTCAAACTCCTAGCCCACAGCGAGAATGAAAGAGGCCATCTTGAAACGCGTGCCATCTGTCCAAGCAGTTGTGGAGATATGTGTGGCTTCTCGAGCCATTGGTGTGCTGATATCATCGCTCGAAAGACCGTTTATCATCTGTGCACACTTCTCCATGATAGTTGCATTCAAATTGATTGGGAGAAGGACAAAGGCCCAGCCGATAGCCCAGCATGGAGAACGCTGCAGACCGAGATGTGGTTCGCTCCAACAGGTTTGAGAGTCACGCCCAAGAGCCATGGAACGGGCGAATCAAGGCAGACAGTGTGGGTTCTAAGAGATGTGAGAATGGCGCCAGGAACCGATGCATAGAGAGGTCGATGGTGGCTCGGCCCAGTCCCAGTGGATTGCAAAGGATTGAAACGAGAGCTTCTCCGGCAGTTACCCACCAGTCGAGATGAATGGAGAACGGCGATACCAGCCCAGAGCTGCAACAGCATCTCACCGTCATTTGGATGGGCCGCTATGTTTGTTTTTTAATTCGGGGGGCCATCGAATGGAAAGAAGCATTCTGGGGGAGCTCAACGAGCTTAGCCACAACCCAACTCGAGAGGTAAGCAGGAGCAGACCATTCAGAGCTTCTGTAAAGGCCTGGTAAGGCGGGTTGATGAAGACAGTGGACGACTCCGCATGAGAATCAGTGTGAGATTCCATCCCTTGCGTGCCTCACTTGACGGCCCAGATGCTCGAGATTGGTCGATCGTGCTCATCCCATGATTTGTTTGAGAATGGGACATGCCCTGGGGTCGTGCCGGCATATCGCCACGGTCAGCGCAGCGCCGCCATTAGGCATCACCAGGACGTCAGGGGGTGGCGGGATTGTGGACGGCTCGTAAGTCGAGTTGGCTGGCAAGGTGGAAGCCTTACCCAAGTACAGGTGTCACCGGGCGATGGGTAGAGTTAGCGCCTCCACTCTGCATGGATTGAGAAGGGGCCTTGGTCTGCAATGTCGTCCCAGATGTGATTTTCCCCCATCAGGACCGATACCCACATGGACTGTCTTCGGAAAGGAGAGACAGAACTGCTTCGCTGCCTGACAGCTATGTCTGGGTGGGGTCTATCTCGCACGAGGGTTCGCACAGAGGGATATAGATCATGAACTGCCACTAAGGTGATGCTTCCGTTCTCCTTTGTTGCAGTTGAAGGTTTCTCCTAGGCACTCTGAAGCGCTTGATTGTCTGCGAGCTGCCGCTGAGCCTTTCCCGGGGTTCTGTCAGCACATTCGTGGGTCCACCGCCGTAGCCTACAAGGCATTCACGACGAAAGTTGCCAAAGACTGCAATCGGCGATGAGCAGGCCGAGTCCTGGTGTACTGAATATCAAACCTGACATCCATTCATGGGCGATCGCACGACGCCAGGTGCTGGAAGGTTGAAAGTCTCCTTCATGTGCAAGTCCTATTAATAATGGAGATGCTGGGTTTGTAAGGTGCCCTACGTCTGGCTCAACCTGTCGTGCGCAGGCGTATTACCGAGCGGGCGGGAGGCTTTTCGCCATCGTTCAACGGACGAATTTCTTCTGCGATGCTAAGGGTCGAGGCTCTGAGCAGAAGATCATCGACGGTACAACGTTTGAAGGATTTGTGATGCCCGTTTGCTGTTGCCTGCACCATGGATTGCAAAGGTTGCGAATATTTGCCACGCTGAGGCTGAGCCGGTTCAGCTCGGAACAAGCCTTTGGCCGGATTCGGACGAGCTTGGAAACTTCACGGCCTCCCTCTGAGCACGCAGCAGCAGCAGCAGGCGCCGTCGACATCGGTTGAAGAAGATCCGTCGCAGTGTGTCTGCGTATTCTACAGTTGCCACTCCGCATTCCTGGGTCAAGTTGGACGCTACGTGCGCTACACGTCTGGAGTACGAATACAGGCCGGAGAGGTCGCAAGGGAGGCCTGATACAGGCACCTCGTACAATCAATCCATATCCACATCACTCTCTTCACCATCGACATCGCCATTTGCATCCGAGTCGTCGTCGTCGTCCATGTCGTCATCACTTCGTTCAGCGAGCAGATCTTGTGTGATTTCGTCGTTGAGATCTCGCCCTGCGATTCTTGTAGCTTGCGGCGTCCTTCCATTGTTAGGGGCTGAAGAATGTGCTGACAACCCGTGCGCCCGGCGTTTCTTGCTCGTGCCGTTTGTGACTGGCCGAGAAGCTGCTGCATTGAAATTGTTTGGGGCCGCATGGTGGCGATGGAGACGGGCATGGTATACTCCCAGATCACGATCCCCACTCCAAACTTCCAGGCGTCTCCCCGTTCTCCTCAGGAGCCCGGCCCACGATTCCACTTCCTCGCCGTAGTCATCGGGCTCATATCCAACGGGAAGAGGCTTACCTTCGGTCTCGCCGTTGGTGTCGCCATACCATCTGCGGCCAAGCAGACCGCCAAAGCCAGAGTCGCCCGCTTCTTCTTCCTCTTCGCTGTCATAAGTAGGTGGGAGCTCGCTAATTCGCCTAGCGGCTTTGAGCAACCACCTTCCCCCCTGTCTGATCTGCCGGGCCTCTTTGAGGGCGTGTCTGCGACGTCTCCTGAGCGCCCATTCGACTCGGCGCTGTCTGTGCTCCTCTAGCTCTCGCTGGTAACCTGTTCTGGCTCTAGCCTTGGTGCCTGCTCCCACGCCTCCGGCCTCAGCTCGGAGCATCTCACTCTCGTTCTTGCCACGGGGTGTGCCAAACTGACCAATGACCGGATGGTTAGCACCACCGGGTTGCAGAGGCTGTGGTGTTGCTCGGTAGCGATCGACAGTGTCGGGTGTGCCGGCATTGCGTCCTGGTTTGAACACGCTCCTCGGGCCGTCACTCTGTCTAGGCCCTCCTCTGATACGCGTGGGAGTGTTCTTGCCCCTGACACGCTTGTATCGCCCCCGGCCAGGGTGAGGATCAACTGCCTCCCAATCGTCATCAAGACTATCGGCTTGACCTCCGAGCGCACTGGCCATGACATGTCCATGTGCATTGAGGACTTCTGGGGCAGGAGAACGTCCCACACCGGGACTAGCGCGTGAATCGACGTCCGACACCAGAGAGTCTTCGTCCCCATACGCAGCAACCCTCTTTAGGCGTTTGAGCGCCTTGTGGTCCGGATTCCCCGGGTCAGCCATAACCAGTGGTGGGTCGTTAGCATTCTCGGCCATTATCCGCCTCCTTTCTTGGGTCATTTTCTCGGCGAAGGCAATTTCTTCTGGAGGGTCAACATTTTCAGCATCTCCCTCTTCCTCTGTGATCATGACCAATCTGGGCACCAGCAGTGGAACGGTGTCCGGGTCATTGGGATCTTCATCGTCTTTGTATTCTCCAGGGCCGTACGGGTTCCGCAGAGCATCTTCTTTGGTGAAGTTCGACTCAAGATACCACCACATGAGCCACAAAAATGCCCGGGCCCTGCTTGCAGATGAGATTGTTGGGCGCATTGCGAGGTCAAAGAAGTCGACTTTGTCGGTGAAGTGCATCTCGCTGATTCTTGGTGCAACTTGGGACAAGACGAATATCAGGTTAACCGGATTCGTCCTTGGAACTTGTTTGGCCTTGAGCTCCTGAATGCTTCGAGGCTCGACAGTGTCTTCGCTTGCACCCTTGAGGATGCTCTTCAGCCTGGGAGCATCTTGTAATGACTTGTAGTCTCTCTGGCTCTTGTACGCTTGTAGCGAAGGGATCGAGTGGTATGTCCTCAGCTGGGCCCTCATTTCGGGGAAGAAGTTGAGGGTGGTGTTCATGCGACCCACATTAACCAGGAGGCATATCATAGCCATATTATGTGCAGCCTGCCGGTCGAACTGAAGTCTGTCTTTCAGAATCTTGCTCGTCTTTGAACTTCTGGCCATACAGTCGACATAGATTTCTGAGAAGAAGCAACCGGTCTTGCCATCGCTGATCCGGGTGAAGACGGGTTTTGTGTCCTCGATGACCATTTGCAAGAACTCGAACTGTATCTCCTTGCGCCATAGAGGTGTGCCATCCGGCTTCTTAATATGCCTAACCTTGCTGCCGGAGTACACCGAGCCCACGGTGCCGTTGGCTTGTCGTCTAGTGCCAACTGCCGTGCCGATTGTCCTGAGGTCTGACTCTGGAGTCGCTTCTGACTTCTTCGTTCTTGAGTGGGTAGCAGAGACGACGCTGCCTTCATCTTCGGTCCCTTCATGAGGTTGCTCGTGTATCCAGATTGCACCCTTCCGCGGTCTCGCTTTCCTTCCTGAAGACGTTTTCTGGCGGCCCGTTCGACGACTGGCGACTGGGGTTGAGCCTGCTGGGGGCTCCTCGACCGACTCAATCTGCTCGTGTTCAAGATCCGCAAGATCAGGTTTCGTGTCGTCGACTTGGTCATCAATGGTGTCACCGTCAGAGGGCGCCGCCGAGGGCTCACGGGACGTCATCGTGGTCAAATATTAAGCAGCGAGGCTAAGTTATGGATCGAAATGGCATTAGAATCACCATGATCGACGACCCAGCTAAGATGCCTTGGTCAAAGGAGAGGAAGGGAGAGCCTGCGGCGCGACTCACCCAAAGCGTGATTCGCGGCTCGGAAAACCTGCCTCAGCCGAATTTGAAAGCTGCGGCTTTCGAGACTCCCATCAGTCTCACCTCATTGCAACCTCACATTTGGTTTACGAACCACTTGGAGATTGACTCTGGCATGCGCTGCATTCTTTCTGTGCTCAACCAATCCAGCGTCAGTTCGTGTTTATGAGGACACGGCCTTAGCGACTTTACTAAAACCAGCCCGACGTATCTACAATGCTCTCGTATTTGAGATGCGGCCAAGCGCTCGACCAGCTGTGAAGGATAACCAATTAAACCATGCCATTTGCTGCATGATCACTCCAAGGGCGCGGAGTATTGAGGGAGAAGCTCGCTTTCAATCCAATATCCTCACATATTATGGCCTGGAGAAGCCCGTAGACACATTTGCGATATTGCGAGTAAGTCGGATAGCTTTTTCGTTCAATCGTACTGACAATGCGCTCCCGCCCTTCCTTTCCCAACCTTCAAGACTACGACATTGACCTTGAAACGGGTTTTGTCGCCGCGCACCCCACAGAGCTACCCGCCTATTATGCACCTTGGTGCAAGCTCGTTTCGGATCTTCCACGTCTCCTCGAGTCGAAGACCTTTCAGGCAAAAGTCGACGATCTTGAGCTCCTCCGTACGGATCACCTCACGGTCCCGGCACACTGGCAACGTGCCTACGTAATCCTAGGCTTTCTGACTCAAGCCTACATCTGGCAGGAGAAGACGACACCTTCAGCTATTGTCCCAGCCAACCTAGGCGAACCTTTCCTCGAAGTCTGCGAGTACCTTGGTATGAGACCCGTCTTGAGCTATGCCGGGCTCTGTCTATGGAATTGGACACCACTGTCCCAAGACGGCGACGTGCATCTAGCTCAAGCACTGAGCGACTTTCCAAGTATCAAGTCCTCCGCTTCATTTACTGGAACAAGGGACGAAGACGCGTTTAATCTGGTTCCCGTGATGGTTGAGGCACAAGGTGCCAAGCTCGTGCCATTGATGCTCGAAGCAATTCTGGACAACCGAAAAAGCGTCCCGCAAGATCTACCCATGATCTTTGACATCTGCGCGACAACCCTTTCGAAAATGGGAGACCTCTTATCGGTTCTACACAAAAACTGTGATCCAACATTCTTTTATCACGTTATGCGCCCAATGTTAGGAGGTAGTACTGGGGCGGAGGAGCAGGGACTACCAGACGGCGTCACCTTGAGACGCAGCAACGGGCTCCAGGAGATTGTCAAGTGCGTGGGAGGCAGCGCCGGGCAAAGCGCTTTCTTTCAATTTCTCGATCACATGCTGGGCATCCGTCACGAGTCCAAGATGCTAGTTGAGTTGAGAGCCTACATGCCGAAGAAACACAGAGATTTTCTCGAAGCGGTGGAATTGTTGCCCTCGCTGCGTGATGTAATTGACCAACACTCAGAGGAGCCTGGTCTGCAGACAGCCTTTCAACCCGTCATCGAGGCATTCCAACGCTGGAGGACAAAGCACGTCGCCGTCGTCTCCAAATATATTGCCCTACCTGCTGCGGCTCAGATGCGAAGCAAGCCCGCAAAAGGGACGGCTGGATCACTGCCGATCCCATTCTTGAAGCAGTACCGAGACGAGACCACTTTCAAGCCCGCACACTGATACCTTTGGAGCGTCAGATGGATGCGTGGTAGTGGCTGGCTGCTAGCCACTGCCCAGAGAACTTTGTCTAGACGACGCGGTCAATGGACTTTGCCTCTGCGGTTTACTTGGGAGTAGCAGACTCTGGATATAATTTCGAGATTACACTGTCTTCGTCAGTAATTTTCGGCCTCACAAACTGAAGACCAAATGCTTCCACTTAAGGCATTGATTATTTAATCTCATCGCCATGGAAATAGAGCGAACCCTGAATGCAATACAATGTAGCCCTGAAGCCCGTCCTTTTGAGGGGTTTACCCGGACTTAACATCCTTAAGATCGTCCACGACGGACCCGCCACGACCGTGCACTCTTTGGCGAAGAGAGAGGCAAGTGATGTGATTGAAAACTGCACTGTTTGTATACGGAGGTTGAAGCTCACAAGCACCCATCCTCGCGTGCTTGTGTCCAGGTTGGGTCAACCGAAAACTGGGCTGCGCTTCTTGCTACTTTCCGTTACCTACAACAAACGTCGTCTTGCGGCTTGTACCTGCACATGGCGGACCTGAGTCCAGTACTTCCGAGAGTGATTGCCAGTTCAGAGGCCGGTTGTCGGACGTGCAAGGTTCGGCGAATCAAGGTAAGAGAGTCTCACCCCGTCACCGGCTCCAAGTAACCAGATCAGTGCGACAGAGGGCTCCCGGAATGTCACAGATGTGTTAAATCCCGCAGAGTATGTGTTAAGACCCGTGCGACCAGTGGCGGCCTCACCATTCACGTCGAAAATCGATATGCCAGCGGGGTGGTAAAGCGACCAAGAGGTCCTCGCTCAAACCTTTTGCGGCCGTTGGACTTCGACCTTCAGACCCGCGCTCTGGTCTACTACCTGAATTACCATCTGCACACGCCGTCGGAAGTGCAAATGCTGGTGGGGAATGTTCAGAACAGCGTGTGTCAATGGGCTTCCTTTACGACGAACTCGCTCATCGACTTGGCAATTTCTTCCATGGCTCTGGCGGTCTTTTCACGCACTCAGCACCATCAAGCGGCAGCGACGGAAGCTCATGAGAAATACGACCACTTATTGCGAATCGCACAAGTCGCGTTGCCGGACATTGTTGAACGGGATGTCGATGCCGCTTTGCTTGCAATCTTTCTCATGAGCCGATATGAAGACTCGATGCATGCGCCGGAAGAAGTGCCGTCGACTACAGCCTTCAGAAGCTATTCGCATCACGACGGCGCGACTGCCATTCTGAAGATCTGGCACGAAAAGAGTCTCAAGATCAGCCAGCCGGCATCCGACATCATCAAATACTCGCGCCGCGGGATTATCAGGTCGCTCCTCTTGCGGCAGATGCCAGTGCCGGCGTGGCTGGCAAACGGCGCGCATTTTGGCGAGTATGGGCTGGAGCTCGAATACGACCAGCTCGTGGTAGGAGTGGCCAGCATTCGCCACCAATTCAAGATCCTTCAGCGAGAGCGACTGCGGCACCACCACCGCACCCGAGAGGTGTACTTGCGGGGCCGGGACCTGAACACTGAGGCAGACGCACTCAGTCACGCATTGCAGGACTGGTCCGCACGGCTTCCCAGCACGTGGTGTCCCCGGCAACACCTCATTCCTGCCTACATTACCTTACCTAGGAGACACTTCTTCTCTTCAATCGTTTACAGTTACTCAAGCGTGGCCCACGCGGCTCTGTGGCTGAACTACTACGCGACAATGATGCTGCTCAACAGAGTACGGCTGAGAGTCCTTGAGTTCATTCGACCCACGTCAGACGATCTCGCTGGCGAGCAACAGCGTCAAGAGGAAGTCTGCTGCTCGCAAATCAGGGTGATGGCGGATGCCTTCTCATCAAGCATTCCATTTGCACTCGACAGGTTCGCCGTTGCTTCGTCTTCCAAGACACCGGGAGAACAGGAGTGGATTCTGAGTGACGAAGAGATCAAGCCATACCTAGGAAACCTCACAGCATGGCCTTTGAGCATTGCTTCAAGTATTGGCGGGCTGGAGCGCGAGCTGAAAGACTGGTTGAGATCTGAGCTGGTACTTGTTGGAAGGACACTGGGTGCCGGTGTCCTTGAATGCGCGCAATCTTATGACTGGTTTGAATTCTGATGCCTAAGAGGTCGATTAACAATAAGATGAGTACGCGCGTGTGCCTGTTCAACCACAATAGATATAATCATGGATCCTGGTGTGCCTCCTCAAATCACAATAAATCCATTGATCCTTGGGAGGGGCTGGAAGTTGGCCGATGTTGAGCCGACGCTCGTCAGATTGAGGACCGCATCGACGCCGCTCACCGTCTCTTTACCAAGTTAACAAGGTCTTCACAAGGCCCCTGCGAAGCCGAGAGACCGAACCTGACTGTCCTCCCCCCCGCGCCGGCAAAATGGTCAATTGGATCCTGGGCGAGAAGTTCTACCAGCGATACCCTCATCTAGACGGGGTGAAAGCTCTCTGGGAAACGAAATGGAAGTTCCCCTGCTCGCTGGGTGTCTACCCTTTCCACGACGGCAAGCTCGAAGACTTTGAGCCGATCTTCCAGAGCCTGATCAAGGATAATGTGAATGATGCCTACACAGACAAATACACCGAGTACTTCTTCCCGGTAGCTGAAAAGCTCACCGATGCCGCGATGTCAGCTCAAGGGTCCGACCGGTCCAAAGCTGCGGCATTGTTCAAGCGAGCTGCCTGCGTCTACCGAATATCTCGATATCCTTCCCTCGATGCCGGTTCGGGAGTCAAGAGGAAAGCATTCGAGCTGCAAAAGCAAGTTTACTTGAGGGGGGCGAGCCTATGGGATGCTCCCATGAAAGAGGTCAAGATCCCACATACGGCGGCCGAGGGGGCAGATGGCAAGGAAATACCTCTCTTCGTCAGACTACCTACGGGAGCGAACAGCGAGCACAAATGCCCGGTCGTGCTGTTGATAACAGGCTTGGACGGTCATCGGCCAGATAATAGGTGCGCCACCCCAGATCCGTGAACTCGCCGGATACCGCTGACTAGGCTGTTCAACTCGATAGCGAACGTACAGATGAGTTCCTCGCCCGAGGCTGGGGATGTGTTATTACCGAGATCCCCGGAACTGCCGACTGCCCTGCCGATCGCCGTGACCCTACATCTCACGAACGACTTTTCACAGCGATCCTCGACTGGATGGACAGGCAGCCCTACTTCGACATGCGGAAATGCATGGCTTGGGGTCTTTCGGCAGGCGGATACTGCGCCAACCGACTGGCACATACGCATCACTCGCGCCTCGCCGGCGTTGTCGCACAGGGAGCCGGGTCTCATTACTTCCTGAGTCGAGAGTGGCTGGACCGCGTCGACGACCACGAGTACCCCTTCATCCTCAGCGAAGCATACGTCGCCAAGTACGGCTACAAAGACTGGGAAGAGATGAAGGAGAAAGCACAAGACGACTACAGTCTGGTCACAAACGGCATCGTGAACGGGCCTTCCTGCAGGCTGCTTCTCGTCAATGGCACGTTGGATGGCCTCGTGCCGATCGAAGACAGCATGCTGCTGATGAATTACGGGAAACCAAAGGAAGCCCGTTTCTACGAGAACATGTTGCACATGGGATATCCACCTGCAAACGAGTGCATTTGGCCCTGGATGGAATCTGTCATGGCAACGGCCTGATGCATGAAATAAGCCGGTCCGACTTGAGCGTATTGCACAGCCCTTCATCTACTAGCGGAGAACTAGAAACCCTGCGAGTAAATCAACTCCCAGGCTCTAACGTTAAACACCTTGCTCTCCTTGATGGACTTGACCGTCCAGGGCGTGCTATTGGCAGCCTCCCCCTCCTTGCTGTCCAGCCCGGCCAATCCGTCCAGTTCATGGATGGCCAAGTATTTCGGGAGCTCCCCTTCCGCCAGCGCCGTCCTTGGTCCGATGATGTACCTCAAAGAACGACGGTAACCCGGCAACTTATGCAGCATGTCAAGGTGCTCTTCTCTGTACCATCGGTCAAAGTCGGCTTCGTCAACCGGATCCATCTCGACCGTCACGCAGAACGGGGGGGCAACTCGAACGAGCGTCAGCATTACTTCCCCGCCATCGCCTAAGCACCACTTACCATCTGCCCGACCGTCAGGGTTATAGTGCTGGATCAACTTATAATTCCGTCCATGGAAGTCCCCGACCTCAGCGGTGGGTTTGTTGCCCGGCCAGAGCTCGCTGGAATGCCGCACGCCGTCCAAATATTCCTTTGACTTCAAGCATTCTTCCAAATCAGTTTGGTACAAGACCAGGTATTTGCGCGGAGCATGCTCTTTGGATGCGAGCGAAAAGTCAAAGCTCTCCTTGTACATGGCCGCCCGGACGGCCGTCTTGCTGTTCACAAGATCCGGGACCTTGTGAGAACAATGTCAGATCGGACGTTTGATCGGGGACATGGTACACACATGTTCTTGGGTATACCATTTCACCCAGAGGTCATCGTCGACTCCAGACTCTGGCTTGGGTCGCGAATTGACCCATAAGAGGTATTGTTGAGGCATGTGTGCTCAACGGTGGTTGTATTATCTCAGGTTACCGATTCGCGGATTTTGAGATCAACTTGACGAGTAACTCCTCAGAACCACGCGAAAATATTTTTGCGTTGTGCACCTTTAGGTATTGATTCTATGCCGTGCAACCTGGTCTACCGAGTGGTTTCTTTTGAGTGGCTGTACTCGTGGCTGCATATGTACATATGTACTCGGACCTCCGTACCCCTGCCCCGCATGCAACCAGTCCCGATATGTATTACCCGAGGCAGTCCCTCCCTAGATACTGTAGCGCAGACGAGCACATTCTATGTACGTACTCGTACTGTACTTTCTCACCTCCTGGAACGATGAAGACTCCTTCCTGTCCACTGCCTCACTCCCTCGGCGGACAGGATGTATACAGGAGGGAAGAGTCACGATCTGACCGTTCTGACCATCTACCGTACATACATATATATATACATACGTACAACCATACTGTAATTACTCAAGGTATGTATAGATGTTATGTACCGAGTACGCAGGTACGTTATATATACAACGCATGGATAGTGCGCACACACACCTGAGACAGACATAAAACTGTACGGACCATCCACATTTCACATCCACATTTCACATCCACATTTCACATCCACATTTCACATCCACATTCACATTCAAAGAACCCTCCCCCGAAGGGAACGGACGAGCGAGCGATCCACGTACAGACTGCATCCAGTACGATTGGCTGGACTTTGGATCGTGAAGGCTTCCATGCTCGGCCCATAGATGGGGAGGGGCGTTTGGTGTCAGCCCTACCAGACAATCCAATGGGTCTGCTGGGGTACTCTGACATTGATGGGTCACCATGTGGATACGAATACTGAGGACAGAGATCTCAGAAACGTTGGTAGTGGTACATGATTACTGTGATACGGTCGTTGCGGCTTGTTTCGACATGACCGATATTTTCCCAAAAGCTGCTGAAGTTATCGGCGTGATCGGCTCATTTGTGATTTCTGTATTTTCTTTCTTCGATGTGTTGTTGATTATCTGCTCGAGAGGCGTCCACAGCTAGAAGCGAGGGAAGGGAACAATGTGGGTTCTTGTCGTAGGTGAAACCAGTAGAGCCCAACTGATCTTCGTCTGCTTCAAGTGGTGGAGCCAGCGCCGGTGAACGCGGTCCATTTTTGCGTCGAATATCAGATCTTGCCTGGCGCTTCGCTGGCGGCTCTGTTGGGTTCTCCTCCCCGTCCTCAGGGTTGTCAACTGTAGGTGGCGTGTCCGGGACGGGCGCCTTTCTCTTGCGGCGCACCGGTCTTAGCGAGTCATCATCCTTCGGCGCAACAATGCTTGTCTTCACACTCTTTCGAGATCTGACGCTGGGAGCGTCATCGCAGCTGCGAGAGTCGGATGTGCTTGCATTGCCGCCCTGCTTTGGGTGAGGAATGGAAAGTCCACATCGAGGCATGTCTGTATGTTGGAAGCAAAAGAATATCAAGTGCAAAGCCACTGAAATGGTCTACGAGAACTTCTGAGATGTTGAAGTCGCAGAAACGGCCACATCGTGAGGCAGTCACTTTTTGCGCCTTCATTCCCATCTTCACTGCCAAGGCTGGGGATGATAGTGTAAAGCGACAAGTTACCTGTAACGACAGAGAAGCCAGGCTCAGAATTGGCTGTTGTACTGCATTTGGAGCACGCTCGCCATGGCTACGCCTTTGTGTTATTCAACATGAATGGGGTGTCCAGCTCTCAGCAGTGGTATCTCAAATGGGCTGAGCAAGATGGCTTCATTGGTTCGGCGACTGGAAGAAACGATGCTCCTTTACATTTCAAGAGAGCTCGACGAGGGCCGAATACTCGGTGTGGACGCTCTCTTGCATGAGCAGGCACCAAAGTCACATCAAGAGCGAGCCAAGGGAGGGCTTTATTTGGCATCATTGGTGAATTGTTCGAAAGGTTGCTTGCGATAAGAAAAGTCCTACCGGAGCTATCCAGGTCATATTACTCCATTCTGGGGTAGAAGCATTACCAGCCTGCAAAGCAAGCGTAACACAAAATTAAGCTTGACGCTGTTGCCTTCAGTATGGCGACAGACTCCTTGCAAAGCTGCTGGCGGGAGGGAGATTAAAAATATGATAAGAAGCAATGGAGAGGCGAAGGTACAGTTGAGAAGGTGTTGAAGCTATGCACGGTGATCCTCGTTGTCTCGGGTGAGGCCTACATCTCGCAATTGGCTATCACGCCACTGGAAGGGAATCATCTTGCCAAGCTCGGGTAGAGCTGGTACCCGCACTGTGAACGGTTTATGAGTACTCGTAATGTGTGGGAAGACAAACTTCAATGCCAGTGATGCTACAAGTACTCGTTAAGGCGGAGGTGATGTTTAGATGTGCCCTGTCGAGAAGAGCTAGGCTTCCACGTGACTTCGTGTCAGCACGTGGATCATACGGGGGAGTAAGAACACACGCGTGTAGTGCTCTTTACTCGCCCGTGTCATCATCTTGGCATCAAGCCACTCTGTCGACTCGCAAAAGGGGCTAAAGTCGCGCCTCACGTTGAACGATATCTGGCAACATCGTGAATCCTGCCTCCGTCTTTATCGATACATTAGTCCTCGAAAACCTGAAAGCTAGAAGCCACGCCGAGATTGAAATCCTGTGATCAACCTTAAGAGAGAAAAGTCGACCGACCTCTACGATCAGAAACTTGGAACTCTCCCATCACTCACCATCGACCACTCTCACCCATTCTCATATTCTATCATCCCTCACAGCCATGGTGCGTTACGTTCCCTTCCCTTCGCTACCTCACGTCGTGATATCCAGGGTTCTGACTGACAGATGCAGGCCCAAACCCCTGCCCAACGCCGCGCCAACGAAAAACACGCCAAAGGCGTCGAGCGGCGCATGGGGAAGCCCGAGTCGGCCATCAAGAAGAAGGAAACCAAGAAGAGCCCCGTTGGAATGGCAGCGGTTGGTATGTTTGTCCGCATTTCCCTTTTTTTTTGGCTTGTTTTGGGTCTGGGCCGATAGGTGAATGCTGACTGTTCGAAAGTGGTGCTCATTTTCGTCATCATTGCGCCGTTGTTGATCGAGCAATTAAAGGTGTTTCCGTATCTATGGAATTTACTGTTGGACCTGTTGGCCAAGATTGGGCTGGTCTCTCGATGATTTCCACGAATGCATCTTCAGTCGATGGCTCGAGGAGCCAAATACGGGTTTAAACTCAGCGCTGGGCGAGTCCTACAATATTGGGACCTAAGGGACACCTCAAGAAATATCAACCGCGACAAATACTTCATACTGTAGGGGCCATCTTGACGCCTTCGCTCTCCAGATTGAGTACGGGTTGTGTGAACAAATTAGCTCTGCCCTCCTTTCAGCGCTTTCACATTCGCAGGCGCGTCGAAGGGCCAGTCTTTTTCGATTCTCTCTGTCTCTTTCCATGATTCTAGTAAGGAATCCCATTGGTGATCAACTGGAACTCATCATACACTCGGGTTGTCACGTTGGCCGCGCTCTTCTTGATACACCCGAGCATAAACTCTGCCGCCTCCCTCTCGCTCTTCTCCAGCACAAACCGGTTCTTGAAATTTCGCATCGTTTCTGGTTTGAAGCACGGCAGACCGGAGTCTAGCATTAGACTCACCAGGTGACTCAACTTGTCGCAGTAGGGACGAGATGCGAGAAATGCTTTGATGGTAAGTTCCTCGAACCAGCGGTACGGCTGCGACGTAGCGGGATCGTCACCACCCATCACCGCAATCATTTCTGGCGTCAACTTAAAAGGGGCCCGCTCAAATTTCACACCGCCCGGGGCGATGTCGAAGCAGAATCCAAAGTCAATGTGTAAGATGTGACCCTTATCATCGACCATGATATTTCCGTTGTGCCGGTCTTTGAATTGCAGCAAGTAGGTGATGACAGAGTATGCAGCCATCGACTTTACAAATTCAGATCGTGCTTCTTGATAGCGTACCGAGTGTTCACCGCCGTATTTGGTGATGAAATAGTCGTGAAGGCCGTTGACAGCTTCGCGGCCCAGCATGTCTCGACTTATCGAATTGGGAAGCACATCGATGACGCCGCAGCCAGGTGCGGTGGCGGTGACTCGATAGGGGAAGACGTAGACGTCGAGACCGACAGAGTTGAATATACCGCGGAAGGCGGCGATCATTTGCAACGCGAGGACGTCCTGCCGACAATCGTCTCCAACTTTGAAGATGGCACTCTGCCAGACCTCATAAGTCGACGGATTGCTGTCAACCAGTTCGATGTTGGAGATTTCACTGGTGTTCCTGCGACTATGGCCTCTTCGAGGGGTCTTCTGAGGCAGAACCTGTTGTGCTGACTCGATCAACTCGTTCATCTCCTCGGTCGACGTTTCCTTCTTCTTGCGGATCCGGAAGGTCGCCATGTATGGTGCCTTAGCATGGGATTGCAGAGGCTTGCCAGATTTGCGATCAATGCCGACCACGACACCATCCGGATTACTGGGTAAGTACACTCCAACGGCGACCTTGATCTTGCGCAACTCTTCCTCAATCTTCGCTTTCTTCTCTGGTTTGGATTTCTTGATGAACGGCTTGAGCTTGCCCGAAATGTCGGTTACCTCACTAAAGAACGCAAACTCTCGCTCAAAGAACTCTTTATCCACCCCAGAGAAACTCGAGATCAGGCTGTCCATGACTTTGTCCAGGGTTGGCTTGACTGGATCTGGTATTTGTGAGTCTTCGTCCTTGTAGGCGTTGGCTTTTATGTTCCAGATGATTTGGTGAGCGAAAAGCTGCGAGAACTTGCCCGTCTCGATGATGTAGCGCTCAACATAGCCCAGCGTATCATATCGCAAGCTTTGTACAATCTGCGGGACGTAGAAAAATGTAACGTCAACGGAGTGGCTCTCGACCGCTCTCATGGCATATTGAAGGACAAAGGGATGGTTGCCGAAGGCAGGCATGAAGTAGGTGACAGCCTGTATAGGGTTCACTGGGTTCCAATAGAGCAGGTACTTCAACTGAAAGGTCAAATCCGACGAGAGACCGTCCCCAAGCAATAAGTCCACGGCGTGGGCATCATACAAGGCTTTCTCTGGCTGGTTCAAGAGCTGGAAACGAACGTCCCGGCGAGTCTGCTCATTGGTGAATCGCGTCACCAGCTGTATGGCGAGCGCGGGATCCTCCGCCCATGCGGCACGGACAAAACTTGAGATTTGATGGTTCAGTTGAGCAGGCTGACCGGCGTGTGCAAGTGGTGACAGCCAAACGCCGAGCCTTATGATTTCGCTTGTGAGAAGTGCTTCAAGCAGCTCCTGCTTCTGTTGAGGGTCTTTCCTTGTGGTCGATGCTGGTAAGATGGGGGCCCGACCGGCCTGCAACTGCGCCAACACATCTTGCATGACGCGGATTTCGGCTTTTAGCTGTAGACGATTGCCCCCGAAAGACCAATAAGGAGGCTTTGCGAACCATTGCAGTCCAACAGACAGAATGAGGTCCTTCAATTTCCACTGGGACAATTTATTAAAGCACGTGCCATGTTTAAGCACCCGTAGAGCAAAGAGAACCACGTGGAACTGAATGTCGCGCAGTAGTGGATGTCCATTGATATGAAGGAAGCCACGAAGAGTGCGTTCAAGCATCCGGATGAAGGTCCGTTGGGTATTGGCACTTCCAAGCCTGATGGCGTTGAAATGACTCTCAAAGAACTGGAGCAGCCTGAAATGCGGTGAAATGGTGTTGTGAACTGTCTGTGCTTCTTTATGCAGAGCCGCCCTGTCGGATGGGGCAAACTCTTCCTTGACATAGAAGGGGTCACTGTGCTTGAATTTGGGGTTGAAGATGCCTTGCCTGCGATCGATGGTTCTTTCCCAGGCTTGTGCAACCTCGGTCAGAATCCTCGGCTCCATTCTGGTGTTCTCATGGATAACGCCCAGCCACAGCGAAATTCCAAGCTTGATGGACTCTTTAGTGAATATCGCAAGGGGTATGTTCACCAGAAGATGCACAATCGCTGTCTGCGATTTCTTGCTCTGGCACAGAAGCGCCGCCGCACGCCGGAGCACATCTTTGACCTCGGACGTTTTCACATGCACCTTCTGAAGTATTCGTTTGTGGAGATCGAGGAGGGCATCGTGTAGCAGTGGCGTCGAGTCAGCAGTGGCACGTCCTATCGACGATCTCCGCCCAGTCGCATCGTCGACGTATGCGTTCTCGCGTTGATGGTCGGGCACTCCCGTAAATCGGTATTCCTGCCGTGTAGTGTACTGAGCGATGAAATCGGAGGCCATGTTGATGTTGGCGGAATCATTCCTGTGGTCAAGTGCATTCAGTCTGTAGTCCATCGGAGGGATCATGGAGCCCATTTCGAGGGCAAAAGACCTGCCCAACGAGATATGGCCATATGCGCCTGTATCGTCGAACTCGGACAGATAGGTCTGAAGGAGGCCTTTCACATCCAGAGGCGCCACCCCCATGACCATAGTAACCCATTTCCGAGCGTCGCTATGCAGGTTCTGTTCAGTACGTCGGCGAAATGCGTAGTCGTCGGACAACTCAACCGTGATCTTGCCTCGAGCGGAGGTGAGGGTAGGGCGCCACTCGTACTCATCGGTATCTGCATCCAAACAACTCGACCACATCAACGATAGCAATTCCAGTAAGGCGAACAGAGCCGATTTCTGGCACAAGGCGGAAGGTGCAAAGGTGACGATGTGGTTGACTGCAGCTCTTGCGACTTCTTGCATTTTACTGCTTCGATGACAGCAACCACTCAGGATTCGAGCAAGCTGTCGAGAGACGTACGGAGCACTGAAGTCGTCTTCCTTTGCACTCATAGCCTTTTGAGTGTATCTGTCAATGACTTTGGTGGCTATCGAGCCCAGGCATGCTCCCATGTGGCTGCTCTGCGTGCTCGGGTCACTGAAGTAGTCCAAAATTTCCGCGCAGCTACCAGAAGAAGCGCGGAGACTTTCGACTAGGAACACTGCATTCAGAAACACGACTTTCTGGTAGCTCAGTTTGCCAATCTCGGACTCCTTGTCTGGTATGACAGCGATTAAGGCCTTCTTCTGAGCATGCATATGCTGCGGATTCATGCCTCTCCTCAACACAGTGTTGATTTCCACGTCTGACTCCAAAAGTTCCGCACGGTCGTCATCGACAAGAGGCATTGAGTTCATTGCCAGTACTCGAAGTTCCTCGTAGTATTGCTGCCCGATGCGCGATTGTAGAGTGATTCCGTGCACTGCCACGTTATACCAGACTTCTCTGGCCATGCCCAGAATATCAGTGTCGTCAGCAAGAGTGCTTTCGACTGTAAGAGCAGGTTTCCGGGAAGCTAGGATGGACAGAGGCTTGAGAAGAGGTGCTATCTCCTTTGCAGCCTGTTCCACCTCTGCGGATTGCTTGAACTCTCCCTCGACAACGTCTCCCTTGCTGAGGATTCGTTCCAGCAATTGCATGGCGAAGATCTTGAACAACGGCGAACGGTTGTCCAAGTTCAGTGCCAGGTACTCTTGTGCATTGCGGACAGCTTCCAGAATCTGGACATTGTTTTGTACGATAGCCTCGTGGTGCAGCCGGGTGTATAGTTTCAAGAGGGTCTTGAACTCATTCTCCTTCCCAAAAATGGAAAGCTTTGCGGATTCTTGGACAATGTGAGCATCTACCACCATACTGATCCTGCCAACTTTCTGTAACATCATCATCTGCACGAGTGCGATGATCTTACTGTCATTACATTCGGTGGCTATGACCACAATGGCATGGGCAACATTTCCGCACACCAGTGATGTCTCTTCGTCGCCGCTCAAGGACAGGGATATAACGCTTCCGGTTCGCAGCCGGGTCGTGGATGACATAGATCCATTGTGGCCGCTGTAATCCGCAACGCCGTGAACTTGATGAGCCTTTTCCGCGCCTGTTTGTGAACTGAGGACATTTCCCAGGGAGTAAATTGTTGTGATTACGGCGTCTTGTGACAACATGCGTAAGATATGTGATAAACTCTGTGCAGCGATGGTCACCGCGTCTGGCCTCGAGGTACCCCGAACAATGAATCTTAACAGGATTCGAGCATAGTTATTCGCACCTTCGGGCACGTACTTGGCAACGACCGCCAGACTCTTCAGCACAATATCCGCGAGGTCGGTATCTGTCATTTGGACCTGGTTTGCAACCGAATCTTCCAGCCATGCAGCAAGGTCTTCGGCATCCGCAATCTCGTCATCCAGGACCAGGCAGTGCAAGTATGCCTCCAGTGCGTATGCTTTGACAGAAAACGCAAGCCGCTGCTGCCAGACGGAGCTCAGCTGAAGGTAGTCAGAGCCATCCTCCAAGACGCGCATTTGCTCGGTGATGACGTCCACCAGATATTCCACCATGTCGTCGGTGATACTGGCATCCTTGGCGCTGTTGATATGAGTGCCAGCGATATACTGATCGAGGATATCTCCGCATTGCACTGTATGTTCATCGCAAAGCATTCTGGCGGTGCATGCAAGTACCAGCTTGACAAACCCTTTCTGCAGCATCATAGCTCCGACAGGTAGACCTTGGGCAGCAAATCGCCTCAGGTATTTTCTCCAGTCTCGTTCGCCGGCATTGGAGGAAGTCGAGTTTCGAATGGCGGATGAAGCAGTCTCGAGAGCTATGAGGAAGCGCTCCGAGAGCGCTTCTTTTAGATTCCGGATGAGTTCAACTCTTTCATAGGCTGTCCAGAAATTCTCGTGTATGGCGGCAGCATCCAGAAATCCAATCAAAGATACCGTGGCCGCCGCAATCTTCTGAGTCTCTTCTTGCTCCTCATCTTGTTCGCCAACGTTCAGCGAAGTCAGGGCTGACGCTGACTGGGTCCAATTCTGTACATATTCGTTAATGCTGGCAGAGACAGCCTCTTTCAGCGGAGGAAACCGGAGGCCAAGGACGAGGAGGGCCGTGGTGAGTTGGTAGGTGAGAGCGGTCCATGGGGCCGGTCGGATTTCCTGGATGAACGGAGAGGGAGAGAATAGTTGCGAATGAGACTCGGGGAGGTAGGCCGTCAGCTGTTTGGTAAGGCGGTCGGCATGCGAGAGATCGTGTAGGTCGTGGGCGCTAGCGCATAGGGCAAGCAGCACGTCAAGCTCGCGAGAGCTCATGGGCACCTGAGACGTCGGCGTGATCGAACGAAGGACTCCATCAAGGATTCCACCACTTCCTGATGGTTTCAGCGAGGGCATCAACGAGGTGAGCCTTTTGAAATCGACTTCTCGTGTCGAGCACCGCACTGAGGAGAGGGCCGCGAGTTTGGAGAAGGCCAGCCGGCGCAGTCCTCCATGGCCGCTGCAGTTGTGTCAGTAAGAGAACAGCAGATGTAAAGGTAGCGGTAGCGTACACGTCCATCTCGCCGTAACTGGGCGCGTTATTTCACAGGCGCCGACTTGGTGAGGCCACATTGAAAGGTCCAAAAGAAACCAGGGAAACATGACGATGAAGTCTCCACCGCCGTGCTGTTGGCCTTGCCCCGAAGCGGGCAATGCTCGTCTCGACGGAGCTCATGGGGAGCAGACGCGATTCTATTGGGTGTGCCTATAAGCTGGGCTCGGGGCAGTTTTGTTTACTCATTATTTGGCGAATTAGTTAAGCCCAGGCGTCCAGGCTCCAACACGTGATATGCTTACCGATTGCCGCGGTCGCCCTCCAATTGCACTTGCGCGTTGCGAACCTCCCTCGATCTTGTATGCCCAGTCCCCTTCAACTAGCATATCCCTCTCAGTTCATTCTTTTGCCCAAAACTCAACAGTTCGAGAAGGGCGACAAGCCAGGCCAAGAAGCGGGAGCGTGTTTCACCAGCCTTGTATCACGCACGGGCTCTCCGACCTGTCGAATATTCTCCGTGCGGAATCTGAAGAAGAATCATCCGAAAGGCGCTGAACTGTGCTCGTTTGCTGGTTAGGGGGCATGCCTCCCAAAACAGAGAAGAGCAGCCTGAAGCGGAATAGAGTGAGAAGATCGCATCTTATGTGTCCCTTTGGGTCTGACACGGCTACAACAGCGCAGCACAGGCGAAGACCAGGAAATCAAGAAGCCTCGTCGTTCACAGAGAATATCCTCGCAGCCGCAGAAAGATTCGCAGCAGCAGACACCGCTCAAGAACCATTATCTACCTTCTCCTCTGACGAACCACGAGTCCACTGCTACCGAATACAAGGAACACACCGCGACTCCCCCAGAGGGCCGACCAAGCCAAATTCGCCATGTCACGCCCGTAGCCTCGCCTCCGCTTCCTCAGTCCTCACCACCGCAGGATACACAGCCCTTGTCGCAGTTCATATACCCTCCGCGGGATATAGAGCCTGATCTGACTGATGAGGATGGTACCTGGGGCTACTTGTTCCCCATGACCGACAATGGCCATCGGCTGCAGATGAAACGGAGAGCATTTTGCCCTGCTCCAGCACGGCCCCTGGAGGTAGCGAGGCAAACTGTTAAGAGCAAGAAGCGAGGCAAGAAGGACCTGGTCGAAGCAGAGAAAGAGTACGAGCAAGAGAAAAACGACAAGGGATTCCCGGCTGGTGGGTATTTGATCGGGAGACACCCCGAGTGTGACATGGTCCTTGATATCCCGACCGTATCGAATCGACACTGCTTGATTTTCAACGAGTCGCGCAACGGTGACATGATAGCGATTCTCGAAGATCTATCAAGCAATGGCACCTTTGTCAATGAAGCATTGCTGGGCCGCAACAAGCGAAGAGAGCTCGAGGATGGTGATGAGATCACCATTTTGGACGAGGCGAGATTCGTCTTCCGGTACCCGAGAAACCGAGATTCCAGTGCTTTCAATTCGCGCTACAGGATCCTGCAGCAGCTGGGAAAGGGTCATTTTGCAACCGTCTACCTTTGCGTGGAAAGATCGACAGGATTCAAATTCGCGGTCAAAAAGTTCGAGCGACGAATGGGGGAGTCGCAGAAGTCGCAGACTGAAGGCCTCGAGCAAGAAATTGCTGTCCTGATGAGCGTCAGCCACCCCAATGTTCTGTGCTTGAAAGAGACATTTGATGAACACGACGGAGTGTACCTGGTTCTGGAGCTGGCTGCCGAAGGGGAACTGTTCAACCTGATTGTGACCAAGCAGAAACTGACCGAAGCCGAGACGCGGAAGGTCTTCATTCAACTATTCCAGGGGACGAAGTATCTGCACGAACGAAACATTGTCCACCGGGATATCAAGCCTGAAAACATCCTATTGACCGACAAGAACTTGTCCATCAAGTTGGCAGATTTTGGGTTGGCAAAGATTATAGGAGAGGAGTCCTTCACGACGACGCTGTGCGGAACGCCAAGTTGTAAGTATATGTCCTTTCGGTGGTCCAGGCACCTGTTAACCGCCCATCAGATGTCGCACCAGAGATCCTAGAGAACACTCGGCACCGAAAGTACACCAGGGCAGTAGACGTCTGGTCACTCGGCGTGGTCTTGTACATCTGTCTGTGCGGCTTTCCACCCTTCTCGGACGAATTATACTCGCGAGAAAACCCTTACACCCTTGCCCAACAGATCAAGATGGGCCGTTTCGACTACCCTTCACCATACTGGGACTCCATTGGCGATCCGGCACTCGATCTGATCGATCGCATGCTGACAGTCGACGTCGAAAAACGCATCACCATCGATCAATGTCTAGAGCACCCTTGGACTCGAAACGCCGGCTACATCAACCCTGCAGATTCCCTTGATGGTCTCACTGGCCAAATGAGTGCATTCGACTTTTCAAAGCGGAAGGTCCAGCGCGAACGCACACTACTAGCCAATATTAACGACATCAAAGTAAGCAAAGTCGTTGAGCTCAATGGTGGCCAGCCGATTCAAGGTCAACCCATGCAGATTCCTGGCTCACCCGCTCATGTGAAAGTGTGGGAGAAGAATCCTTCCGGCAAGAATGCCACAAGTACCCCGCGGGGCAAGAAGACGGGCAAAGCCTCTAAGAATGTAGAGGAGGTCCCGAGAGAGGAGCACCCGGCAGCAAATAGGCAGCAGGCGGAGTTTATGAACATGGGCGGCAGGGGAGACATGCCATTATTCGCCGACGATGTGACATCGAGGTATCTCCCGGAAGAGGTGCCCAAGGGCGGGAAGAAGTGAGGGAAACACGAAGATCGGCTTTTTGTGCCAGACTCTTGGAACTTTCAGTTTGGCAAGACGAGTCGTACAGCAACTGTTGCCTTCTCACCGATTGCATAATACTATGACCTCCGAATGGGACAAACTTGGATCCCCTTTCAGATGACCCCTTTTCTGCGACGAGTACCGGGCCGCTTGGATGAGAGCCCACAAGTCCTGATGGCGCTCTGCCGACCGATATTAGAGTGTCGTTTTGGCTCCTCAATCTCGGCAAAGCGACCTCGATCAACTTATCCGATGCCAGTTAGTGGTTATGGTTATGATGATGGTTATGGATATGTTGTATGACGACAAAGCGCACAGTTACCGAATACTGCCCGCAACGGTGATGCGACATATTTCGGATGGAGGACAACGTTAGGGTCAAAGTGATGGCATTGCATTGCCTTGCCTTGCCTTTGACGTACGCATATCAAAAGTTCGGGGAGGGAAAAGTTCCGGAGACGTACCAGTACCGAGTACGCAGTACGCAGTATGCAGTATGCAGTATTGATAGTGATAGTGATGTTAACATGGATACATACGACTGTATAATTCAGCACACCAGTACATACATACATACACATACTCCGTACCTGGTATATATATAGTTGTATAGTTGTATCGAACCGTCGTTGAACGAGAAGCTACCGTACTAACGGTTACTACTTTGTAGCCCTGTATGCCTCCGATTCGCGTCCAAGATGATACCATACAATGATTACTATCATTCTCACCGGCTTGTTTGATATGGACGAGGCATGTACGTGTGTCTATCTTCAAGCCGAGGGCGAGTTCGAGTTCGAGTTCGAGTACTTCCCTCCATCGAAACGCAGCATTTGAGTAAGCCAGGGGATTCAAAGGTCCACAGGCACATCAAATCATTTCATCCAGACCCGACCCTACCCTACGCTGGCTTGACCTTGATCCTCACGCCCTTGGAGTCGAGCCTTGGGCTGGGCGCGAAGAAATCGTGCGCGAGTTCCAGATCGCTGATGTCGGTGTCATGGAGCTGGAAGTCGAAGTTCCGGAACAGAGCCGCGAGCGTCATGTGGAGCTCTGCCTGCGCAAGACTGGGAAATATGATAAGTTAGCCAAGCGTGGGCGCAGATGGGCCGCCAGCCAGCCAGATGAGCAGTTCAAGGCTCACGAGCCCATGTAGGTACGAGGAACTGTATGTATGTGTGCCGTCCGTGGGGGAAGAACACCGCTTACTTGATGCCGAGACAGCTTCGTGTCCCCTTGCCAAACCCGACGTAGTATCTCTCCAGGCTCTGGCCATTGGGGGCCTTTGGATTGCCGATCCATCTCTCCGGCCGGAACACCCTCGGATTCGGGAAAATGGTCTCGTCGTCGCACACGTCCACGTTGGTCATGCTCACGGGCGTCCTGGCCGGGATGACCCAGCCTTTGTATTCGAGTGGCTTGGACAGGAGCCGTGGTTCTCGGGCCGTGACGCCGTAGGAGAGGCGCACGCCCTCGCGCACGCAGCCAGCGAGATAGGGCAGCTTTTCAAGCTCCGTCCACTTCGGTTTGGCGTCGGGGTCGGGAATCGCGGCTTCCAGCTCGGCGCGCAGCTTCTGAAAAACGGACGGGTTGTTGATAATGTGGAAGGCTGCCGTCGAGAGGGCCCAGCCCGTGGTTACGACACCGGCCGCAACGACTACTGAAGCTTCACCCTGGAGACGGAGCGAATTCTTCTCCGCCGGAGGAAGGTTGCCTTCGATGAGTTCCTGGAAGACCGTTCGGTGGGTCGACTTCTCGAGCACGTCTTTCATTCGCCCGGACTTCATGGCGTCGATTTGCTTGCGGAAATCCTGCGATCGCATCATTTGATCGTTGGTCAGCGACAGGCGTCCTCTAAGAGGTAAAGCAGGCGGCACAAGCAACATATGTCACACATACACCTTGCATTCGGAAGAACAGAGCATACTCGGGCTGCATTTTCACGGTGAGCCACTGAGGGAGGTTGAACAGGATTTTCGGGATCCAGGGGAACTGGAGAGATACGTTGCTGAACGCGTTGGCCGCCATGATCGGGTCGTGGAGGGACTTCTCGAACTCCGGCTGTCGTAACGCCCCGTAGCTCAGGCTGAAGCAGTACTCCAGGATGACTTCCTCGGTGAGTGCCGAGAACGCTCGGTTGATGGGCATGACCTTTCCTGCGGCCTGGAACTCACGCACCCGGTCCACCAGGATGTCGATCTTCCCCTGAATCACGTCCTGGAGATCGAGGATGCGTTGTCGCGAGAACAGCGGATTGAGCGCCCCCCGTCGAATCCGATGGAGCTCGTCCGAGGCGGTCGCAAACGCAGAGTCGTGGTCCCCGAACCGGCCAGCCATCCAGGCATACTTGTCCACGCGGCCAGCTTTAGTGTACAGAGTTTCGTAGAAGTCCGAGTCCTGGATATGCAGCTCATCGGGGACGATACGCACGATAGGTCCTGCGCAACCCACATTAGGAAGACAATACTGGGGAATTATGTACGTGTGAATTGTAAAGTGAGTCGAGAATCGGGGAATCAAGAATCGAGCGATGATCTACCGTATTGTCTGTGTAGTTCCTGTACCTTGAACGTGAACTGTCCTTTCAGCACGACATCGTAATAGGCTTCATGCCAGTGGCTGATGGCTGCATATTTAGGGCCGGGGAACTTCGCAAGCGGGTGGAAGTACAGGCGGTAGATGACGAGGCCGAGCAGGTAGAGTGTGTATGCCCCGGCGGCGGCGAGGAGAGAATTGACAAGACCATCAGCAACGGCCATGTTGAATTGACGCTGCCAGAGCGGTGCGAGAAGGCGAACGGCCGTGGGGATGGAAGTGCAAGCATGCACCATTTAATGCTGGGTACAGCGTCCTCGTACCCAGCATGCAGTCGTCTCGCACGCGGCGGCGGCGGCACCGACGGGTTGGCTGCCCCGCGGCGCCAAGAGTGCGAAGACGTGCCCAGGAGCTGCGCTACTGCCCAATCCGGGGCTAGCCACGGCGGGAGGAAGACGCGCCGACGAGGGACGGGCCTCCCTAGCCCTCACTGCGCTTAGCACTGATAAGCCTGCAGAACTGCTCCTCGGCCGTGCTTTCCCCGACACCCTGCAGACACCTCACAGCATAGGACAGCACAAAGCATGTAGGAGGAGGTAGTAGTAGTCTTGCAAGTCGCCTCCGGAGACTCTCCCGCTTTCCCATCACCCAACTCTGCGCATGGCTAGATGTTATGAGCTGCTTGCACACAAGCCGCGCGAGGTCAGAAGCTGAATAAATCAGAATGGCGACCGCACAGGATGAAACAGCACCATCGTCTGTTCGAGATGGCGATCTTCAGGTGGATAATGGCGACACGGCAAGCGCACAAACTGATTAGCGCATGTAGCATCGGTGCAGTGGCTAACACATCGCCAGACAGACGAATTCGACGCCGATTCCGGGTACGGCGACGACCAGCAGTCGTTTATCAGCGAAAGTCTGAGATCTTCAGTGTACAACTACCGTTATGAAAACGGTCGCAGATACCACTCGTACCGTGCCGGGGCTTATCATCTGCCGAATGACAAACAGGAGCAAGACCGATTGGATCTGCTCCATCACATCTGCAAGATGTTACTCGGCGGGGAGCTCTTCACCGCGCCGCTCCCCAGCGACCCGCATCGCATCCTGGACGTCGGCACCGGAACAGGTATCTGGGCGGTCGATGTGGCCGACCAATTCCCCGGCGCTCTGGTGTTTGGGACGGACCTCAGCCCGATTCAGCCGCTCTGGGTCCCGCCGAATCTGAAGTTCTACGTCGACGACGCCGAAGCCGAGTGGACGTGGGAGGAGAACGAAAAGTTCGACTTCATCCACGGCCGCGCGCTGTGCGGCGGAATCGGCGACTGGCCCCGGTTCTACGCGCAGGTGTGGAACAATCTCGCGCCCGGCGGCTGGGTGGAGATGCAAGAACACTCCGTGCGATTCTTCAGCGACGACGGCGGGTTGGAACGTGCAACGGCCTGTGTCGCGGCCGTCGCGGAGCTCGAACGCGCCAGCGAGAGGATCGGCAAGCCTCTCAACGTGGCTCATCTCCACAAACAGTGGATGATCGACGCCGGGTTCCAGGACGTGCAGGAAGTCGTGAAGAAGGTGAGAACACACCCCCACGGCCGCCACCCTTTCCCCCTTCCCCACTGGAAATGCACCCTTCTAATGCCGTCGCCACCTGTGACAGGTCCCAATTGGACCATGGGCGAAAGACCCGAAGCTCAAAGAGATTGGCGCGCTGTACCGCATCCAGATGCTCCAATCGGTCCCCTCATTCATGCTCGCCTACTACAGACAGATCTTGGACCACACGCGCGAGGACACCGAGACCGCAATGGCGGAGGTCCAAGAAGAGTTTGTGGATCGAAATCTCCACCTCTACCAACAATGGTACTTCGTCAAGGGACGAAGGCCGGTTCAATAACCATTGTATTACATATAACCTGTTTTTTTTATATCGGAGGGCGAGCGGAACTTCGGCAAGGATTCGATATCCCCATTCAAAGTCAAACGTCATCAACCGCACGAACTGTTCTCTACAACTGCTTACTTGTACATAATGCATCTGGCCAACTGGTCTGTCGATGATTCGGCCTTACCTCGTTCACGATCGATGGATCCGTCAAACACTCGCCGTTCAATCATTGGAGCTCAAAGTCGCAGTTCGTCTTCATTCTGCAAAAGCCGTATTGTGGTATGTATTAAGATCTCACCCTCGCTTGCTTCCATGCAGTAACGGCTTCCGTAAAAGACTTTTCCACCACAGATCCCCAGGCCTAAGCCCAATATTATACCTATCATTCCGTGTTTACTCCTCCATCTTCAAATTGCGCATCATCTTCATCATCTAGCTCTTCGAAATCTGGAACCAAATCCGGTTCATCTGGCGTACCGGGTTGTCTGTCATCGTAGCTCTGGCCCGGGATGAAAGGAGCGTTCGCATTGGCCGTCCCATCCGGCGCCGGGCTCGGAGGGAGGCGGATGGCATGATGGGGACCGACGATATTCGAGGCCATTTGAATCGCTAGAGCCTCATGTGCCAGCCTGTGGGCCGCGTTACCTGCCATTATCCGTGCAGCTGCCTGAACTCCATCTTCAACGCGAATATCCGGTAGTGCCTGAGCTGCGAGAGATCCGGGACGGAATTGGTCTCTCAAGCGCTGGATCCGCCGGATCAAGTCCCGTGCTAAGGCGCCCATATCTTCTAGTTCTCGGATCTCGTCGGGGTTGTTGCTTACCACATCCGACTGTGAAGTAGACTCCGATCGCGACGGACTGCTCGCCTCCCCTTGTTGCTGTCCCGTCGTAGCAGGATACTGCGTGTTTAGACTTGTGAAGAATTCAACCAAGCCTTCAATTGCCTGCTCTGTAGCCGAAAGATTTCCTGCAGCCCCACGACTCCGTCTTCTCTCCTCGACTGGTTTCCGCATCTTATCCTTTCTCTTCTTCAATCTTTTGATTGACTGCGACCGAGCCTTCAGGAATGCTTCAGACTTTCGTTTGCATTTTCCAGAGATCATCCTATCCCAGCGGCAATTAGGGCAGAAGAATAAGGGTTCGCCAGGCGCAGGCGTGGTGGCTGGCATGGTGGTCATGCTATTTTCTTCGTCTGCTGGTGGTTGTTGGCACCCTTTGCAAGGACACGGTGGCTCCAGGGCGTGGGTGCAATCGTTGCAAATATGGACTTTGCATGCGGCACATTGGTTTAGGGGTGCTGGACAACGCCTTCTGTGATCACCAGGAGCAGATCGGGTCGCTGGACAGAGGAATGCTTGACAGCCTCGCCATTTGGGTCCTGAGAGAATGTCAGGACGTGGGGGTCGTCGCGGTACCGAGGTCGGCTCAGGTGTTGCCGGGATAGAATGGGCCGAGGGTGCGGGAGATGTTGATCGGGAGAGGGGACCGGTACTGTTCGAAGCTGGTGATAGTGGCCGTAAAGGCCGATCAATCTCTGCCAAGGGTGTCCGCAGGGCCCTCGCCGCAATTCTCGCCTCAGCGAGACGAAGGGGCTCCGGAGTCTCTGCCACCGCTTCAGAAACGCCCACTGGAGGGAAGGTGGATGCAGGCATCGTGGCGGCTCGCGCAGCCCTTGGTGTGCTGACTGTGCTCTCTGTTTCCATATTGTCTGGTTCTCGCGCAGGTTGCTTTCCTTTTCGTTGTTTCATCACGGCAGCAAGCAACTTCTGCTTCGACATGTATTCCTGCTTTTCGAGCACGAGGTCTTTGTAACCGCATATCCTAGCTTTTACACGATCCCCAATGTCATGCTTAAGACAGATCGCAGTGTCGCAAGCCTTACATTTGATTTTCCAGTGTTCCGCACTGTAACATTCATCGCACAGCACTCTGGGCATCGAGACGGAAGGATGCTCTTCTGTGCTTAGAGTTGCTGCCATTTGGAACAAGCCATCGATGGACTGCCATCGACCACCAGGGCCGGGTTGGGTCAGAAAGTTCTCTGGTTCGGCTGGCCGGTCAGGATTGAACTCCGGGTCCTCCCATCCTTGTCCACGCGGAAGCGGTGCTGCTCTTATGCGGTCAACGTCTCGAGCTGCGTTGTTGCTGTAAGTGATTCCACCGCCTCCGGAGAAAAGCGGCTCTGTGCAGCACCATTTGAACTTGGGGTTGGGTAGACTGTTGATGTTGGCAAGCTGATTCACGTTGAGGGCTCCAAGAGGAGGCAGGTCTTGGTCTTGCATGGAACAGGGCGACACAGCACAGCCGGGGGCCCACCAGAACTTGTTCCTTTCTTCCTCGGGAGCATTCTTGTTCCGCAAATAAGGCCGGTCGAAGGCGCAGCTGGCGCATAGAGTCTTTCTACATCCTGAACAATGCATCATGACTGAACACTGCTCGCATCTTTCCAATATTTGGGCATCACAATTCTGGCAAGTGATGTTCTCGACGAACTTTCGATGTGAGGCTCGTAGATGTGCGGGTGTAGATTTCGCCTCTGGACCTGTTCCAATGGGCTCACCATTCATGCCTTCTTCATCGTACTCCCAGCTTCTGCAATCTCGTTTCCGCTTCTTGCCCGGAAAATTGAAATCCTCGGGGGGTTCAACGGGTCCAAGCCAATTCCGACTCCGCCATAGGCGGTCATAGACCACCCACACCTCTCTAGGATCCTGTGGCGTCCGCATCTTCACATAGCCTCGTCGGCGATAACATCGTGCTCCGGGACTAGTGCACCAGGCAGTATCCGTCCAGATACCGAGTTTGTGGCATGTTGATACCAGTTCATGCGTGGGTTCGCTGTCGCTCTCTTTGCGTGCCAGACTGCTCGGGAGATACGGTCTCCTTCTGTGATGTCGACACCTGTAGGTGTAAAGACTCTTCAAAGCCAGTGTCTCGAACCCTTGGGGGGGTCCTTTTGAGTCCGGCGTGTCGCGGGCCAAGGCATGCATTAGTAGCCATGGATTAATGTGGTATTTCAGGGAGACATTCTTGCAACCCCGGACCGAGACGTGCAGAAGTGTCTCTCTCCTCAAAATGAGCACGGTTGATGTCAAGGTCGTCCCACTCACAGCGGTGTTGTCCAACTCGAGACTAGCCAGCCTCGTGCTGAAAGGGTTTATAACCGTCAAGATGATCTGGTCCAGGGCATAGTTGCTGGACTGTCTCTGCCCATTAGCCCCATTGGAGTTGCTGGATTGTCCCCGCCCATTAGCAACATTGGCTGTGATAGTTGTGGTAGTTGGCGGTTGATATAGACGCCATGAGATATACCGCCACGAGGTAGGAGATCGTGCAAAAAAGTCTCGTAGGTAGGGTGAGGTCTGGTATAGGCGGAAGATGGTCTCAGTCGGAACTTGAGCGAGGAGTGATCGGAGAATGGGTAGGTTGCAAGTGATTAAGAGTTCGAATGGAGATGGGATTGCCCGCACTGGGACTGGTTCCGGCAGCAATACCGGCGTGGGATCTGGTGTTGTGGCCATATTGGGTGGATTTGTAAAGGACTCGACAGGCCGAACGTCGAAGGTGTCGGTCCTTCCGAACACATATTTCGCTTTCAATGAGACCGTTGGCAAAGTGAAGTCGGCGGTGAGGAAACTACGGCCTTGGGGCCCATCGGCTATCACTGTCACGAAGCTGAATCTGGTTGCCCGATATATGTGAGTTAGCTGAATGAGTACAAACAGGGCGTTGAATGAGAAAGGCGCAGTTCAGATTGCCAGCGAATACTCGAGGTCATGTGATGCGCTAGGTCCTTACCGGTCCTTGACGCCCTGCACGATGCCTAAACTGGGCGAGTTTGGTCGCCTGCACGCCCCAAGCGGACATGCCTTCCGGCGGCCTAGACGTGCCCGCAGGTGCCTAGTCAGAACCTTGACGCCGAGCTTGAAACAATACGGAGTTACGGCTGCAGGATCTGAGTTTCGAGGACATTAACATGGAGTACTTATGTCTCACAAGCCCTCAATCCCTCACCAGCACTATTCCCAGAGTCCGCGCTGGATACCTCAATAGCTCCCTGACCCTCGCATCCCGATCATGCATCAGGAACGTCATGATAGCAGTGCACTCGCTCCTACATCTCAAGCTCATCCACCACTGTCCCACCTCGCTCATCATCGCCAGCCAATGCGCCAGAATCAGTAACGCTCGTGTGTCTCTGTTCAGCAACAGATGAAGAAACTCGTCTTCGATGACGGCAACAAATATGATCAATTTGTTGAACGTGGTCGGGCTGGGTTTTAATCGCGATCGCCGAAAATAAAGGAGGTGTTGCAGTGCTTCGTAGTAAGGGTTTGTTCTGCGTGAACATTCTTCTGTCGCTTCGCAAATTTCCAGAAACAAACCGTGTGTCTCGTCACCAGCGTCTGCAGTCATATAGTCTGGGGCCGGCTGTGATATTTCTGAATCCCGGAACACTGGGGACCAAATGGAACTCCAGATAACCTCCCCCAACTGGCCTCGCAACGCAATGAATCCGTGCTGGATGGTCAACCATGCGAGACATTCGCGCCGCAATTCTGGCGGTGCGTATATGAAGCTTTTGCTGGGATCAGGCAGAGGCTCGCTGAGCATGAACTGGTGCACGCAGATCAGCATGACGGCAGACATTAAGCCATCCATATTCTCTTTGGTGGCCCCATTAGACAGCTCGTCTCGGAACAGTTGCAATGCCTTTTGCCAGTGATAAATCGCGGCCAGCTGGCTTTGGCCATGCTGAACTGGATGTTGAGCTGCAGGAAGAAGATGACAGAGGTGATCAGCGGATACCCCATTGATTGCATGCATCAAGTAAGGCTTTTCAAGAGCAAGCTGCATGGCAGGACCCCGAGAGATCGCTTGGCCCACATCAGATCCCATAGAGCAGACCGTGACCGTACCAAAGTGACTGAACGTTTGCATAATTGGCGTCATCTTGTCTGGAACTTCCAGTGGGAACTGAAAGGGCAGGCTGCGTGTCAGGCTGAGCGGAGTTGAAGATCTGGGGCTTTCCTGTGTGGTGCTGCTCTCTATCAAGTAGGTCTTTTCGACTTTTTCCGCTGAAGGTGGACGAGAAGTCGGGTGGTGGGCCGTGGACATCACGACACAGTCCCTTCCATTTGATTGCCATTCTCTCACATAGTCACAATCGATTCCATGATTTTGGCACTTGAAGCAGCCATCTTTCCTGTTCTCATCGCACTAAGGGCGACAGGTCAATCAACCCGAGCCTTGCATCAACAAGTCGAAACACAAACCTTGACGCGTCGCTGTTTACAGGTCTTGCATCCGGTTCGACTTTTCTTATGCGGCCTCCTTGTGTGAAATGCGACTTTCTGTGGTGTGGATTTGCCTTTGGATGCTTGACACGTCGAAGAGAGGGGAACTCTAAAAACCGACATCATCTTGATTTGCTGCCTTGTGCCGGTGTGATGCCCTAGGTTTGCTAGAGGAATCCGTGCTATTGCACAGGCCGATCTGAAGCGTTCGATGGCGATTGCATGCTCCCCTGCGTCTAAGAAGCTGAACAGGTGGAAGAAATGAGGAAGAGGTCAATACGAAATTTGCCTTTTCGAACACTAGGCAGCCACCTTCTCTTCAGCTCAAGTCTCGTATCTCGATGTTGAGACGAAGCGGCATGTGCAATGTCGGGTTTTGGTTCTCAAAAAGGAAATCATCGTACTCGGCTGGCAGAGTGTCGCTTGCTGACCAACCGAGTTCTGGATCCCGTCTCTGCCACGATAAACCTTAAGAGGATTGTCATGATGGATTGAGGTGGCGTTTCTGCCCCCAAGAACCTAGAACTCTTGACCCGAGCAATACATTGACGCAGCTGCGCCTCTATATATGCATCCGTAAAACCGCCGCGGTCCCTCCCTGCGGATATGCAAAAGCAGGTTAAACACAATGCAATCAAAGGCGCTTGCCATGCAAGACTGTATCTTATACTCTTCAGAGGAATCTGCTAGGTCCATCAGCCCAAACAACAACCCTCGCTTGCTCTTTTGAATGCTCCTTGGAAGAACTCCTGCATTGCGGTGTAGTGAAAAATAATGCCGAAGACAACGGCCACGTGCCAGATATTGTGGCTGCACCCAATGTAGTCGAACGATCCAGGCCACCACTTCTCTGGAACTTGGCTGGCATAAATGAGCGCACCTGTAAAGTAGACCATCATGCTTTTTGCGATCGGCGCATAGAAGTAAAAGGTCCACTCCGGCCCTCGTGTGTAGTTCAGCTGGAGCACAGGAGCAAAGCCGGTCACAGCCAAGGTAACAAAAAATGTCACTCGGAACCAAGCCATGTCAGCTCGGTTAAAGCTTTCTCGCCAGGGAAGGATGGCTCCAGCAAGTCCAAGCACGGTTGTTAAGGTCATGTATATCGTCCTGGACACAGGTTCGCAATAGAAGGCCGTCCATTCTGTGCTGAGAATGCTCGCCGCTACCAGAAGCGAAATACCGGTATAGTCGACGCACGCAAATCGATCGTAGAGGCACTTGTCGGAAATACTGTTCATGGTGTGCCACATCGTAGAGCAAATCAGGCACTTGCAAGCTGCGGCAAAGAAACAAGCAGCAACCAGAACATCCATCTTGCTTGAGAGAGGAAATGCTGCTGACGAAGGATAGAAATAAAATGCCACAGCAAGCACAACAATAAGGCCAATGCCGTGTGACCAGATGTTGACCATCTCATTGTGAGCGTGGAAGATTGAGCCAAGGCATTCGACCGGTGTTTTGTGGAAGCGGTAACCTTTGAGGATGTGTGGATTGTTCCTCCAAGGAACAGGGAGATCTTCGTAGTGGATGAGCGTTGTTTCGGCAGCACGTGTCAGGGCATGTGAGACCGACTCCGCAAGGATATCTTTTGCGCGCAAGGCTTTATCGATGCCGTCCTCGAACATCTCCCTTGTGGCGTTGAGTGAATCGTCGACCTTCTTCCATCCTGTCTCCAAAAGTTGATTCTTCCTCTCGTGCATCCGGGACTCCAGTTCGGCAAGATACGACTCCATCAATCGCATGCCTTCTTGTGCCTTATGTTCCAAACCTTCGCGAGATGGCATGATGTCGTTGTATCGGGTCTCAAGGGTGTCCACCAATATCAGGGCACGCTGTCTCGCAGCGCCCCATAACAGCTCTCCCGAAATTGAGGGCGCACAGGAATCCCGGACATCTCTCAGCGTCTGGTAAGCACGCTCCAACTGGGCATCGAAATTTGTGAGGCTCTCTTGCCGGTATTTTTCCAGCCTGTCCAGCCTGTTCCGTAGCTCGGTGAGGAACAGATCTACGCGTACAAAGACGGCATCGGCACTACAGATACTCGACTGCCGCCGGCGAGGGATCGCATTGTAAGAGTGTCTTCTGCCTCGACGTAAAAGGCTTGTCCGTTCGTCAAAGCCGGACGGGCTGGACTCGCGACTGCTGGATGTAGCCTCGAAGGTGACTGTCTGTGTTGCGCACGGCATCTTGTCGGGCTGGGTCGTAATACCCATGCGGCAGCTTGTATGCTCTCGGACGACGATTGAAGTGAAGGAGAAAGGAGGGTTCGGCGTTCAATCACAAGGATCAATACTAGTTCGGTAAGAGGCGTTGCTCGGCGGCCGGCGGGAGCTTGTCTATGTCAGTGGCGCAGTGGGCGTGTCCGCGTTTGTGTCAAATGACGGACTTGTGCTGGCAGGAGGAATACGGCCTGAGGAAGGAGGAAAGCGGTAAGGACAGACGTGAAGAGTGAAGAATATACACTACGAGGTACATTTACATTAAGTAGATATGCAATGTCAGTCGTTGGTGGGGGAAGCAGAAGGGAAGCAAGCGAGTGGCAATTGAAGTGTCGAGGACTGAAATGTCGAAAGGGGCGGGAAAGATGACCGCATCAGCGTCATTTGATTAGGGTGCAAATCAGGGTTCCTGTGGTGGCTGCCGCTCTCGGAGTTCGGTAATTGGGTGCCCAATCTCAGGCTGCTCAGGGTGGCTGCGGTTTATAGGCACGTGACAAATTGGTTCAAATGACCCGTGTCAGACATGGTGGCTCCTTCTGACTCTCCCACTGCTCTCATGCAGCATATCTTCACATGCAAGGCTCGTCGAGTCCAATTGGTGGTCGTTCTGAAGCATTCGCTGTGTTACTGCAAGCACACTGGCCCGACTTAAGAGAGTACGGATGCCCAACCCTTGGGTTTGCTGGCATGTGCTTGATCCTTTACAGGTCCGGTCATGTTTCTTCACGCGTGCTGATCATCAGTGTTCTGGATTGGCCCAACATCATGATCTTGCGGTACAAGTCGCTCTTAGGTGTCCCATCCAGACGGAGAGGCCGCGGATCTAGAATGCCCCATCTTCGTCCGAGCATGCCTTTTTCCGGAACCGCCCTTGAATCCAGCAACGATACATCTTGATGCGCCGCTGCCGGTTGACGATCAGCCGTCGATCCACGTCCAGGTTCAGGACGTCGAATCCACTTGCCCAGATCCCCTCGAGCTCCTCTTTCTCGAAGAAGTAGACTCTGGTGCCATCTCCACGAACATAGAAGTTGTCCTCCATCCACCTTCCGGCTTTAAAGCGAACCTGTGCAAGATCTCCTCTCCCGTAATCTCGGAATAACACTTCGCCTCCGGGCTTGAGAACGCGTTGAATGTTTGTCACCGCTTGCTGCCATTGTTTCGGGTTGAGTGCGGAGAAAACAAATATCATTATCACAATGTCGACGCTGCCCTCTTCGACCCCGGCCGGTAGCGACTCTCCAGCAACATCCCAGGTCTCCGCGGCCATGATTCCGTTGGAGTCCGCGTAGTCTTCTGAACTCCTCATAGTCTCGACAGCCTTCTTGCTGAAGTCCACAGCGAAAAGCTTTAACTGCGGGTTCTCATTCATCCTCAGGATAGGAAACGCAGTGTTCCCTGCTCCGGCGCCGACTTCGAGGATGATTTGCTTCCCAGCGTCTTGCCTTGTGGCTTGTTTGAGTATTGGGAATTCCTGGACCAGCCACTTTCTATCCTTGAAGAACGTACTCGTTTTCTGCTTGTAGAATAAATCCCACCATTTTTCTGGGTTGTCGTTGAAGCGCGCTCGGTCAAAGTCAGAGACGGGCGTTTCACGTTGCGCGGCATATTGTGCCTCACAGAATTCATAGTGAGCTGCGTCTGGGACTACATGGTCCCAGGCGTTGTACTTGAAGACATCGTCCTGCTCCGACAGGTAGCGCTGTCCAAATTGAAATGGGTCGCTCTGCTTTGCGTTTGTTGCGGGGTCGTGCGAGAGGTGAGGCGGAATCGTCTCTGAATTCGGCTGAGGATTGCTCAAGCCAGTAACATTTTTACTGGCGTCGTCTTGTGATGCTAGGTTCAGTGAAGCAACCGCATCCTCGAGTCCCCTGTCTGGCGCCATGTTTTGAAGACTTGAGAAGATTAAATCGTGGCCGATCTCGAGAAATATTTCAGCGTGGAATGTCTACTCCGATTGGCTAGGCATTTACTGCGCAACCCAAGAGAGCGAGACGGCTTCAGCACCCACGTCCCAACTTCGCCTCCTGCCCATCCAGCTCCGCAAACTAGGCCTAGTCCGTGGCCTTGATATCAAGAGGCGCGAACATGGCAGTCGGGGATCAGATCAGAGACCCGAACCTGCAACCCCTACTACAGACGTCGCAGGCGACCTTAGCAAAGACGCTTTCCGTCCTCTCATGGCTCGAAGAACATGCTACAGTCACAACTCCCTCGCCAGAGCTGAAGCTCGAACTCGCGCAACAGCAGAAGTTACTGAATGCATATTTGGCGAAACTTCGAGGTCAACAACGGCAAGCAGCTTTTGGAGCAAGAGCGACCAAACAAGAGACGGCAGAAGCGAGGCAAGAGGTCGACCGGTTACTCCTACAACTCCAGAATCTGTATTACGAGCAGAGACACTTGATGGGTGAAATTGGCGCTTGCGAGGGTTATGATCATGCCTACACACATCTGCCACTGCGGCCGCTGGATGAGTTTCTAGCTATGTTTCCCGATCAGGCTGAATCGTCGGAGCAAGAGCTGATGCCACTAAGGATCGAGCACGAAAAGCAGGAGCGAGAGAAGATGGAGCAGGAGAGGCTGGGATTGGTTAAAACCAAGGAGGCGTTGGTTAAGGAGAACACGAGGAAGAAGGACGAACTCAAGAAGATGGATGAGAAGCTTGAGGCCATGATTGATGGGTTGAAGCCCTTGGAGGAGGCACTACAGAGAGACCTGTGAAACGCGAGACTCTCCGAGAGCCCATTCACGATCCATGCCATGGCGGTGCTCGCTCAGAAATCTGCTCGGATGCCTCCCCCGCCCAACAGAACCAACCAACCTACTACCAGCTAAACCCCGTCGAACATCTTGGGCTGATAGTCCCAGCAGTCTGTGATGCGCACTTTGGACAGCGCAATCGATATTTTAGTGACAAACGACTCATCACACCCAGCTCAAGAACTCTGCATCACGTTTTCGATGGTAAAGACGATAACGAGCGCGCATTCAACACGAGCCAAGCCCGAATACAGGATAATCTCATTCCTCAAAAGGGTGTGGTGCTGGGTGCTGTAGCAGATGATGCTCCATATCGATCTGATAGGCGAACGAATCTGGTATTTAGCGACCTACGACGACGAGCTTGGATGCAGCGGTACATCAAGGATTTTGCCACTGTCGGGACCCTGGTTGCCACTCTGCGGGTTGTCGGACAGGGGATCGCGGTTTCATGCACAAATCATCGAAACAAGGACCAGTTGAGTCAGCAGTAGGAGCATGGATACCAGTGTGATAGAGCTTTGCAAGCAAAAGCACAGCTGGAGAACGCCTACAATCTCAATTGCATCCATGGCAATATGTGCTCGGTACGAGACTATGGGCACGAAAGCAGCAGATTCACATAAATTTGTGGTTCTCTCTGCCTCTCCCCTCCTCTCTGTGTGCGGTCTATGGGAACTTGACGCCGCATGCATCTACAGCCGGGTCCAATATCTGGTTTCCCGTCCTGACGAGAAATTCAAATACCGACAGATTATCCTTAGTAAGGAATGACAATGGTTCAGAAAATGCATTACCATTACTGTGCCATTCTAACAACTCAGCACCCATTGAAACAAGAACGCATCCTTTTCGTGGTCTTGATCAACCTAGACCGTACCTGTAGACATGCTCACTACCTCGCCAATCCAGTGAATAGGCGGGAGTCTTTAGTCAATTCTACCACCTTCAAACTCGCTCCTGTCCACCGATGTATATTTTCGCGTATTTGTAATTCACAGACAACATCAAACGCACCCCAAGACAGTGACTGCTTTCGTCCCTCCAACTTCCTACCAGCCGCGACAGTCCTGTGCAAAAAGTAGTCGACATGAATGGCCAGTGATGATCATCACTGAGACAACGACAAACATCAACGAGATCAGCCAGCAATTAGCGATACAGGGGGGATCACCACTTCTCAACCTCCCCACAGAACTTCGTCTCAACATCCTGAAGGACGCATTCCCTCCTGGCGGACAAGAGTGCAAAGTCTGCGAACCCCCGATGATGCCATCCCTACCGAGTAAACAAAACCAGGTCAAATGCGTTGAGTATGTAAGAGACCCATCAGGGCTTCGATATGGCAGTGAAGAATTCAAGTGCGCAGGAATTTTGATTAAACAGCATTCAACAAATCAGTGGGAAGGGATATGCTCTGCAGAACCTGGACCAAGAACAGCGAAAGAGATGGTTGGAGATTTTCTCAAACTTATGATTGAATCCATAATTGGCTTTATTTACCGAGTACGCCAGACACTCCCAGAGGCTGAGCCAGGCAGGCGGGTTTGTGGCTTGGCGGGCAGCCTGGTCTTATGCCCTCGTCTTAAGCAACCTACAATCATGTTTGTGCTACCTGGTGCTGGAGGCTGGTTTCGCTCGTGCCTGGCCAACGTCTGCATCAATAAAACTTGCGCACAATATGACTTTCATTTCATCACTCTGCTGCTCCTCCAGCGACAGGCCAAGCAAGCTCGAGGCAGAAACTCGTCATGCCCGCATCATCTCCGTCACGAATCATACAAGCACAGCAAGCACTCGTCACCTTCCACAGCGCTGGGACTACCCACTCGAAGAAGACCCTCCAGCATATGAAGACACTATCCAACAGTCCTCACTCAATATAGACGAGAAGCAGCCCATAAGCCTCCAATTGACTGTGGAGGCAGACAATGACACCCCTCCTCCGCCATCCCCACGTTCCTCAGTAATCTCAATCCCCTCAACACGCCTGACCGATCTCACGGCAGCGCAGACTGGTGAAACAATGAGGACAAGCCGGAGGGACAGTCTAGCGCTGGAAATGATTTCGACAAGAGGGAGTCTACCACCTTACCCTTACTACACACGGAGGAGTCCGAGCCCGGGGTCCTTGGTGGGAGTGGTAAGTGAAGGTGAAAGAGACGAAGTTTGGCAACATCCAGTTATGGCGAGTAACTGGCTTGAGGTGCTGAGCCAGGATTCCTTGCCACAGAATTCGCAGCGAAGCAGCAACCGCCAGCGGCATGGGGAGAGCGCAAGGGGGGCTGGATATGGCTGAAAAAGTCATTTCATGAGTCGTTACACTTGTCAGGTGTCTCTATGACTTCCACAACAAGTCTCCTCACACTCCAAGCTGGATTCGAGGTTGAAGCCTGGCAAACAGCTAAAAGTCGGGCTTTGCAAGCGCAAATGGCACCAGTCAAATCCTTCGTCAGCCCACGGCCAGAAATTGAAGTCGTTCGATTTCAGATCACCGTCTCGCCTCCGACCCATGGTAGCCCGGTGCAACCAGCTCGAGAGTTCTTCATCAGCGAGGACCGGATGAACAGGATTCCACTACCTTCGACACAGGCTCCATGCTAGGGCGTGATATACCGCCAAGCACCGGATCGAGATGATAGCCTGCCTAACTCTGGTAACAGTTCCCCGAATCGCTCCTACATGTCAAGCAATGTGGGTGTTCCAAGACGAATGTGACGGGGCGTGTGTCATAAATGTCCCCTTTTGACCATGTCTTGGAACGCCACCCCCAGTTGCCCAGTTACACTGCCAGTAACAGCAGCCTGGAATTGACTGCTTTCAGATTGTAAGAATTGAATGACATGGAGACGTCTAGAAGGAAAACTCGAAGTCAGACCTACTCACGCCATCAATCGACTTTATGTCCGAAGCCTATTGAGCAGCTCGGGGGGGATATACAACTCTGTAGCATATATCTGGTCATTACTCCGAGATTATTCCTGCCTCTGCTTGCTTTGGTCTTCACCCATACACAGCTACAAATCGGGTCAGCCTGCCTCGTTCGCCGCCCAGATTCTGGGGAAGACGACGGGACGGCATTTAGGTGCATGACGTAAGGCGCCTGGTGCATCTTGGTGCATCATTTGCCGGCCAGAGGCTCGCTCGGCTAAGCGGGCTAGGGATGCAAAAGCACCAATTACTCCCCAAGCAGGGAATGAGCGGCCCGTGAACGCACACTCACCGTCGCAACCCAAGCATTTTTCACGCGAGGATTTTCGCGGGGTCGAGAATGATCGACACTGTGATTAAGCTCTCCATAAGCAACTTCTTGCCGTCTCTTCTTCCGTCAACATGCGCCGTGGACCTTCACCAGACCTCCTGCGACGCCGTGGACGTGGATTCGATCGTCAACGGACGGCGCGCTGTCGAGACCGATCTCAATCCACACCGTTTTCGCCTCCTTCGCCCAATGCGACGATACCAGTCGACGCTGGGGGGAGATTGCGTCGCATCGGAGATCTTTCTTGACCAAGAATGCCATCCAACTCCACGGCATCGTCCAGCTCGTTCTCGTCGGCGGGCGAGGGGATTGAGGGTGGCTATGATGGCGATAGCTTGACCATCAAAGTTCTCATTGCCTTCTTCCTTGGCCTCGCGCTGTACAATGTGGTCGAACTGCAAGTTCTCGTCTTCGGCACATTTGCCAAGTTCAAGGGCTTATATTTCTGGAGCTTGGTCATCTCCTCCTGGGGCATTATTCCCTACTCCGTCGGGTTCCTGTTCAAATACTTCTCTATCCTTACCGGTGGAGCACGATGGTTTTCTATCTTCCTGCTTTCTATCGGGTGGTATCCCATGGTGACAGGCCAAGCAATTGTGCTCTGGTCGCGCCTCCACCTCATTGTCACCGGCGAGAAAGGCGAGAGGATTCTGCGGTACACCAAGTGGATGATCATTGTTGATGCCATTATCCTCCATATACCCACGACCGTCCTTACCATCGGCTCAAACACCAAGAGCCATCCACAAGCCTATGTGAGTGGATATAACGTGATGGAGAAGGTACAGATGTGTGGCTTTTTTCTACAAGAGGTCATCCTGTCGTCGATCTACATCGCCGAGACTATCCGCATCCTCCGCACTTCAGTTCAAGAAAGCACGAAGAGACTGATGTACCAACTCATGGCAATCAACATATTGATCATCGCCATGGATTTGGGTCTCCTGGGTCTCGAATGCGCTTCTCTTTACATCCTCGAAACAATCACCAAGCCAACCTTCTACTCGGTCAAGCTTAAGTTAGAATTCGCCATTCTCGGAAAACTGGTTCATTTCGTTGGAGGAAGAAAGTCCTCACTCCCAGTCACTAGGGACGAGAAGCGCAATTCATCCGCGCTGAAAGGCGAATCCGATATCTCAGAGTTCGTGGACTTGACCAAACTCAACACCGACGTGACAAGGACGTTGCAGCCGAAAAGATCCAGTACTCGAAGCCGGGCTGATACTCGAGATCTGGACCTTGATCTGGAAATTGCTAGACTTGAGCATGTCGAAACGCTTCCATCTCAGCCGGACCATAGCGCTCTCAGGGAAACGATGACGAAATATGAACACTAGCCAAATGACGGAAAGGGCACCGGGATGAGACGAGGGAGAGGTTGTCACGTGCGCTACGATATAGGGGGAAATACTGAATCTCGAAAATTGGCTTGTGCTCACAGTTTATCTCTCCCGCGTGGTCAACAATGCTGACAGCATGCCTTGGCATCAATGCATTTTACTTCACCACAATACAGCGCATACCGAGTGTAGTAGGTACCCTGTACCAGGACTCTGGTTAAAACATGGAATCCGCAATTTACCCCGGAAAAGGTGCCTAAAAGAGCCCCGAGAGGGGTTAGAAGAGCTACGGGGCCACCCAGGCCAAGGACGGGGCGGCTCCAACTATTTCCGCGAGGCTGATCTTAGTTGGTCTAGATCAATACTGGAGTGAGCGAAGGCCACTACTAGTACCAGCGTAAGCCCTGGGATTCGTCAAATGAAACACGCCATGAAGTGTCTCGATGCCCTCCAGTGCCTCCACAAGGGAACACTTGTTACAACTATTCCGTTTATTTCCCCAAGGGATGTGCCGTTAGTCCTGTTAGCATATCTTAACAGCGTTAGTTGCTTCACGAGTATGTACAGTGGGTGGCCGCCGCCTCCAATTGGCATTAGTTGGCACTAAGTTTCATTCGACGACTTTAGCGATCGACCTAAGTTAGAGGACTCGGGGATTGGGGCCCCCTTAAATTTGAATTTAAAGGGGGGGGGTTGTTAACCTCATCTTCGGTGCTACCGGGCAGCAGATGAATTTACCCCAGACTGACGGATTCGAGGAGGACGACGGGCCAAAAACAAGGAAGCTATGGAGGTAGACAGTGGACGGGAGGCCTCGCCAGAGTCAGTCCTACATGGAGAATGGCTTCAGGTAAGAATGAACCTCCCCCAACGCCGTTCCGTACTGTAGTTCGAGCGAGGAGCCCTGATGCGAAGGGACCCGACCCGAACGCCGAGGGCACCGGAGCTGAAGTAAGGGTCTGAGGGTGCACCCCTTGTGTCGCGACTGTTGGTTTTTGTTCTTGATGCGCGCGAGAAGATTTTGAGACTGATCGTCCGAAAACTGAGATAATAGGCCAAGGGGAGTCGCTGGCCGCCCGGTGTCGCGTATCGTCTAGATCAGGAATTGAAGAAGACGAAACTCCTCGACAAGCCCGTGGGGCGGCACCATCTTGAACAGGATGTGCTGCAGCCTGTGTATGCAGCCATTAAGCCGTTCTTTACCGGGGTAGAATGGGACCACACGACGGAACAGCAGCTCTATCGGAAAGTTCACACCCGGCTGGTGCGACTGAGACATGATCGAATTACACGGGCTCGACACATACGAGGGCCAAAACGGAGAGGCGTCCTTGAGGAGCAGTTTCAGCAATTCGAAGAACAGGTCACTCAGCAATTTCAGGAATTCGAAGAACAGATCACCCAGCAGTTTCAGGAGTTCGAGGAGCAGGTCACTCAGCAGTTTCAGCGGTATGAGCAGAGGATAGAAAAGGTCGCTCGGCGGATTCAGCGGTATGAGCAGAGGTTAGAAGAGGTCGCTCGGCAAGCCGCGACCGCTGGTCAGCTCAACGACACCATTGCTCGGTGCGAATCGAAGGAGCAACAGAGACCTACCCCACTTGAGACAGGATTACAGTCAGACAGGGTGAGGATCTCGGCGCTGCTGTACCGCCACAGTGAGTCCGACCAAAATGGCAATCCCTAGCCGGATGAAAAGTCGTAATTACCCTCGGTTCGGCTGGATAAGAGTCTCTCTCGGACCAAGGGGAAAGAAAGATTGTCAACACCATCACCAGGCCGAAGACGAGTACGGCGTTTGACCGGTGGAAAGGGGAGCAACGCAGCGCCTGGATGGGTGGAGTGGTCATGGCAGTCTCCGGCGCACCGGGGGCAGGACAACACGACTCGAGGATGAGACCTGGATAGAGACGGCCAGGAAAAGTTGTTTGAACAAATGGATGGGACCGGAATGATATGACTCTCCTCCTGGACCGACCAACGTTGTACCCTTCTATCTTGGCCACCTCCACCTCCATGGATGGCGCATCAAAAGACGTTATGTGCTGTTGGAAGCCGGAGACCACAAACATCCGAGGGAGCGCCTGCGATCGGGAGGCTCATCGTCAGGCCTGTTGAAGTGTGAATTCCACATCCACCCAGAAGGCTCTTGGCAAGCTTGGAGTTTGGTTGGCACTTGGGAAATCTCAGCACAGCGCGGCTTGCTCAGCATTTGGCGCTTACATGCGAATCGAGACGGTCGGTTCCTTTTTGGCTTCGGAAAATGAGCAACGCCTTGCCAAAGGAGCACAATGCAACAAGGTATGCTTACTCTTGACTACGACAAGAGTGCTGGAAGATGCGATATCGGTTGAGTATCGCGACTGCCTCTTCATGCCAACCGGTACCTACCAGTTGACAACATCGGTAGCGACGGGCACTCTCTTTCCCACGACATGCACTGGCCTTTGATATATCTCCCAGAGTACCTGACCACAAGCAAGACCACGAATTCCATGTCGGCGCCCGCCTCGGTGCTTATCAAGCTGGACATCTGTTAGACCACCCCCTCCGCACACCGACCTTGATCATGGAGCATCAGCACAACACTGCTTCGAGGATTACGTTTTCGCTTTATCCGCCTACGCTCTTCCTTCCTCCACCAGTATCACACCTTACTGGACGACCTTCGACCCATGCCCATGACGAAATCCCGCATCGATGCCAGACTACCCCTGCGACTACGCGATGCACTCGAAGGCACAGAAGCCGACATCGCCATACTCTCCCTCCGCCGCGCCACACTCGCGAGACTTTGTCTCCGCATGTTCTCGTTGTTCAGCTGGGCTTCCTGGTCCTCAAGGTCTGAGGGTCGATATACGTTCGCGAAGCCGCCTAGATTCGACAGCCCCATTCTGCGTTAGCATCATGCATGACAGCAAAAGCTCAACAATCGTCGAAATCGCTGATGCTGATGCTGAATGGGGACGAGGGGGATTACCATACCTCGCCCCATATGATGCCGGCCTTGGACAAGGACAATCCCCGGCGCTGAACGGTCATATAGCAGTCGCTCCATGTCCTCGTCGCCGGCCTCGTCGGCCTCGTCGACTTTTCTTGCGAACGAAATGTTTCCCATCCCTCCTATTCCTGTCGAATATCGTCTGCCAGAGCTGAACTGAGCGGATGGGTCGCTGGATTGGGGATCGCTAGTCCCCAGGGGCCGGCGCGTATCCCGCGTTGATGAGTTGATGAAGTTACCTTTCGCTCAATAATTAGGAGGGGGATTTCTAGACACGACGGAGAAAAGTGTGGCGTGGCGAAGGGGAAGACGACGGGATCGTACCTGCGCCGCCGCGCCCGAAGTGGACGTAGCTCGCTTTGTCCTTGGTCTGGACCGTCATTGTGCGGTCGAGATCGAAATCTCGTTTGGTATCGGTTGATAGAGAAGAAGAAGGGAGACCAGAGCAGCTCATACGCTTTCACTCGCTGCGTATAAGGTCCCACGTCCTCGAAAGGCGGTCACAGCGACAGGACCGGCTTCAACGAGTGCAGTACTGTACTGGCGCAGAGATCTTGAGCTCTGGATGAATGTTCCGAGACAGATGGTGCGAGCGCTGTGCCCCTCGAATCACGAGTCAGAGTCACGAGCCACACCACAGTCACAGAATCAGAACCAGACCAGGAAGGAGTGTTTCAAACTGACTTTCCCGAGCGATCGACTCCTTTAATAGCACCACCTCAACACACCAAAATGCAGGCACGCAGGTGACACACCTCCACCTCCACACGCACGCATGCAAGTGGAATGATGACCGGGGATTTCTCTCAACCCGAATCGCGGGACACAGCACAGCACAGCACGAAACAGCGTGATAGATGGATGGATTGACGGATCGACGGAACCCTAAAAGGACGGCACACCCAAGTGACCCAGTAGAGGCAGGAGAACCCTGGATGTACTTATCCAATGCTATCCCACTGTATTCTATCGATTCTATGCTATTCTGTTTATTGGCCCGCGTCGCCCAAAGATAAGGAAGGCTATACGAGCGCATCGAGGCCTCGGACCAATAGATGTGCCGACACCTACAGCTTCGAGCGGACGCATCTGTCGCCTATACGAGGTCATCGCCCATCCGGAGATCATCTTCATCTTCCTCTTTCATACTCGTAAAGCGCCGATGGAAGGAAAGAAGGAAAGAAGGACAGTCAGACAAATAAGCGGACAATCGGACGAGCGGACAGGAATCCCGCCCAACATCTGATCCATTCTCATGCTGATCGCCGCGTCTCCAGCCTCGACGATCATCCAATCTATATGCTCGCTTCCTGACAACCTCGTACTTGGGCTCGGGTGTAAGCTTAGCGTTACAGAAAATCAGACCACACAGGCAGTGGCAGCGGCAGGGGCAGCCGCAGGGGTTTTGGAAAATCGAAGCTGAAACCTGAAATCTGAACCTGGCGTGAAGATCCAAAGAGAACGCAGATCCCCACTACCCGATTCGAATATCACCTGTAAGATTTAACAAACTCGACTACATCCTATGCGAGGTTCGTCCACCGCTCGTATCAATCCAGGGCGTGAGGCCTCATCAGCGAGGGTGAAGATCCTGGCGTTGGGAACAGGCGGGACAGCCCGCCCAGGCTGGGCATACTTCATCTCAGTCAGACGGGGGTGGGCAGAAGGAGTAGGAGAGATTCCGCGGCCGGGTTCGACTTACTGCATTACTGTGCCCGTGCCGTGCAGAGCAGTGAACCTGTGATGTAAGTGTGCGCGATTTAATGAAGTTAGTAGTATGCCGTCCGTGGTGTTTGATGGACTAGTGCTAGTGCGAGTACTCGGTAGCTCTACCCCGGATTTCATGGTCGAGGGTACATCTTCATTGGTCGGTTCCCCGCGTGGGAGATAAGCTCAAGGTCAAGGTTTGGTCAAGAGTTACCAAGCTTTTTCTCTTAGCTGGAACGATCGGCGCAATCATGTTGGCGTGGCGTGGCGGGGTGATAAGGCATTCTGTGGCCATTGGTTCCCCCCGGGAGGTTGGGGCCTTGTGGTGCTCTAGTCTTGCCCAGTACGAGTACAAGCAAGTTATGTGCGACGTCCGTTTGCAACATATAGAATGGTATGGTGTGGCATGGCATGCTATGGTGTGGTGTGGTGTGGTGCGGTATGGTATGATATGGTGTGTGGTGTGTGGTGTGTGTGTGTCTATTGTGAAAGGCTCTCACGTTCCGTGGATGGCTCAAAAAAACCCAATCCTACAAGGAGGGGGCACGTTGACCCGAGTCCAGCGCCGGAGAGGGAGAGCAGTGTGCGTGGGTGCATTCCCTTTCCGCAAGTTCAGGGGAGAAAGGGACATCAAAACACACCCTTGATTTGAACCACCCTCTTCATCGGTGCGCGTAGTCATTGGCGGTCGCGCGATCGACTCGCTTGCGCGGAATTCGCGAAGTTCCTCGATGTGCTCTTGCACCGCGTTGCGTTGCGTTTGCTCTTCCTCCGTGCATGCCCGCGCGTACCATCCCTGAAGAACACCGATTGTCGATTGTCGTGGGCCACAATGTCGAGTAGTAAGTAATCCGTGATGTCCATTGACATGAGTCTGGCAGGCAGGCAGGTAAATTGCACTATGCCCGGGTCTTTGAAGTGTTACTTAGTTCTCTTCTGCGCACGAAGCACGATTCCTCGCTTCCTTCCTTCAAGTGATGGCCCAAAATGCCTGGCGAAGGGTGGTGTCGGTTCCGTTTATCCGGTCGCTGTGCTCTCCCACTCTGTCTCACACCTGGCCGGCGAGAATCATTCGGTCGCACATAGCTAGCTCATCCTGAACAGTGGCGCGGCGTCCACTGTCACGCCTTGTCTCCTCTCATGCTCGTTTATGCTTAGTCTCACGCGCGCGCGCGCGCTATGAATTCCGAAGCCGGACGCCGGCTTCCTACTAGTTGAGTGTGTCTGTGCGGCTGTGCGGCATATATATGCGAGATCCATCTACATGTTCGAGCGACGTGTCTGTCGTGGGCTCAGACACATCCAACGCGCGTGTGAAATAGACGAGCTCCACGACCAACTGCAGTGCAGTGTAGTGCAGTGCAGAGAAGAATAGTTCCACGGCGAGACTTCCCTATGCTTGTCGGGAGGAAGAAGATAGATCCAGTGCGTTGCCAGAAATGGAGGTCATGACAGCCGAGACATCAATGCCGCGATGCAAACTCACAGATACGTACCTTGGCTGAAAGCTGGGTAAGACGGTGAGGAAAGGAAGTCCGCGGACATGCCTATCATTTGTCGGATGGGGAGGATAGAAAAGGGGATTCGTCCTCATCGACCGAAGTGCAGGTTAGATTCCGTCTCACAGCCAGTAGGGCCGCGTGACTTTGGTACTCCTCCTCCTCTTCTTCATCGAGTCTGAAGTATAACGGCATTGCTTCTTTGTCCCTCCGAGGGCAGGAGCATCTTCGGCTTGCTTTGGAGATTGTGCGAGAGGATGTTTTGGCACCGCTTTGTGATGACTTCCATTGTGGTCTTCCCGCAGCATATGCCACGGACCGCTCGCGAAAGGGGACAGAAGTTGTCAGCAGGAATGCCGATTCAGCGCGTTGTAGGTGAGGCTCCGGAGTTCTAGAGCCGTGAAAATGTCCATGGCTTCAAGTACCGTGGGTCTGCCTCCTGCATGAGTATGTACTCGTTCTGCGAGCAGATATTTGGCATCGACGGCGCATGACTGGATTGGTAAGCCAGTGTCGAATGGCAGTCTATTTCCGAAGGTGGCAGTGCCACGAACGGCAGATATTCACAACTTGTCCGAGTTGCCAGGGCTGTGGCTAGGATGTCGAGGTAGACGTGATTGAAAACCCTCCGGGATGAAAAGGTCAGTAACTTGAACTTATTTCTTGACGATTTAGAAAATGAAAATCGCTGCTCGGCGGTCAGTGATGCAAGCCCATGATCCCAGTCTTGTCGTGCTCGGACGGTCAATGTGACGCTTATGAACATCGAGTGGTGTCCCAGGGCCAGGAGCGGCGTTTTACTACCACCATACGGAGGTAGTTCCTATGCTTCATCCAGTCAACATCGAAGAAACAGCGCGGGAGAGACAGCATAACATTCTTCGGTCTCTCAAGAAAGTCGTTGTTCACCGGGTCGTGGCGAATCGAGAGTGGCCTGGGATTGGGAAGCCCTCACAAAGAGCCGAGAGCATTGTATCGACGACGCTGTAACGAGGTATGTACCTACTGTACCACAGCACAGGCCGAAGGCGAGACAACCTGGCGGCCGTCGACGGGAGTCCACCCTCTCTGTATGAACGAGAAAACTCCCCCGTGGACTCTGCCTCCACTCAAGTTTGAGAGCTTGATGGGGGAAAGGGCAGTTGGCCCTGTGCTGAAATCAGCTTGCACGTCAATACGCACCACTCGTCGAGGCGGCCATTCGCACAGACAGGAACAGTAGCCTGGGTGCAATGCAGGTGTGTCAAGATTGATGCTGGAATCTTATCCAGCACAGGGCCAAGGTTCTCGTCCAGTCATACTCGTTGACTCCCACGGCGAAGTCAAACACCTGGGATTAGACCTTCTGGCCACAACGGCAAAACGTGCCGTTCCCGTGCTGGGATGGTATCGCCACCAGACAAAGAGGGACAGTCCTGTGGGTTCGCCGGGCCAGTGTCTCTCCTCTTCGAGAGTTCCGCATTCCATGGGAGCTGAAGCGAGAGAGAAGTGACACGTCACGAAGAAACTCGACAGGCGGACGTGGATATGATCCAGTGTGAGCGAGATGGATATGGCTGGGACGCATGTCATAGGCGTACTCGTACACGGGACCTACAGAGCTCTTCCCCATCACGAATCACAAGGTCTTCCCAGCACGCAGCCACTCGTATGCCAGCCCATCGAACTCGCCTTAATGTGTATGGAGTCGGGATGGCATACGGAGTGGTCGTTAGATCTTGTTTTTTTTTCTCAATCAGCTGGAAATCGAGGATCAGGGAGTATTGTCCCGGTTTCGTGGTCCAACTCCGACATGGGCATCGTTTCCAACTCTCGAGGGCGTGCATGCATGCCTTGAGGTGGGCGTGTGGATGCTGCCCTGTTCGAGCCTGTGCAAGGGGTGCCACGCACGGCGTGGATACCCACCCTCATTCCAGTTCCCCGTCCCGTGCCGCATGGGAACGTGGCTTGAGATATTCGGATTATTACTTGCAGGGGGTGCGTGATTACACGGAGGGAGCGGTTGTGATGGACTGTGTGAAGAAGGTGTGAAAGGGTGACTCAGGAGGCACACTCGATGACGCGTACAGAGTACTGTAACCTGTACTCCGTACGAGGCACGCATGTGCAATGGAACGGCCGCGGTGTTCGACTTCCATCGCTGCTTTTGTGTCCGAAACGACCATTCATGGAACGGCGGTTAGCGAGTGCGTTTACTTGTTCTGGGTGGATAGGTGCAAGAGGGCAAGTCCAGGTTGTCAGGATCTGGCTGACAATTGGCGTGGCTGACTGCTTGGAAGGGAGTCCCAGCACGTCGACACTCAGACTGACTTTCAGCTACAGTGCATCCCAGGTACGAGTACAGTAGTAGGTGGTGCTGCGACGGATCTGGAATGCAGCAGCTTGAGCATGCTAGGTCATACCGAGTACTGGGTGCCCGTCTCAGTACAGAGGTCGCTCTGCCTCTCCTGTCCGACATTACAGTAGCACCGAACTCCCAACTGCCGCGATCGACGATGGGTTGGGTGCAAGGGAGCATGCATGGCAGATGCATGACTTGGAAGTCACTGCTGCCCTCTCTCACCCCCCCTTGGGTTGGCCTCCCAAGCAGCTGTGAAAGCAAGGGGCAGCGAAACCCAATTGCGACGCCAGGACAGCCGATGGCCTTCTGGGTACTCGTACTAGGCACGAGGCACTGGGTTCAGGCCCTGGGTTACCGGCCCTCCTTGCCTGTTCCGTCCCAAGTGCGCCTGCGGGCATTCCATTTCCGCAGTTCCCCTGGCGCCACCTCTGGTCCATCATTTCCCCTTTGATCCGGGCCGTGGCTGTCATCCCACGCGAAACTCCGTATCGGGTCCAGCTTTCGTAGCTCGTGCGCCGCACAGTTTTGAGGGCGAGCTGAAGCCTCATGGTTACACAGCAGTGCAGGACTACGAGTACGAGTAACTCCGCTTGGCGATGCACTGGTGAAAGGGCGTGCCTGCTGTGTATGGTGCGATGGCCTCTGCGCATATGACCTGTCAGAATTTTTTGGGGACACCACTACATAATCATGCTTTCCTATACGAACAGGGTGGAAACGCTGTGCACGGTAGATCCTGTGTTCGAAGGTTTTCAGCAGACACATCAACGGTGCCTTACCCTTCTAGGCATGAGTAAGTCTTCCGCTTTGAGCTGGACGTTTTCGAACCTTGCGTGGCCGTCGACATGAGTTGACCCTCCCTCACCCTTACATGCGACGGGCACAGGTCACGAAGGCGCCTCGCAAGCTGAGAGTCAGTCTATCGACTTGTCGGAACGGAGGTAGGAGGGCCGGCATGTCCCTCAACTACCGAGTACGTACGTCCGGGAGTCACAGTGCTACATACCAAGTATGGAATAATCACAGTAGAGGGCTCCAGAATGCTGTGGACCGTGGCCACAGTCTGGGGGCCTGGAAGGGGTGATTGTGGGCATTAAACCTTCCGGGCTATGTAGAAGGGTACCCCAGGCGGTACGAGTATGGAGCGGCCGCCTTGGACGGTCCGTTCCATCAGCTTGCTTGGGTGCTGCTGCTAGAACGATCGATTGAACCAGAAACCCGTTCTATGGGCCAGGAATCCAATCTTGACTGTTGATGCAACCAGCGATGGTGACGAGTTGGTGGCCGTTTCAACGGCTTCGCGAATCGCTGCGGACCCGCTTGCGCGGGCATTCGCCGTCGAAAACATTCATCAGTCAGACTCTACGATCAGTGCAGTTGTACCGAGCACGGTACCTGCTAGGTACTGGGTATGATCGAATCTCCACAGTCGAAAGTATGCGCTCCGTCATGGCCGCCCGGTGACGTCGGTGTTTGGCATGACACGCAGGGAGCCACGGCAGCGAGCTCGCGAGCGTCGGCGAAACCGGGACCTAGAATCCCCCCTGTGCATTGCGAAGGGCGAAAAGTATAATTTCCACAGCAACATAACGTCGCCTGATTGTCGTGACTTTTCTTTTTCGGGCGTGCCCCAACGGTTTCAGGCCTAAGATGATGATCGCTGTGTCTGGACTTGCACATACTGCGCACTGTAGACGAGTACCACAGTCCTCGGTACCGAGTACTGCTTCTGGACCGCTGACAGTGCGCCGCAGGGGGCCAGCAGAAGGACAGACAACAAAGTGTGCTTCATTTCCTCATTAGGAGATGTTCGTCCGGCACCGAAGGATTTCCGCCTTACCTCACCTCATTCTGAACGGCCTCACGCGTCCGACTGTGTCCATACGAGGTACTGGGTACCTGGTACAAGCATGTACTCGGTACTACTAGGTCCTGGGTGCCTGGGCGTCCACCAGCGCCACATCCTGCCTGGCCGTGAAGCAGCACGACTACAGTAGATGTGCTGACCCTCGTGGGGCATCCCTGAATTGTGTGTCCGTGTTGCTTCCACCATCGCGCCTCCCGACGGGTAACGTCTCGTCCCGGGCGTTGGAGATGATACCGTGGCCTGGTATGGACAAGTCAGCCCCGGGATCGAACAGGAAGCTCGACGGTTGACATCCGATTGGGTCGTTCCTGGCACCGACCAGGCCCACGTCATGGGCCTCCACCGGCATCAGCCTTGCATGGTGTGAGGGTAGCCCCCTGGATTTGTTTCCATGCATCGGTCCGGCGGTTGACCGTTGATCTCTCTAATCGCTCGGGGCACCAGATGATGATCCTCCGCAGGGTTAATCGAAGATTTCAAGGTACCTGGAACCCAGCACGTACTGCCACAGTACACGGACACCACGGTCCTGCGAACCCACTACGAGCACGATCACTCCTGTTGGGACGAAACAAGCTTGCCTTGACTCCGTGCAGCGGAGAGTTCTGCTCCCTAACACCGTCCCGACATTGCCATCGTGAGTAATAGCCCCCTTCGGTAACCCGCTATACTTGCTCGAAGCGTCAGGCGGCGCTGCGGCACCGGGAACCAATGTCCGTTCACGGCATGTGTGTGTGATCTTCTCCATCAATTGCGCAGCGTACGGGGAAGTCAGCTTTTGTCGTCAACCTGTCAACCTGGCAATCTCCGTGGATGCGTCGCTTAATGCTGCCGGCAACCCCGCCACGGACGAAAACACTGCGCACGATCGCCAACCTGACAGAGTCCGCGCACCGGTATGTGGCCGTGTATGTGCATCATCCGGGCGTGAATAATCACTTACCACTGCGCTATTGCTGCTTTATCATACTGGTAGAGTAAGCATGACGGGGATTGAACACTTTGTGATTGAGGGGAGAGACACGTTTGACGAAGTGGCTTCTTGGGGAACGAATGACACTGTGTGTTTCATCTTGAGTGGATATCGCTTTGTATAGAATGTTCGTGGGCCATATCTGTAAAGGTAAACCCAAACCGGCATCGTGGGCCTTTTGTGTGCAACCGCAACCGTATTGGGTTGTTACCTATTCTGCCCTTCCTCCGAGTGGTCATGCTTCTGCATCTATTCCATTTCTCCCAAAGAGGATGTCGAAGGTTTTGTGGCGTCGTGAAACAAAGGATGAGACTGACAAGAAGAACCTCCCAGCGCCATCGCTAACGAAACGAAAGAAACAAGAGGACTGCACAGTCCTTAGAAAGCCATACTGCGCTGGACCCCGTAACCGATGTATGTACTGATGTCCACCTCGGACGCAAAACTGCCGTGGTGGACGATTTCTCAAATAGGATCATTGTTGGAAGTGGCCTAGATTGCGGTGCTGTTGTACCCGTCGTGCATTGGATGTTGCGTGTGCTGAATCAAAACTCGTGGCTGATAGAAACATGAAAGGTGAGATACTTCATGTGGACGGATGTGTCAATTCCTCTTCGGCGGGCGCCTTTGCGACAGGCTAAGCAGAAGTTGGCCGTCCTTCTCTAGTTGGCGCGCATCCCGGGGCTCTTCTCGAGAACAGTACTTCGCAATCGACCGTGCCCGTCGCATCCTAATGCCTCGGCGAGTTCGGACGGGCCCACCCTCACGGAGGACTTGTTTGGCTCGAGTATATGTGATGGGAAGCATGGTGTTGGAACCAGAATCGCTGTCGATCTCATGATCGCCTCCGAGTGTAAATTCGGCATAATTCGGCGGCATATCGTCCTCTGACAAGGTTCTTTTCGGCTCTGAAGACGGTGGTGGTGCGGGATTCATGAGCTCGTGTAGATCCAAAGCAGACCGCGAAGGCTTTTGCGGAACTATGACAGGCCGCGGCGTGGAGGGTGTAGATCGAGACGGGGATTCCAGGTCCAAGGCTGGTAACGGTGTGAAGGAGTCAGGTTGTATCCGGAAGCTCATCAGGTCTTCAGCGTGAGGTGAGTTGGGACAACAAGCTTCCTCTACGGGGTAAGCCGCAAAGTACTTGTCCAATTCCTGGAACGTGGACTGCATCCGCTCAATATGGTGGGCTTCGAAATCGCCATTGCGAGTTCCCAGCTGACCGATGGCGAATTGACGTTCATGGGTCTGTTCAAGCATCGACGAGTCGGAGTACCTTTGTAGTTGAGTCGGGCCTATTAGGGCGTAGAAAAATACGTTCTGCTCAGTGAGATGGGTGTACCAGTAAGGTCGTTGCTGACTGCAGGTTGTTGTTAGTAAAGAACGAAGAGTTGAGGGATAGAGCTCGAGACGTACTTGTGCGTAAAATTGTCCCATGTGACCATCGTTTCGAGACTCAAGGTCGAATCATAGGGTTCAGTCACGTTTGGTCTGCGTCAAAGCCGTGGTCGAGGATTTGACTGGTATTATACTCTCATCAGGCTGACATCAGGAGCGTCGAGTGCAAGGACAAATAAGGCCGAAGCATTGAATTGCCCGGGATAGTAGGGGAAGGTTGCAGGACACGGTGATATGCCTGTCAGCCCTACCGAAATTTAAGCAGGACCAGTGTTTTAGTTGATTTGCCCGGCTCGGTGTCCTGCCAGATTCTGGGACCGGCTGACAAGACACACGAATTGTCAATTCTCGTCACAGTGGAATTCTGACCTAAGTATTCAGGAATGATCTGAATGAGGCCCGTTCGGCGGGGGAGCGGGAGTGACAAGTGACGGATGGGTCGGGTGGATGAGAATCCGAACGTCGAGCCGTTTGGAGCCAATGAACGCTGACGAGCTACACAGTACTGGACGACAGCTTCGTCCTCCGTTCAGAAACCAATCCGCTCAGGACGGGCAGCTTGGAGAGGCGCCGTTTGCAGGCCACGGGACAAATTGACGGCCGCTGGTCGAACTGAGGTCGGGGATACTCCGTAGATATAGTACACGTATAAAGGAGTTGAAGACGCCAATGGACATTGGAGTATAGACCGCAGCACAGAATGGCGGATTGCAGGGAGGTCTGAGCGCGAAATGGTGAATGAGGATTGGAGGACGCAAGTCGAATGAATCAGACGGGATGCCAGTTGCAGCGCGCTGAAGCTGGGACGCTCTAGATCGTGATGAGACAGGGATGGCGATGTCAGTGGTTAGGATGTGGCAATCGAGGTACAATCGGGTTCGCCGCGTCCTGGTCTGATGGACAAAGACGCGAAAAGCAGCGGCGGGTTATTAAAGTGACAATTGCCTGCAGGTGAGCGTGGAGGGAGTTGCGGACTGTTGGGTTGATAGCGGACCTTGCGGCCCAGCTTTTGACGGCAGGATCACCAGGACTGACCCTCTGCTTCAAAAAGCAGCGAGCTGCAGTATGGAGATCAAGCTGCGGGACGGGTACGCTTGCATGAATCCCGATCATGGGTATTTTGGGATGCCCCCATGACCCTTGACCAGGGAGCCACGCCCCGTGCGTGTCCAGCGGGTGTTGGTGCCAGAGGAGCGGATGGGGAGCCCCGGAAGCCAGCGTTACGATTGGGAGACCGCCGTCTGCCAGTCCGGAAGGAGTTGGTGACCGTGTAGCGAAAGACATTTGCGAAGGGACGACGGCTTGTTGGATCGTCGTGGAGAACACGGAGATGCGCATGCCAACTAACGGCAAAGCGGTTTAGCAGCGACCTTGAGCTGCAGAACCGTCGCCGAAGGTCGTTTTAGCCTCGAGGGCTGATGCAAGAAGGCGCCTCCACCACCGCGGAAGGGACGCCAGGGAGGCCAAGCCCCCCATTAATTATTACAGTCGACAGGAATCAGGCACGTAGGCCCTGGAGCTTGGGCGTTAGGGGGGTGATCGGACAGGGTCTACTCGGTAGTTACAGAACGCTTTCTCTTTCGCTCGCCATGCCCAGTAATTTTAATTGCCTGCTAACCTTATGCTTCTGGGGGGACGACTCCAGCGAAGGGAGCCTCCGGGCATTAAAGGAGAAATCCATGGTGGCCCCCAGTATTGAGCAGGTGATCCGGGTGACTTGTCGCATGATGCACCGTAACGCCATTTCGATACTTCGTCGTAGTCTCCCTTCAGCTCGCCTTGGAAGCGATGAACTCTATCTGAGTGTCTAATTTCTACAGGGCCCTTATTGGACACTCCGTGGCTGAAGAGCTGGTCAATGCTACAGCGGATCGGCGATTGGTAGACCACCTGCTAAATGCAGCTTGAGCTAACAGGCAGGCAAGTCAAAACAGCGAGGATCCCTCTCCAGGCTATTGTCAGGGTGGCTTGTTCGTTACGAGTAGGAAGTACCGAGTGCGAAGACAGGGCGCGGCAAGTGCCGTTATGCAAACATTCCAGGTGCATCAATTGAACATGCGGCGCAGGTGCGGCGTCGCTGTTCCAGTTTCACGGACGGCTTATGGTTCGATAGCAGTGAGCAGTGTCGCATTGACTCCCCCCTCGGCGCGAACAAGGCGCGGGCCTTGTTTAGCCAAACTCCTTTCGAAACGCAATCATCATTGGTACGGGGAACCAGGGAAGCCATCCTTGGGCAAGGAAACGTGGGCATGCGCGCATTCCTGCCTGGTATGGAGAAGGACCCAAGCTGAAGGCTTCCCCACGATTATATGCGAGCTAACTTTCAGACGCAGTTTACGTACTCCCCATCGACGCCGTCCTCGAACCGAAAGCCCTGTGGTCGCCGAGTATGGAGGTAAACAAAGACACAGTGGTGTATACGGAGTAGCGAGGAAAAAGAAACTAGAGATCACGTTGACGTGAAGCCCGAACCGATCTGCCTCTTGTCGTCTATCCCCTGCACCCTGGGCGGGTCGTTTTGGCCAACGCACGGCCAAGCAAATGCTCGATGCGGAAGACGGACGTCCCTGAAACCAGCGCAGAGAGGTGCACTTGGTGCCTTCGCCCCGCAATCTCTTGTAAGCCACATTCCCGGGTAATGGAGCCAGCGCATCCAACCACTCCCTCTGAGTCCTACTGTGTATGCTGAGTTCTAGCAGTCTTACCCCTGCAACTTCCCTCCGGAACATATTGACCGGTCTTCTATCAGCACCACGATAGGCTCTCGAACATGCATAGACTTCGCACGGTTCGGAAGGGCATACGAAGGAGGCTTCCCGCTTCGCCCAGGAAGGAAGCTCAACGCTGTTCTCAATTTTCCACATAGAGAAGTGTCTCGCGACTGGCCATCCACTAGAGTAGCAGTTTCGGGTCTCACGATCACTAGTTGACGTGGTGGGAAGAGGATACCATCACGGTACCCAGTACCCCGTACTCCGTACTCTGTACCGGCAATTGCCCTTTGTCGCAGCTCGCTCTCGAAGCATGGCCTGGGCTGGTTGATGTCCTGTGTACTTTGCACCAGCGTGGCAACAACGTTGCCGGCAAGTGACTTTACAGGAGATGGACGCGGCATTGGAGCAGCTACTCTAGGCGCATGCCCGCTGAACTTTGTTCTGTAATCTGGAGGTGCATCGCTCGAAAGCACAGGCGACATCCGAATGCGAGGCTGGCCCGTGTGTGACAAAGAGGGACAACCGCGCTGTTGGAGCGGCACGTGTATCGTACCCGGGCCTCGAGAAGCCTTCTATTTGCTATGCAAGGGACCCATGACGTCACAGCTCGATCGCCTGCGATGCGATGTTACTATAACGCTTCGAGCGAACGCTCCTAGCACTTCTTAGTAAGGACGGAGTCTCCGACAAACCCTGCAAGTTGTGTATCTAACCGAACCTTCACGGCAATGAGACACAAAATAATTATACGACTACAAACAGTAAAGGGTCGCAAGAGATTCGAGTGAACTTGGAGCAGCCATATGAGGCGCGGAGGCGGAGAACTTCTGCCTGCCCCCAGTCGCTGTCATCGCAGCCTGAATTGACTTGTCAGAAACTTCTCAGGTTGCCGCAGAGTCCTCGTACGAGTACGGAGGACCAATTCCTGGTTCCTGATTCAATTCATCAATCCAAAAGCAACCTGAGGTGGGTCAACACCGCAGGGCCAAACTCAGTTGCCGGTTGATCCCCCCGCTTGTTTCAAACCCTATCCTGGTGCGAGGATAAGGGTCCGCTCCTGGAAGGGAAGGCTGCGGGTGGACGAGGCCTTCCGGTGCCCTTCCGCCTCGTCCAATCCGCCGAATTTTACATCAACAGCAAGGCTAGCGACATCATCCGAAACCAGTGTCACGCCAGACTACAATACACCTTGGAAAAAGCAAAACGCAGACCGTGAAAGCATATGCGGCAGCAATGACAGATGATGCCTTGCACTCCCTTCAACGTGCCGTGTGGAAAGCCCGACTGCCTCTGCAGATAAGACTGGCCGCTTCAGAATGCCGTATCTTCGATGGAGCAGATCCCTACTTGGTAAGAAAGTGCCTCTGTGGTCACGGGCCGTTGAAGGCCTGACATCCTACGTTCAGAGGGCAAAGCACAAGCGGACTGACTTGTAATCTTGCTAGATTTCTCTTCCACGTCTGTCGTACCTCCCCCTGCTCCTTCCGCGCCTGCATGCCTTCTTCTCGAGTTCACTTATCGCCGATCCCGAATCAGTATCACCTTACTCCGGCTTTTTCACCTATGACGATGTACCTCTGAAATGGCATCTGCCTTTGGGCCTACTCTACGATGTCTATGTCGCGTCCACTCAGGACGCCCGACAAGACCATTTGACTCCGGCCCCTTTGCCTTTCAAGCTGACTGTGCATTTCACACCAGACCCTGAGAAGCCACCTCCTCCGGAGGCGAGTCCTGTGGTGTTGCATGACTCGTTTATTAACTCGGTCAAGGAGGCTGATTTTCTGAGGTCTGGCACGGCAAAACCAATCATGACGCTCTCTGCCCAAGAGAGCAAGGCGCTGTGGACTTCGACTCAAGAAAGCGACTTGCCGACTTTCTCAAAGATTCACAGCTCCCTGGTCCCACCACCGGGGCAGATGCGACATATCCCGCTGCGACTCTACTTACCCTCTGCGCCAGATCAGGACGCAAGTAAAGCTCAGATCAAAGTTCTCCAGTCACACGTTTCCCCAACGATCACAGGTCCAAACCAAGGGGCCTCGCCTGCGGCACTGCGAGGTGGTGGTACAGCGGGACAGCCTCAAACACTAGGAACGGCATTGCATCAGTTGGCTCCCAGCTTATTTCCGTCTAGGAGGACTCCAATTCTTGCGACACCACTTCTGCATGGCGCACCTGTCCCAATGAGTGCGACCCTGGAGGAGCTCGTCAGATGGGGTTGTTATGCTGATGGCTGGGTGTCTGTGGTCATAGCCATGCGCAGCTGATGTTGCCAATACTACGCTTGGCTAACAATGCCCGCAGCTCAATGGGGCTTTCGCGAGAAGGAGGACTATTGTATCATGCTTGGGTCTTGTAGCAACAGAAGTGGGAGGGCCCGCCGACGTCATGCTGTGGCTGAAGTTGAAACGTGCTCAGCCACAATCCAGTGACCAGCCTTTGAGATGGCCTTCAACAGCCGCCCACTGCAACTGACGTGTCAAGCAACCCATCACACGTGGTGCCGGCAAAGCATATTGTCCTTCCTGGTCCAGAGGCTCGTCGACATGCCACTGTAGCGCTTTCTGGGAAATAGGGCGTGTACCTGTAGCGACCAAACTCGAAGAGTCGCCCATCCGGCTGCATCGTCAGCATGCCTCCATTCCCTGGTGAAGAGACACTGATTACAGTGTAAGGCGCACCCTCCTCCCACATGCGACCGCAATCTAACTTGGGCACTTTTGCTACCAGGTACGCCGACCTCCATTCTTACTTCACAGCGCCCAGCCCTCGACCGGCTCTCCATCGCTTCGATAAAGCCTCCTACTTCTACATCTACTACAATTCCACCAGGCAGACCAGTCGTGTCGAGGCCGCGATCTATGCTGGAACACCTGATCAGGCCGCCTTCAACGGCTTCCTGGACAATGTGAAGGTGATTCATTCCCACAGATTCCCAACCAGAGTGACACTGGTTGTCGATGGGGACACCGCGAATACTTCGCCCACTTCGCCGCGTACGGCGAGAGATCCGGATGAATGGCGTCTTGCCAGTTCAGATCCGCGAGACCCGGGCACATCAAAGTACAAAATCCATACCATCGACATCTATCTCTGGAATCAAGACGACTCGAAATTGGTGATGGACATCTTCAAGAGACTGCTCCCTCGCAATCAGTTGGACATTGAGGAGGATCAGGAAGAGTCTCACCACCATGACATGGTGAGCCCTGTGGTTCAAAACCTGGAGAATGTGGCTATATCCGATCCAGCATACAAAGACCAACATCATGATCACGCTTCAGAACCTCTACACAAGCCAGTTCAGCCACTCCCCCCAGCTGCCGTCGCTGGTCAATCGCCTGCTCCTGGTCAAGCAACGTCAGCTTCGCCTATCTCACTCGCTGCCAGTGGCGGAGGGAGAACATCTGCCAAACAAGCATCAGTGACTGACTATACACCACTGGCTTATAATCCAGCAGCACCCGCGGCACCCGAACCAATTGCACATAGAGAGGACACGCCTCCTCCAGTCGATGCCACCGACGGGACAGGGCTGGCTGCCGCGGCGAAGCATGACAACCCATACGCCCCTCCACAGCACCCACAAACCTTTGGGGGCCCGCCACCCATGGCTGCAGGGGTGTATGGACATTATGGCTCTCCACCACCACCCCCACCCTCGTTTGGGCCTCATGCCACCACGTCACCCGCACCATCTTTCGGGCCTCAAGCTGCAGCGTCAGTGGTACCATCTTTCGGACCTCACGCTTCGTCAACGGCATTGCCGAACTCTCCTCGGACATCTGTGTCAACAAGTTTCGCACCCCCCCCAACGAGTGCAGGTTCCGACAGTAGCCGCCATCCGTCAATAGCTGCCCAAACATATGTACCCCATGGCCAGGATCCGAATTCTCACATCTTTGGTCAGCCGCCAGTGCAGACTCCTGGCACACAGTTCTACCAATCAATCAATGACCACCCGCATAAACCACTGCAACACATACAGCCTCAATACCCGGACTACCTGGCCGCTGGACAAGCTCCAGCACCAGCACCGGCAGCTCCTCCTCTAGGAGGATACTCTGCATACAACTATGCCCAAGCGCAACCAGCCCAACCTGCTACAGGTGGATATGATATACACAATCAAGTCTACCGTCCTACTGAAACCGAACATCAAACACACCACCATAGTAAACCTTCGAAGAGTTCTGGGTCGCAGCACAAGCCGTCTCACACAGAGAAGATCGAGAAGGGTATTGGCAAGTGGATCAAGAAGGTGGAGAAGAACTTTGGATGAAGTCAGGTCGACAATCAGGTCTTTTGACATCATAGCGACTTGGATTTTCGGCGCCTACAGACTCTAAATTAGCAAGCGTGGCGAGTTCAAATTGCAATTCTGTCTTCAGCTCTACAACCAAAGCGGTCGTCCCTTGATCATCAGTACCGTGCCATTCGCAGGCGTGCCGATCAGCTGCCAGCACTTGACGGCCTGTCTCTTAGACTTCGCGGGAGCTTTCAAGAGTGGACACCCTTTGTGGTTATCCCGACGCTTCCTCCACAAGTTTCTCCCCTCGGTATTTGCTTCCATGCAGGGCTCGAGTTCGGTGAAGGTCTTTTCCGTATCGATCTCCTCCTTCAGACGTTCACTGCCGTCGTGGTGGCTGTCGATATGGTTGATATTAACCAATTGATGACCAGAAGCTTGAGGTGTTGTATGCCGCAAGCCGCCAGAAAGTTGTGTCTGCGATGTCTTGCAGTCGTTGCTGCAACAAGGCCAGTCACAAACGTTGGAAGGAGTAATGAAGTTGACATGCCTCGATCTTGCCAATCCACTCTGCTGCACTTCTCCATGCATATGCGGGTCGATGCCATTTATCGTGCCTAACAACAGCCCGGCTGCGTCATATACTGTTGTATAGGCTATTAACGCCCTGAATGGCTTTCAACTCAGAAGCAGAGGCTAAGGTTACAGCGCTGTGCATGTCAGGTGCTTCCTACATGCGCCAAATGGTTGTATAGGGCGGTGGGCACGGGGAAGCCTGCGCACCACAGATGCAGCGCTCCTACTCGGACAACAGAATTCTTCAGTCACGAAACGACTCGACCATAACCAAGGGAGCGAGAGACGTGCTATTCGAGGAGTCCGAACGTTCTTCTAGCTTGCTGACGCACTGGCCGTCCACGCCTTTGCAGGCCCCTGGAACGCTGAGCATGTTCACCATCTCAGATCAGCGTATCCCACTCTTTCAAAGTCACAAGTATCCTCGTTTCATTGCTACATCATTCCGGCATCAGCTCTCTGCTATTCATCCTGGGAAGCCAAAGGAGAACGACATCCCGGGGCCACCTGAACAACATTCCTATCCCTCGAGCATCTCTGGATGTTTCTGCGCCTGAACAATACGCAATCTTGGCCTAAAAGTGACGAGATTCCCAGCGCAAATTTCGGCCTTCCGATGCTTCTCTTCTCGCGGCTGCGAGGCATCACCGACCAGTATGAGTGACCAAGAGATACACTTTGGCTATCCACTGTTGATGGATTCCTGACCTGTAGGCCGTGCTGAGCAGTTCTCTTCGGTGGAACCCATATGTGATGAGTGTCTGTCTCCTCAAATTCATGAAGCCTAGTCATTTCAAACACCTTCTGTATGAGAGTACGAGGTACATACAGCACGGTATATACTCGACATGAGAGGAGCAAGCAAGCAATCAATTAATCAGAACCCATACACGTACTATAATCGCTTTTAATTACGGAGTGCGTGCCCGACCTGCGCTCTGCGTCCCTGATAATCTCCTTGCGGTTCCATTCCAGCGTGTTCTGAGCCTTGGGCAGCTGGCTGGGCAGGTACAGTGGTCATTGACTGACTGACTGGTTGACAGACTCGCTCATTCACCAGCAAACTAGCGTCGATTACTGGGCATTAATTACAGCAGCAGCGACTTCGATCTGAAGGTTGGCAACATCGCTGGCCGTACTCTACCCTACCACGTTACAGGTATGGCATTAATTAATATCAGTCCTTCGGGGCCCAGGAGACATGGCGACGAGTCAGCCTCGTCCTCAGCTTGATAGGCAAGCCTAGTTATTTATCCTATGGGATCACAATCCGTATATGAAGGTGTATTTCTTGTCCGCGTACCTCCGAGGATTTGTCTTCTCGTCTTCGATCTCCTCGGGCGTCATCCTCGCAAGCCTGGCTCTCCGTCTCTTGTTCACGGCCGCCAACGTGAAGCGGTAGGCGAGATATCCAGCCAGTGCGACTGCAATAAATGCCAGCGTGGCGTAGAAGGGTCTATCGATCCGAAACGGTCAGCACGCCGGTTCGACAGACAGACGGACAGATGCGGTGCTCCTGTGCACACGTATCCGTGCAAAAACTCACATGAGGTAATCGGGCGCGTATGATTTGCGGAACAGCTGGGAGCCAATGACTCCGGAGAGGTTACCGAAGCCGTTGACGCCCAGGACCAGAGCCCTCTTGCCTGGCTCGGGGGTGTTCCCGCTCAGCCAGGCCACGGTCAATGGCGCGGAGACGTAGCTGCCGAACAGCAGGATGCACAGACCGGCGTATTTGGCTCCGTGGGTCTTGGCTGTCACAGTAATGATGAGGCCAACGAGCGTGATCAGGAGACCGATGAAGATGTGGTAGCCTCGCTCCTTCCTATGGCGCCGAGGTCAGTATATATGTGTTGTATGTGTCAACACGAGTATGCCTTCTTGCTCTTGCAGCAGCAGGTGCTGCTCCCGCTCTGGGCCATGCTTGTGGCTCTTTCTGGGTTTGCTTACCTTCTATCAGAGCTGACGGCGAACAGGTACAGTCCCACAGCCCCACAGACATACGGTGGCACAGACATCTGAGAATGTCAGCGGAGTCAAGTCAAATCGAGCCCTTCGGGGCTTAACTGTGTGACCTACCAGATTGGCCTCAATCGAGGAATACCCCAGTCCAGTCACCACAAGGGGCAGAAACACCGAGAAAGCCTGGCCCGGTACGCTGGCCAAGATGTTGAAGAACAGTACATACCACAACTTCCAGTCCTTTGCCGTCTCGACTACGTCCCTTTTGTTCAGTCGCTCGTTCTCGAGCCCGCTGTTCCCGTAAGTATGTTGGGTATACATGGCGTTGTCTAATCGCATACGCTCCGCCGCATACGCGCGGTCCTTTTTGCTCAAGAACCACGCGCTGCCGGGGCCGAGAGGCATCCAGAACCAGGCAACCAGCGCGGTCAGACACGTGGCACCGCCTTCAATGATGAAGAGGTATTGCCAGTTCTTGAGGCTGCCGGTTTGGATATGGAAGACACCGTATGCTTCAGGCAAGTTAGTGATTGGTCCAGATTTTTGCTGAACCCATGTTCTTACCTATGCAGCCGGAGAAGGCGCCTGCAACGGCATATTGGCCGTAGAAGAGGCCGATGCGAACAGCAAGGTCGAACCGTGTGTAGAAGGTGGAAAGGTAGAAGACACCTAAGACACGACACGGCAGGAGTGCGCATACAGTTAGCATGATACGATTTGTTGCACGACCCTGACGTGTGGTGCAGCACAAGGGAGCCTACAGCATGGGTAGAATCCGGCCTCGAAGAGCCCGATCACCAGTCGTGTACCAATGAGTGCACCTGCTGAAGAGTCAACGACGGTGTTTTCTCCAAGATGGTGCGCTTGCTGACCCCGGCCTTTGATCCATGCTTGACAAATCGTGAGGACCCCCCAGCAGAACATGATGACAGGGACCCAATGCTTGGCACCGATCCATCGTCCCATTGCAGCCGAGGGAGGTTGGAACAGCACGAACGTGATGAAGAACAAGCTGACAGCCAGGTTCAGGTCGTCAGGATGGGCTCCGATATCCGTCGTGAAGCCTGTCCTCGACCAAGCATCAGCAGGTGTGCAACGGACGTACACTGACAGGCAAAGGTGGCTTGACCAGCTTGACTTACCCTGCGTTTCGGCATTCCCAACGTTACCCTGCCCACTATTAACGGCCAAGAACCGCATGAGAACAACCGTTGATGAAGACTCACCCGATCCAACCCGTTGAAGAGGTACAACAAGGACAAGAAGGGCAGGAGAAACATATCAAACTTCCGGTTTAAAGCACGGCTCAAGGCTTTCTCCTCCTCGGTCGCTGGGACATGACCGGCTGGAAGATTTTCGTGGTCTCTCGGGTCGGTCTCAGTTGTAGACATGCCAGTTTCAAGATAGTCTACGCCATGCTTCTCTGCCATGGCTGCGCTGTGTTGGTGATCAAATCCTACCAAACCCTAGCCCAATATGATGATGGTGAACATGATCAAATGCGCGCCTTTGCCTGGAGCAAGTGCGCCTCATTTTATACCATGATCGTTGCTCTAATGGCCAAATTCCTGGTCGTGGGTACGGTACCCGTGGATTGACCGGTATTGCGGTAGCGAAGTCCAAGGGAGTGGAGAATGTTTGGAGGATGAAGGCGGGCAGAGCAGTCAGAAGCACCTTTTAGAGCTTTGCATTAGTTCGCATTTCCCTTAGCCTTGCTGGAGGATGGAGAACAACGTGCTGTGCGGGGTGTTGGTTCGCCACTAGGGGTACTGGCGAAGACACCTTGGAGGACCGGGAGCTAACCCCGACCTTCTCAGATGTGCGGGTAGGGTACCCTGATGATTTGCACGGGTGGACGCCGATATCCCTTGTTGGGTAAGACCTTCAGGGTACTTTATCCTGTGTGTTCTCCTTCCATAAGTACCAATCTGTGTCCGTGTCGGGGTGAAGGCAGCGATGAGTTGTTGACCGAGAAGACTCGTCTCGCTCCCAACATGGAGTCAACAACGACGCCACCAAATATGAAAGCTTACGAGAAGCACCCAAAGACTCTGGATATAGGCTTCAACGGCGTGTCAGTGTCGACTGATTTCCGGGGAACGGTAGCAAGATCTCAAGCATGTCTAATGACAATAAGCTGACGAGACCTCCAGATCCTGCAAATCAGTGCTTTTCATCCCAAGCATGGAATTGTCCTCGCGGAGCCATACGAACAGTTTGACGGTACCAGGTTCCGGGATACTCCATATGTACGCGACTATCGCTCTCGAATGCTCAGATCAATAAAGAATGGTGTTCCTGGGTTTGGCTTGCGTTTTGAAGGCGAGGCCCAAGACCTCCAAATGGATCTTGACGGTCTGGGGCGGGCGACAGTCTCCTACCGCACGGGTGACGGTCTTGCAATCACGATACTTCTGCGGGTCTGCGAGGGTGGAGAGGTCATTCAATCCGCAGAGATCAGGTCGTTTGCCGAGTCAGCGTCCAGGGTCAGTTTCATCATGGACTTCGGTATCAGTGTCAACAGGGCTTCTTATGGACAACTCACCGAGGGTGGACCCATTCCGATTCCTAAATCGGAGAACAAACTCGACATCACCAACGACCGGCAGGGCTTCCTGATCACAAACACACCCTTAGGTGCACATCTGAAGGGATACCTTGAGGGTGACAGCCAATTTATCGATATACAGGATGCCCTGCAAGAGGAGACTTTTGTCGATTCTCCGGTCGTCAGGAGATATTCTGGACTGTTGGAAATTCCACCTCGCGGGGCACGGGTCTTGACAGCCAAATTTATCTTGCAACCAGGAGTAGTCCCTCATGCGCATCGAGACGCAAAGGGTCCACAACGAGTGGGACTTCCAAAGCTCTGGAAGACACCCGAGGGCGCCGGAAAGTTCATCGTCCGGAGGAATCTTGAGTACATCCTCGGAAACTGCGCAATTCCAGTGCCACCATCCAAGCAAGCTGTATGCCTTTTGACGGATCATGTTGCTCTGCCACTAGGATGGATGCGAGACAATTAGTATGTATCATTCGCCCTCGCCAGCTGTAGCTAACCGGTAGTAGTTGGCAGGTCCGGTTCCTCATAGACGCCTACCTCAACCTCGAAAATTTGACTGACCCAAGCAATGCACGGGAATACGCCCAGGTAATCAAAGAAACGGTGAAAGGTCATTTGATCTGGGTCTTCCGCTACGCGCAGAGGCCGAACAAGTTCTGGCACAGATCGTACCTCACGACTGGCCGGCCAAAAGATGGACCAGTATTCCAGCTTGACCAGCAATGTTACCCGCTCCTTGAACTGTGCGACGTGTGCGAAACCTTTCCAGAGGAGCGGGAGCTCGTTGAAGATATTCTGCGGTCAGACACCGTGTCGCAAGTCTTGGACCTGATCGAGACAAAACGAGATTCACGAACTGGTTTGTTTCCAACAGATGAGACGCCAGGTGACGACGCAGTTGAATATCCCTTCCACTTCTCGAGTCACATTTTGCTGTGGCATTCGCTATACAGGCTCGCTAAGGTTGCCGCGCGATTCATGGCAGAGTCTGCCTTGGAAGCACGCCTGGCAGCCCTCGCTGGAGCTGTGCGTACGTCAGCGCTCAACCACTTCCTCTGTCCAGAGCCAGCGACAGGAAAGCCGGCCTTCTCATATCTAGTTGATGGCGCTGGCCAGCGGACATTTTACCACGATGCTAATGACCTCCCAACCCTCTTCGCTCCGTCGTGGGGATTCATTAAGACAGACGCCGAAGAGCAGGCGTGGCACAACACAATGCACTTCGCGTTCTCGAGGGCCAACAAAGGTGGCTATTATGCCGAAGGAGCATTTGAAGGATTAGGCAGCGTCCACACGCGAAACCCCTGGACATTGGGATACTTCCAACAATGGAGGTATGCGCAGATGAGCGGAGCCCGCCAAGCCGAAGCCATTGCGTGGAACAAAATATGTGGCGTGATGCTCTGGGACGGCATGTTTTCAGAAGCAGTTGACGGTCATTCCGGCGAAGTCACCAGTAAAGCATGGTTCAGCTGGCCTGGGTCGATGATCGGAAGCGGGCTGCTTGAAGAGGGGAATCGAGAGCGGTATCTCTGAAACCCTCTCTCTCTCTCTCTTGAACCACGCGTAGTCGGAGTAATGATCGGTGATTTCGCAGTAAGGGGGCAGTTGATCGACAAGTGAAGGGAAAGTGAACTTAAAGAAGTGGCGGTACGGTGTACGCGGTGGGGAGAGCAAGTGTGCCGACCCACCACGTGCCCCAGCCTCAACACCCTGAGCGCCAAGCCCAAGTTCTAGACTCTTGATCAATTGCTGTAGATGAAGGTGCATTAGAGTCAATGACCGCACACGTCTGCTTGAGTGCCTCTTTCTCTCTTCCCCGCTATGTCGAACACGGATGGAGCGTCTGCCTGTCAACCCTCGTCGGAACAAAATTGCTCCTGAATTGAGGAAGCGCGTTGCTCAAGCGTAAGAGAGCTCTTCGCCACAGCTTTTCCATTTGCATAACACTTACATTCACTTTCTGGTCTCAAGGTGCAATAGTTGCAACGTCAGGCGAGCAAAATGCTCCGGAGGACAACCGTGCGAACGATGCCGCAAATCATCAAGAGATTGTGTCTATCCTCAGGCCGAGCAGACAGTGTCCATCCCACGTAGAGAACACGACGAACTCAGGGCCAGATGCGCTCTTCTCGAGCAAGCACTTGCAGAAGTCATCCCGTCAGAAAGGGAAAGGGAGAAATTGCTGCAAAACGTCCAGGCCAAAACTACCGCTCCAGAACAGCCTCCAGCAGTTCTCGACCATGACATTACCGCAGAGAGTCAGCATCTCCGAGAAGGCCGGATATTGACGGACCCGGACGGTACAGTACGCTATCTAGGCGAATCTTCCGGTGCCACTTTCCTGAATCATTTGCGAGAATACATGGCAACCGTGTTTCCGTTGGCCTTTGAGGCAGCCTGGCCAGGCTCCTCGAATCCGGATACCGGAGCTTTCATCTCTGCGCTCGGAAGGTACCAGACCCACGACAGTCGCCCTCTCCTGACCTCAGCTGTGGACCCCCTCATCTTAGCGACCAGGGACCAAGCTGCAGCGATGCTCGCAGAGCTTCGAGAATGCGCTCAGGACGGTCGAGGCGCATTCGGTTCCGGCGGCATCTACTACTGGGTTGATAGCGAAGCCGTCATGGAAGACTATCTGGCGTTTGTTGATGGTGTTAGGACACTCGAGGTGAATCAAAATGTCGTGACTGCCAACGCCGTGTTCGCCGTTGCCTGCCAGTTCAATCCAAAATGTGCACCGGACTGGGAGACCGGCTTCGGACAGACATTCTTTGCTAGAGCAAGACACCTAATTGGGAACCCCCTTGACGCCTCCATAATCAATGATGCAACTGTCCTGGCTCTTCTTGGATTTTACCTGCTGAATAGCAACCGTCGAGATGCCGCATACATCTACATCAGCGTCTCCATGCATATCCTGATCGTTCATGGAGTCCACCGAGCGTGGATGGTTGATGAACAAGGCAAGCGGCTCTTCTGGACTGTGTATGTGCTTGACCGATGGCTGAGTTGCCTGATGGGCAGACCAGCTCTCGTTCCGGATGATGCGATCAAGTTGGATCTGCCTCGAGATACCGCCAGCTTACCGCCAGCGGCTGGCCTCCGTGCACACGTCGAACTCGCCAGGATTTCAGACTATATTGTCTCCAACGTGTATGATGTTGCACGCGATGAGCCTCTTATGAGTACTCTGTGCATTCAGAAGTCTCTGACGTTGTTGACGTCTTGGTCGGACGCCCTTCCTGCATCGGTGCAAGGCACAGAAGAAAATTTTAGTGGCGACCCAGCTGTAGTGGAGCTACACATGGCGAAGAACCAGCTCATTATCCTCGCAGTGCGACCTTTGCTCTTCATCAACGTCAAGATGGTCACTGCCGATATGCTTCTCAATGCCCGAACAACTGGCCATCAGATTTCGTACAAGCACGAGCTCGATCTCTGCGCCGATGCTGCCAGACGCAATGTGCATCTCTGGAATAGGCTGCTCATTTTGCAGCACCCTGCGAGGCTCTCCGTTTCGAGCGTGCACTATCTGTTCAATGCTGCTCTCGCGTTGCAACTGTATCGACTCCTAGCCGACAAGGATGCGCAAGGCGACTATGATGCAATCAGCTTCGTGATTTCTGTGCTTGATGTGGACGACGGCAGCAACAGAGCATATGCCAAAGATTGCGCCCAGGTCCTTGCAGACTTCAGCTCGCTCATGAACAGGCTGGGCAGTGTCGACTTGTCAAAGACTGCCTCTAGAGGAGGAGATTTTCGTGGAAGCGGACAAGGCCTGCCATCTCATTCCGCCATTGTCCTGTCTCCAAGTAACGGAGCCGGCTCAGCAAGCTACGCGGAGTCGTACCGTCACTCGCAAGTCAGCCCGGGGTCTGCGCATGGCGCTTTGGACGCCACACAATCGACTGGATCAACTGGCTCACCGTATGACCGTCGTGCCTATAATGAGCTGCTTTCGTGGTTAGAGGCCGATAATCTTCAGCACCGGTTTGACTTTCCACATCGATTTGGATGAGTGGCGCAAGAGTATATGTGACAAAAGATTCGCAAGCTCCAATGCCTGAGGTTGAGGTTACCACAGTTGAGCCGCGATTGTCGCACCACTTCGCTGAATGTCCATCGACTCGACGATTTTCTGACGGCTGACACTATTCGTCCGGATGCAAGGCCCAGACAGTATGGCTGATGGTCACGTGGACTCAGCCATCATACGGGTGGCGGTATACCAAGCACGAACCAGGAACAGGTCGGTAGAGGGCTTATATAATCCAGTTCTGCCAGGATTGGTCCCAACGACGATTCTGAAGGCATGCAGCCTTCCCCTCTTGACACCTATCAGCAAGGGTAACGTGATGGCGACTCCTTCATGCTCCTATAAAACTTGCTGCTCCTTCAGGATACGGAACTCGACACAGAACACGAAACAACACACGACATCCAGCCATGGTTCCAACTCACACGCCCATTGATCGCTTTCTGCAAGGTATAAATACAGTCAATCTCGAGCTTATGTTGAGTGCTTTTGCTTCAGATGCCGAGGTCATCGACGATGGAAAGAGCTTTAAGGGCGATGCAATCCAGGCCCTCTGTCAACATGGAATCATAGGCCATCATGCGCGGGTCAAAGTTCTTGAACAAGGGCTTCTGGATGACGGCCGAGCCTACGCCCACATTACCATGGACGGAGATTTCGCCAAGGATTTCGGCATCCACGAGCCATTTGACTTGTTCCTCGCCGCAAAGCTCGACAACGACAAGATTCAGCATCTCGACATGGGTGATTTGGACCCTAAGAGACCAACCATGCGGGCTGTCTATGCATCGGTTGGTAGTCCGACCGATCCTTTGTCGGCGATCCGCTTCAACCGCAGGCACGTCCCTGAACTGAAGGAGGGCTATGTCCGAGTCAGGATGCAAGCTGTGGGACTCAACTTCCACGACATCTTCACCTTGCGAGGCATTGGTATGCACGAGATTCGCTTTCCAATGATTCTTGGCAATGAAGGTGCTGGTGTACTTGACGACGGCACTGAAATCGCAATCTTTCCCAACTTGAGCACCGATCCGGACTTCAAAGGCGACGAGACGCTTGACCCGCACCGACACGTATTCGGAGAACTTGTGCAGGGAAACCTGGCAGAGTATGCTGTCATACCAAAAAGAAACGCTGTTCCCAGACCGAGGACCCTGGATGCAAATTCAGCCAGTGTGATGGGAATTGCTTGGTTGACGGCGTATCGCATGATGTTCACGAGGGCTCATTTGCGGGCAGGGCAGACTGTTCTGGTGCAGGGGTCATCCGGCGGTGAGTGCATCCCTGGCGTTACCAGAATCCCATTTCAGAAGCCTCAAGCTAATGTACTGGCCAGGCGTAACAACAGCGCTCATTCAAATGGGATCTGCAGCAGGCTATCGTGTATGGACCACGGGCCGGACAGAAGCTAAACGTGCTCTTGCACGGTCGCTTGGCGCCGAGCGTACATTTGAACCTCTTGTGAAGCTGCCGAATCTCGTCGATGCCGTCTTCGACACGTCAGGCGCTGCAACAATCTCTCACTCGCTGGCGTCCGTGAAGCCAGGAGGCACGGTGGTGTCGTGCGGAATGCACTCAGATGGCGGCTCAAAAGACGTCGCAATAAACCTTATGCATCTTTTTGCGAACCAGATCTCCCTGACTGGAGTGTACACGGGGACAAGGGACGAGTTTATCGACCTCTTGAACTTCGTGTCCGCCAAGGGGATCAAGCCGCACATCGGAAAGATCCTGCCGTTGGAGCGGGCAGAAGAAGGGTTGCGTGATATCTGGGAAGGAAGAACGAACGGCAAGATCGTCGTCACCATCTGAGCAGACAGACTCTGAGCTGGGTTCGTGGAAGGGGTAGATACACAATACAGAAGTACCTCGCTTCTCTCCAGTGGAAGGCTGATGCACAACGCCAGGATTGGATTAGTCACATTCTTATCGGCCCGGGGGAAGTGGATGACCGAATACAGCCGCTTATCGCTCCCTTGTCATTGTCGACATCTCTGCTTCGTCCTCGCTGAATAAATCCCGCCGGATGCTTTCGGCGCGCCTGTTCTAGAAGTCGCCTTGCCGCTGGTTTGCTGCCTAGCAACGTTTCGAGGAGAAGTAGACAAGCGGGCGGGAACTTCTGTGACGGCTGGGCTCCATTGACATCGAGCGCCTCCTAGCGAAATACGTCAATTCCGCCAACTCGTGTCATGGCTCTCTGGACCGGGTTCCCCGCTGGGGTCGGATTGAAACAAACAGGGGAGCCAGCCCTGCCGCCTCGAAGGCCGCTCAACTGCAGAGCCAAAAGCGACGACTTTGGGCGGAAACTCTCGTGCAAATTCCTCCTTTCCAACGAGGTGGGTCCTAATTATCAACGAAACGCTCTCCTCTTGGTCAGCGGGTGGTCGGTCTAACGTCTGCAGATTCTTGACAACGGAGTGCAGGATCAGCACTCTGGATCAATTCTCCTCAGAATGCCGTACGAGATTCTGCTCGCCGTCTACGACAGCGTAGCCCACGCGCCCTCGCAGGTGGCGCTAGCGCTGACCTGCAAACGCATGGCCCGAGTGGCACAAGACATCCAACTCTGCCTGTCACCCACGTCGGCCAAATACGCGGGCTTTCTTCCCCGGGCCGTCTTTGACGTTCCCGAGCTGATGGTTCAGTTGAAGCCGTGGATGCCGCCTGAGCTGCGTCTATGCAACCACTGTCTGACCAATCGACCTCGGCACGAGCAGTACTGGGACTCCGTGGTCGGTTGCGAGGTGAGCAACTTCTGGATCACCAAGACCGGGTGGGAGTTCCGCAACGCCAGCTGGCACAAGCAGGTCCACGACATCTGTCCGGCGTGCCACGCGTCGTGCAGCTTGAGCGACTTCATCGACTGCGACGGCTGCCGGGCTCTCGGACGGCTCGGAGACGTCGATTGGTCGCGCGTGTCGGATTCGTGGCGGAGAAGGACCGAAGAAGAACTCCGGGCCGGTAGGTTTGCGACGGGCCCTGATTGAATGAGGGGTTGACATTCTCTACGTACCTGAAGGAGCGGAAGAACAAACGCCGGCCCCGGGCACGCAGTCAATCAGAACGCGGTATCAACGGACCTATATTCGCAGCGTTCGAGACATTCAGTATGCTCGGTCACACTGATCTCTGAGCAATATGCTTGGAAGGACAGTGTGGTACTCGAGACAGACAACATCGTGAAGAGCGGACAACACCCGCCAGGGGTTAGGGGCAAGGAATCTTTTGCAGCACTCGAGCACCTCGGCGGCTTTCTATGGGTGCGTGGGCGCGTGGGTGCGTGGCGTGCATGCATCAGCGGTCAAACTACGACCTGTGGTCTCGTCAGGCAGGATACGACGAGAGAGAAAAAAAATCCGAGAAAAGCGCGATACGACAATCATTTACATGGACAGCAAGGGCACGGATCGCAATACAGTACTTCCGATAGAAGTGTGTGGCGAGCTTCACCGCAGCCTGTGATTGCAACGGACCATAGACACTGGGAGAGGGACTGGGACTACTGCCTACGGGCTTTAGGAATACAGCAACTGTAAGATGAACCATGGATCGCGGCAACGCGACTGGGGACAGAATATAAAGCGCTGCAGCAGATCGGTTGGCTTGGTAAACGGACGATTCGACCCAGTATCGATTACGCGAGTCTGCGACGACGCAAGTGGCAAATGCCAAATTCTCCATACCGACGGGGTTGATTTCCAAATGGAAAGCGCACGGCGATAGACCAAGACGCAAGATGATGAAACGGACCATGTGCAGACATTCCATGTACATTCACAGTAGCATTCCCTAGTTGTAAGAAATCCCACACGCATGGCGAGATGCAATGTGCTGTAAGCCGAAGCCGAGGTCCAAATGCAGATGCAAGACGCGTTCGGCTCTCACCAACCTTTGTGATACACTCACATCCCGAATACAAAGTACGGAGCACGGAGTACATATGGGTACAGCAGATCGACATATCGGCTCCGTACCTCTGTCCCCTCTGCTACAGTACTGTACTACACGGTCTCTTCTTCTCGAGCAAGCACCCACGCCGCCAGCGGTAGACATCCACATAATTGATTAATTATTACCGGCCTCGTGCAAGCAACGGGCCAACATGTCCGGCCGGCGAGATCAAGCAGAAACAGAAGTCGAAGCAGGCGCAAACGCAAACGCAGACGCACAAGCAGGAGCATCCCCCATCCCAGAGGCAACTCTAAACCACTTCAACTCAATCCCCTGGGTAGCATCGCGGCTCTCAGACCAGGCGTTCCGACCGGTCCATCTGTCCCGAACGCTCACGCACGCCGGGGCGGGCCACACCCTGATGGCCTCGACGTGGAACACGCCCTCGACCATCGCGCACATCGTGTCGACCTATCGGGCCCCGAGCGCCAGCGCGAGGGGCGAGATCCGCCGCTTCTACACCTTCGGTGCCGGTCTGAACGCGCACCCGAATCTCCTGCACGGGGGCGTCATCGCCACGGTCCTGGACAGCACCATGGGCAATGTGATTGGGCAGGAGTTGCCCGCGTATGGCGTCACCTTCACGGTCAAGTTGACGGTCGAGTATAAAAGGCCCGTGACCACGCCGGGGACGGTCATGGCCAGGGCGTGGATCGTCACGGTGGACGGGCGGAAGGTGTGGGTTGAGGGCGTTGTGGAGGATGGGGAGGGGAATGTCCATGCGAGGGCCGAGGGGTTGTGGTTGAGAGGGAAGGGGAAGCTTTGAGAAGAGAGAGAGAGAGAGAGATTGTCTCAAAAAACACTTTTCTATCTCTTTTGCTTTCGGAACTACGAAATCGACAACTTTTCTGGACAGGACGAGATACAGTCGGTAGGACGAGAGACTAGCTCGTGTCTGCTGGCTGTTGCCTGGTGGCCTTACCCGTCCATTGTCCTCGCACTCACACCCACACCCGCGCCCGCACCCGCACCCGAAAGAAACCATCCGACTGCTGAACTACTCGCGACCTCAATCTCAAGATCACAGCCTCGTCGAAAACAAAACCCAGGCCTCCTACCGTCTCCGTCGTCCGTCTGTACCACCGGCCCGACCACAACCGCGCTTACCCCCACGGATCGCTGGGAGGCCCGATTCCATCCATGTTGGCCTTCTGCGTCTCGTCCCACTCGTCGATGTGATATGTGGACAAGAGGTTCTGCATGAAGTACTGGAATTGCGGCTCCGTCCACGGCACCCAGAGCCCGCACACGTCCAGTTCGGTCTTGTACTCCCACGCGTTTGGCTTGATCACCTTGCGGAAGATCCAGTCCGGATGGTCCTCGAACACCTGGTCGCTCTTGACGTAGTCCTCTGGGGCCGGCCACACGTAGAGTTCTTCACCCGTCTGGAGGGGAACTGCATCGCCCGTCTCAGGGTCCCGCATCTAATATCACACATGTCAGGAATACTCGAAGCATTGTTGAGGATAACTTACAGTGGGATAACCCAGGTAGTACGGATCGTCGACATGCACCCAATCGCCACAGCAGTCGGTGATGCTAGGCCATTTGGGAGTGTTGATGGACGTCAGGCACATGCCGTCCCGCTTCTCCTCGCAGAACTCGAGGTAGTTGGCGTATGCGGCCAGAGCTCTGCGCGGGCACGTCTGCGACCACTTGGGCGCGTTGGCGTCGACGAGAACCGTCCTGATGGGGCACTTGTCCTCGTTACACCCGACCACGACGTCTTGGAGGTTGTAATCATCCCGCTGGTTGAGGATGGTTGGGCGGGTGCCGTTGAACGGCCAGCCGATCGTCCCGGGCGGTAGGAGGAACGGTGCAAACAACACGAGCACCGACCTCAGATACATGCTGGCTTCTGAGGAGTAGTAGTAAGGGAAGTGGTAGTGGTAGTGCCTGGGGAAGAGGAGAACTATCAAGGCAGTGTGATGAGGAGGAACAATATCTAGCACAAAGAGCAGGGCGACAGCGTCTTCAAATAGTCTTCCCTGAGGCTTGAAGGTCCTCTGACCGAAACCTCAAAATCTGGGCTGCAGAAACATTATGGGGCTGCAGGTCCTTGGACACATCATGGCAGCGAATGGGGGAATGCTGTTAACGACAGAACCGGCTCCAAAGAAGACAGAACCGGCTCTAAAGAAAGCAGAACCAAGCTCTACTGGCCCCGCTGTTCTTAGGAACTCACAATAGGAAGACGTGTTGACAGTGCCCGTGGTGCCGTGTCTGGAAGACGGACGACCTTACGACCCACACCCCATTGTTTGAATGGAAGACTGCTTGAAGAGAAGGTCTGATGATACCACAACCTAGGTTGTGCGCTGTGTCGGGAGCAAGAGACTCTCTCTGAGTGGCGCATAGCAGATACATTTTTTGGAGCCGCTGAGGACCTGGAAGACAAACAGTGGAACGGCAGTGTGCACACATCCCTTCGAGATAGTCACTCAAGCGGCCTCTTGATCAACCGTAATCAGTACGGCGGACTTGGAACCAGTATACCGCAGCGTAAATTGCGACGCGCTCTACGCGTCGGGCGTGCAGTTTACGTCCAAATTCGTTCATCCCAACCTCAACGCTGCGTGGCCGCGATATCTCCTTGATTTTTTGACGTACGCCAAACAAGTCCCTTAGCTGGAACGACAGGGGTCAAATATGGCTCCCGTGAAGAGTCTCTTGCGGCCACGGCAAAAAGATGAGAAATTCGAGGAGCGGCGCAGGGTCACGTCCAGCTACAACCCGCTCTATTCCTACCGAACTGCTCGAGGCCAGGCGAAAAACTACCTGCAGCAATTCGCGGACATGTACTTCTTGCGCCTGGCGAAGCTCAAACCAGTGGTGGAAGACGTCGCTGCAGCCGACTGGGAACAATTTGAAATAGCTGGAGAGAAGGCGCAAAGAGTGGACCGAGTGCTCGATGTGCGACAGGGTCAATTGTGCTGGGTCGTCGGCACAATCTACATGGACCTGCCACTGAAACCCAACATCCTAGAGGACATATCGAAGGAACAGCTGCTTACTTTAATGACGCTGCAACAAACGTATGTTTCACCCGACCGAGAAACGCAGGTCATGCTGGAAGACGAATCTGGCCGATTACGTTTGACTGGCGCCATGTTGAAGAACAATCTACTGGTCACGGGCGTGGTTGTCGCGGCTCTTGGGACGGAGAATGCGAACGGTGACTTTGAAGTCTTGGACATACATATTGCGGACTTGCCAAAACAACCAAAACGTTGGGAACGAGACGAAGAGGATGACACAAAGATGCAAGTCGATCAGCCGGCCAAGAAGATTGCGTTGGTCAGCGGGTTGGACATCACGGGCACAGACGGCGACGTGTTGAACCTCTCGCTTCTTTCCGAGTTTCTGCTGGGAGAGGCATTGGACGAGGAGGACCGGCAAGAAGCCGGCAGAATCTCCCGGCTGATTATTGCGGGTAATTCGATCGTCTCAGGGTTACCCGATGGTTCGTCCGACGACGACGAGAAACCAGTGCACCGCAAATATGGGTACGACTCAGCGTCCTATAACCCGATCCCCACCGCTCATCTCGATCAATTCCTGGCTGAACTTCTGCCCAGCATCCCCATCACGATGATGGCGGGTGAACAAGACCCGGCCAATGCGAGCTTACCGCAACAGCCTATCCATCCGGCCATGCTCCCCCATTCTCGAGCCTACTCGGCTACGAACCTCGCCGATCCCGAGGAAGAAGACCCAGGCTGGCTAGACAGCGTCACCAATCCCTGGGATGGTGATGTTGAGGGGTGGCGTTTCATGGGAAACAGTGGTCAGCCTGTAGACGACATTCTCAAGTACATCGACGTCGGGGGGCCCGATGGCAGAGGTACAGATGCGCGGTTAGAAATCTTGGCCAGCCTGCTCAGATGGCGGTGCGGAGCGCCCACCGCGCCGGATACATTGTGGTGTTATCCCTTCCAAGACCGCGATCCATTCGTTATCGACGAATGCCCCCATGTATTCTTTGTTGGCAATCAGCCCAAGTTCGACACTACAATCATCCATGGCCCTGCCGGCCAACAAGTCCGACTAATCACACTCCCAAGATTCCACAAGACCGGCGAGCTCGTCTTGGTCGATTCAGAGACCTTGGATGTCGAAGTGGTGAAATTCGACGTTTACGACCCAGACCACACGAACGGGTCGTGACAAAGACTTCTTCACCTGTGCAGCAGCGACTCCGGAATTCCCCGCCCCATGGCACAACTTGATTTTCTGGTCCCTCATAAATATTTCACAGAATGCATTGCACAGGCACGTCTGTCTGATAGGATCATGGACTTCAGATGAACTGAGTTCATGATGGATAGCTCGATAACATGCGTATTAACGAACATACCTGTAAGTCTACCCACTTTGATCACTCTTCAACGAAGCGATGATCTAAATCATTTACTACTCAGGCGTGTCGACGGAAAAAGTGGTCCTCGTACCATACAACGCGCACCATGTGCCCAAATATCACGAATGGATGAAAGATCCCGTAAGTCGGCATCCATTCCACGCAATTCGGTCGCGGGGTTTCGAATGCTGACCCGCCCACGTCCGCAACAGCACATCCAAGAGGCAACAGCTTCAGAACCTCTTACCTTGGCAGAAGAGCACGCCATGCAACGAAGCTGGCGAACCGATGGCGATAAGCTTACCTTCATCATCTGTCGACCGTTCCACGGCATGCATACCAATGGGGATGACCACCTGGCGGACCACGGTACCGTCGCTTCTGGGAGTTATGCACGCCTTGAAGATGAACTCAACGCCATGGTCGGGGATGTGAATCTCTTCATCTCTACCGTTGATGGGGAAGACATGCGCCCCGACGGCATTAACGAAATACACACCGACTCCACCAGTACCTCGGGGGTAGATTCCTCGATTGTGATCGGTGAACTCGAACTCATGATCGCTGAATCGGCCCACCGTCGGAAAGGCCTCGGGAAAACCGCTCTGCTGACTTTCCTGGAGTATATCATCCGCCATGAAGGTGAGATTCTAGAAGAATTCCACCGTGGAGGGTCGACTCCCAGATCAGCACAACATGGAACTACCAATGTCGCTGATGGGAGATATCAGTTCGGTTATTTCACGGTCAAGATCTCCAGCTCCAATCGTGGGAGTATCGCCCTTTTCGAATCGTTGGGGTTCACCAAAACGAGCGAGCAGGAGAGTTACTTTGGGGAGTTTGAGCTGCGGTTGGACAGGGAAATTCTGGTTGGGGAGCAAGGCAGAAACGTTGGAAAGCCGTATAGAGAGGCATGGTACGAGTGCTCTTGCGTGGCGTGCTCGATGTCGGAGGAGCCGGCCATGTGATTCTTTTTGCTGTGAGGGCATAGAATGCAGACAGACAGGGACAGTCCACGGGGTTCTTGATCTTTGACCCGTGATCTGGGATTCGTGAGAAGGAGTTTTCAAAGGCCTCATTGACAGCCGTGTCCCATACCGGGTGCACCGGCGATGTTGGGGATATGCAGCGGCTTGTTTCATTCCATCCTACATAGGCCGAGTCATCCTCGCACGCACTTACGATACAAGCCAGCCTTCTCTGATCCGCACATCTTGACAGAGTATTGATACCTTGGGCGATCTATTGCTTCGGACATTATCCGCGCGCACGCACACACACGTTGAGATTCTGCACCTGCATCCACCCACGCGCACTCTCATAGACGCAGGAAATCGGGCTCTCAAGCCTTCAATCGAGTCGGGTCATCCATTTTCGTCATCCGTACCGGTTGGTGTAGCTGGTTTCGAACACACACACACAGACACACAATGCCTCGGCGGCTCTGAAAACAAAAAAACACTGCAGGGTTGTCTCGCCGACCGATGTAGTCGCACCGGATCAGATCAACAAGGCTCAGTTCTTCTTGGGCTTCTTGTTCTTCTTGCCGATTTCTTGGAAATCCATCGCTGCGAGGGGGAGGTAAGAAGTCAGCATGGTCTCGAGAATTGGGGGTAACTCTTCCTTCCCAGACCCCGACACAGATTGCAGACGCAGAGCCGACCTCCAGTGCGTGCGGTGCGGGGCGGGGCAGGGCAGGGGGAGGGCAGAGCACAAGCACGAATATAATAGCCTCAGATATTCGGGGCGAGTCGCGCGCCCTCTGTAATGCCCTGCACTGCCCTGTCCTGCCCTGTCCTCCACCGCTTGCATCGGGTTTTGTCAAGGCATTTAATCCTGCTCTTTGATCGCGCATCTCCAACTCATGCCCGACTCTTTCGTCCTTCGTTTGCTACTCTGGATCCCCCAACCGATAAAACTCATGGAAAGGACAGCCAGAACTTACTTGGCGGCAAACTCTGCTTGATCTTATCGGCCTTGTCCGAGTCCTTGAGGATGAGCGTGTACAGGAACCGCTTGCCCCGGAGCTTCAACTTGATGTCCTTGCTCTTGGAGGATTTCTTGAGGCGGGCGCCTAATTGCAGCAAAAGATATTAGTTATGTTCCTGAAATCTAAAGCGAAGAGAGTGTATGGGGCCCTGGCACAGATACAGAGATTCAAATGTGGGTGAGAGGAGAACTGGAACCGGCGCACCTTTGGCATCCTTTCTCCGTGCAATTTCGAGGAATTGCTTGATATCTGTGACTTCGGATGGCATCTTGACGGTGGTCTCGACTGAGTTTAGAAGGCTGGGCTGGAGAATGAAGTTGGTGGGTGGTCTCTCTCTCTCTCTCTTGCGATCACAGTTCGCGCAATGTCGAAAATGCGATTGTGGGCGGTGTTTCTTCGGCTGATCTACTAGTGCCGGCTTCTGGACGGAGATAAGTTACCGAAGGGAACATTTCTCATTTCTTGGGTTGAATGAGGCTCAGGTCCTGGCTTGGTTACAAGCCAATACTGTTACTGCGTACAAGAACAGATTATTCTTGCGGGCTATAGCAGAATAAAGTAGCCCAATGGTCAAGGCTGTTAAGGGTATCGTGTTTCGTCAATATCTCCAAGTCTACCACCACATTCCGATCTGTGGTCCGATCGTTACCCATGCTATCTCGGGTGACGAGCTTTCGAGTTGCTGGTAAACACCGTCAACACGGTGCTCACGGCCATGAACTTGCACCGAGGCCAAATTGATTCCTGTGGATGATGAACACTATTTCTTGCTCAAACCCTTCAACCACTTGGGCATCTTCGACTTGGACTGACCACCGTCTTCAGAATTACCCGTGTCCATCTTCCCCACATTTATTTTGACACCGGGGTCCTTGTTAGTCTCGACATCGACCATTGTCACGTCTTGTACTTGCAGTTCTTGAGCGCTCTTCCTCAGATCCTCCTTCAGAACGGACTTGGTACTACGCGCCTGAGGGCTGGCTTTCTGCTCGTCCCAGGCGAATGTCAGAAGCACTCGGCCTTTGAGTTGGAGGTCTCTGATCAACTTCTTGCCACTATCATCTGGAATGAACTCGTTCTTCCCTCTGATGCCCGGATTTCGAAGCAGGAAGACCTCCGACCGCCATCGGTCTTCCAGGCATTCTCGTACAAAATGATACAGGTCTGCTGCATTGTCCGACTGGGTAAAGGGTGTAACAATAGTACTCTGATCTGGGAAGCGAATTTTGACCTCGACATCCTTCACTGCCGCCCACTTGGCCGCTTCCTCTTCGGCTTGAGCGGCGAGCTCGGCTTCAGTTTTCAGGCGAACATTCCTGGAATTCTGCTGGAGCAGCTTTTGGTGAATTTGGGCATGTTCAATTGTCGGCGTGTAATCGGCTTCGTTGTGAGATGTGAGGGCTGCTGAGGGGGTGGATGCGGTAGGAGGCCGGTATACGGAGATCGGACGACCGGACGCTGATGTGGCTGTTGGTGACTGTGGAGATGAAGTGGCAGATGTTTCTGGCTGGGGTTGAAGAGCCGGCTGTGAAGGGCTCTCTTCCGTCCATTCTGGTTGCGCCGTGGGTGCTGCAGGCTGCGGTTCTGTTGCAGGAGCATTTTGTTGCGGCTGCGATGGTGGACCCGCTGGCCCTTCGCCCTCGATGGAGGTAAAATACTCTTGTATCTGGATCATAGCCTCTTCGAACGGAGTCTCAGTGACTCGGAAACTCAGCCTCAACAATGCTGAACCGGTGTTGAATCCCAACTGTGCCAGCGATTTTTGCAGGTCTGTAAAGGATGCCAATTCCCTATTCATGATCTGAATTACCGGCTGTTCATAGTACAATCTGCCCGCACCCGAACTGCCCTGAGAGGTTGATGGTACTCCTCTAGCAGTAAAGTTCCGTGGATCTGTACCGCCAGCAACTCCGGCCTCAAACTTTCTAAGCAGCTGCCACAGTGTTGTTGAGCTAGAAAACTTGTCTGTAAGTCTGGCATTGGGTACACCTCTTGCTTCTGATTCTGGTAGTTGGAGGGCTATTGAGACAGCGCCGGCGGATTTGGAAAGCTGGACGAGCTCAAGTTTCGCGCCAGATGAGAGACCGGACAGTCGGAGAGGTTTGGAAAGGTCGACTTGCTTGTTATTATGTCTGAAGGACCTGGTTAGAAACTTGATTCTTCGTGCTTCGTGACGTGAAATGAACGTACTTTAAGCCGTACTGAGCAGCATTGATACCTAGCTTCGCGCAAGCCTCCTCGAGAACCTCACTGAGGTGTTTGCCAGGGGTTGTTTTGATTTGCGTTCTTCGAGCGGTGGCATCAATGACTACGACATGGGACGCCATGTTCCCTGCCCGGGCAGGAGCCTAGTATGGTGGGGTGAAAGTCGTCTCGCTCCTTAGTAGACTATGGCTGTTGGGAAACAGAGGTATATGGAAGACGAGATTAGTATTATGTTGCCAAGGAGTGAAAGATAAATAGAATAGTCTAGAATCACTTGGTGGTGCGTGTGGTGAGGCTGATCATGCTGATTTGATATATCAAACGCGGAGAAGCAGGCGGCGAGCGAGCAGCCCACCCGCAGGCAAGCGCACGCCCGCGTCATTGCTCCTGGTGTTGCTGGCCAGCGGGATTAGGTAAGATGCCTGCCTATTGGTCCTTGACCGACTCTCGCTGGCTCAGCCTTGAGCCTCATCCGAACTGCAAACGCGTTTGCTGGCGTGCCTGCGCATCTACTTCCGTGGGATAATTGTCTCTTATCCACACCGCCGTCTCTCATGCTCCAGTAATCGCTTGCTTCCTTGCTTCGTCCTCCTCTTGATTGTTCTGTTGTACAACTCCATCATGGTAAGGTTTCCATAGTAACACAGGGAGAGAGTGAATGCTAACGTCTTGAACAGAGCTCTCCGTTCGACATCAGTATGCTCCTCTTTGCACCGAACATGAACCCTCTCTAACGATGATATCAGATGGCGGCGCCTGCGTCGCAATGGTCGGGAAAGATTGTGTGGCCATAGCCTGCGATCTACGTCTCGGCCTACAAGCCCTCACTGTCTCAAACAACTTCCCTAAGATCTTCAATTATGCACCTTCGGTCTTTCTGGGCCTCACTGGTCTGGCCACCGACGTACAGACTGTTAGCGACACCTTCCGCTATAAAGTCAACATGTACAGGCTACGAGAAGAGCGCAACATCTCACCGCAGACACTGGCCAACCTCGTGAGCAGCAGTTTGTACGAGAGACGATTCGGCCCTTGGTTTGTCTCTCCGGTATTGGCAGGGATAAATCACACAACGGGAAAGCCCTTCATTTGCGGGTTTGACAGCATTGGCTGCATCGATTTTGCCAAGGACTTCATTGTGGCGGGAACGGCGAGTGACCAGCTGTTTGGAACATGTGAAGGGCTATGGGAGCCAGACTTAGTGAGGATATCTCCGAATTGCTGTTGTACGCTCTAGAGGCTAATCGAGTTGTAGGAACCAGAGGATCTCTTCGAAACCATCTCACAAGCACTTCTGAATGCCGTCGACCGAGACGCCCTCTCCGGCTGGGGTGCACATGTCTACATCATCGAGAAGGACAAGGTCACAAAACGATTACTCAAGGGCCGGCAAGACTAAAGGAGGCTTTTCTCTGAGAACCTCGACAGAGATTCGGGTCATGGCAAGCATTCGCAGGGGCGTTCTGGTATCTCTGCGCGGTGAATCCGTCGTCTACGGCAGAGGGGAAATGGGATCGTAAGGGAAATGCAAACTTGACACGGCATGCTTTGGATTTCGGCAAGGTAAACAGGCGATCTGGGTCAAGTTCTAGTCCCAATCCCGAGCTCCTCCAGGAACCTACCCGCTACAAGCGCAATTCGCTCGCAGAAAGTAGATTGGCCCCAACCAGCCTGTATACTGTCACCGCGGACGAAACTGTCTCGCAAGGGACCTTGTACTGTATGGCTGACGCACACGTCGCTGCAAAAGATAATTAGAGTCCCTTGTGGTTCTGGGGAGATTCAATTGAGCAAGTGTATTGCCCTCTGGTTGAAATGCTTGGCCGCGCTTCACAAGTCAGCCCGCGCCTTTTCCACCCTGTGAGACAGCTTCCTTCGCTTGCGTCTCTCCTGTCTTCTGCTTCTTTTCTACAGCACCCTGGTTACTCGCCAACGAAGATTCGAACCGGAAAAAGGGTGACGACCACTTTAACCCCAGCTGAACTCGACCCTTCATTGAGCTAGGCATCAAGGATAAACCCAGGACGGTCAACATTGGCTTCAGCGAAGCCTCACCGGCCTAATATCCGTTTCAGGTGGACTCAAGATTGAACATGGCGCATCCGGTGCCTCATCTGCCAGCCAGAGGTCCCAGTACCTGCACTTTTATGTATGCTATGATACACTCGGGAAATGACTGGTTTGTGAGACTTGCCGGACTGCTCGCGGAGCTCTTTTCTTGTACATCAAATCTACCTTGGGTAAGCCCACGTCGCATTCTCCTGTTGGATATCATACGCGTTCTGTTGGTGCTCAGAATGTAGACTCTTCTCACAGCCTTTAGGTACCCGGGCGTCACCGGCACCTCATTTGTAGAAATCAAGGACATTATGTGTCGATTGGACACCACAACCCGATCATGCCACTGTTACTGCATCGTTTCAGTTGCGCGGTGGCTCCTGGGCCTGAGACCGATGGACCATTGTGATGTCATTGATTGGCCAATAAGCCAAGTACATTGCAGACCTGGGTCGAAATAGGATGTTTTTGTAATAGCCTGCTGTGCCTTTCCCCAGAGCCTTCCTCATCCTGTCCGTCAGCGAAGATGTTCATCCTAAGAACCGACACTTATGAATTTAGTTTTTGATGCTGTTTCAGGACAGTGAGAGACATTCAGAGAAGTCGTTCAATGGTCTTTCCCGTTAGGAAACAGCCTCAAACCCTCCTACCAGAGACGCCACGTCGGGCCAAGACCTTTGCCAGGTTCGACGCATCCACATAGTCGCACAAGATGGTGGACTGAAGCCGACAGACAGCATATCAGCCAGCATATGTCCGCTGCAACATGACAGTGATTCAGCCGCATTTTGCGTCCCGGATGTATTGATTGTCGAGAACATTGGTGCTGCCCTTTCTTCGACCGTTGATCCAGATGTTAATCAGCGTGAGAAAGCCGCGGGCCTGGCGAAACGCACGAAACATGTGGTGGCACTTTCGATTAAGAACGAGTGTGCTGGCTGGATTCCTAATCCTGGATGCTGTGCGTCCAATCCTTGCGCCAAATCCGATGGCTTCTTTGTCGCACAGTCCACCAGTCTCTTTACTTGGACGCATTGACGTCTGGCAATAGCCAGTCTGTGACTTCAAATGACTAAGTCAGACCCCCGCCTTTCCGACCCCCCCCAGTTACCGACAGGTGTTGCGCCTTTGCAACACCGTTATAGTATATGCAATAATTACATTATTTTGGGTGCCAAAGAGGGCCTCTGAGATGCTACTCGGTCTCTTCATCCTCCTCTTCATCTCTCTCTATATAACGTCTTGTTGGTTGTCTCTCACGGCCAGATCGGCGCGTAATAACCTCTTCCTCAGTCTCTGAACCCTCCTCTTCTTCATCTGGCACCACAACAGCCTTCTTAGCTCGAACACGTTGCTGGGGGTCTTGGTTGGCCTGCGCGAGTATATTTGCAAGGCTGGTAAGGCGTTCATTCGGGTCTTGTTGTACTTTGCGCCTTTTTGGCGGTCGGAGTGCTTCAAGTTCGGTCTGAAGGCGTCGGATTTCGCGGTCTTTAATTATAACCTCAAGCTGTGCCTTGTCAATCACTCTGGCAGCCTTCCGAATAGAGAGACGTGAAGTTAGAGAGGTTGCTTGTTTCGCCAGGGCCTTTATGAGGTCGCCGCCGCGTTTTGGAGAGGTTGTAACTGCGCTGGTTGGTGGTAATAAAGTTGGCTGTTTGGAGAGGACCACCCACCGTGATCTTAACGGTTTTGTAACACTTTTTGGATATAATCCAGTCGCCTTCCATCCAGATCGAATGTTTGCCTCTCTTAGACCAATCTCACGTGCTTTGGCGTAAAATTCTAGAAATTTGGCCTTACTAACTCGGTTGGTGTCGGTAATGCTAATATGGTCATTAATCAGCTTGCGATATGCACTCTTGAGGCTCGAAAAACAACCAAGATCCAAAGGTTGAAGAACGTGAGAGGTATACGCAGGTAAGAACAGTAAAAAGACATTATTCAGATAACAAATAGTCATAAATGCTTCAGAGGTGTGACTGCCGTGACCATCAACAATAAGTAATCGAGTATCGGCCTCATTATCGGTTGCTGTTTGAGGTAAGAAGACCCTCTCTAACCACTCGATTGCAATATTATTACTGGTCCAGCCATTCTTAGAGAACGTTATATACCAATTAGGGTGTTGAGAGAGGAATTCGTCATAAAACCACTGGTGTTGAATGCTCTTGGCCTTGAAAATAATAAGAGGTTTGAGTGCGACACCAACGGCTAATATACACTCCACAATCGAGGTCCAAGTTCGCGCATTTATCGTCTTAATAGGCACCATATTGGCGTTAGTTTGTGAGGATCCGATAATAAGACCGTTAATGCCCTGGCCTTCCATAATGCCTCCTTCATCTACGTTATAGCGTCGAGAAGGGAGTATCCAGTTGACTGTGTTATAAAGGTCAAAGAGAAGCTTAATATTGGCCGGGGTTGCTGCGTTTATGCGTTCCCAGTCAGTTCGACGGCCTAACTTCGATTTGAGAGAGGGGTGGCGCTGTATAAAGTGCTGTGACCATCTCTTTCCGAGGGGCCTGTTGTCGCCTGTTTGGAGAAGGACGCCAGTCGCAATTGCTCGTAGTTGTGCGTGTGTTAATGCGTAACCCAGGGCCTCCTGGCGGAGGGCATATTGCTCGAGTTGTTCCTCTTGATTAGCTGAAAGGCGCTGTTCATCTTGATGGGCATATTGAGAAGGTTGCGCGCCTTTGAGGCGACCCCGGAGAGTATTGCGTGGCACACCGTGCTTGTTCGCTGCGGTGCCCAAAGGAAGGCCCTCCGCGAGGTCTTTGAGTGCATTTTCGATGTCGCCCTCTGTGTAATGAGGCATTGTAACAGGTGCAAAAGGAACGAATAAAATAAAATATAAAATAAAGGAAGAAGAGGAGGAAGAAGAGGAAGAAGAGGGTCGAGGAACGCGATATTTACGCGTTTTGACGCGTGTCGGTAACTGGGGGGGGTCGGAAAGGCGGGGGTCTGACTTACCACTCGAAATCTCCCAGTCCTTGGCCAAAACTACACAGAGCACTGGCGACGGCCTTACACAGATGCTCTATTGGACTATGTTTCATCCACCGCCATTTCTGTTGCGGACTCCCCGATGATCGCCAACACAGAATTCAACAGCTCGCGATTTGCAAGGTGCCGCCAATGCCATACTCCCCCCTTGAGGTTGACGCGGGGTGCTGTTATGACGAAAACCGAAGCTTGGATATACAGCACATAATCAAATGGAAAAGGACGCAGCCTGTGTATTCGATCTATGCACGTCCCCATAGGTGCCTTAGGAACCGTTACTCTCAAGACATGCGCCTGCAACAAGGCCTCAGCATCAACACCAGGTCCTTCCCGAAGTCGAAGTAATGCACCCACGCAAGCTTGCTCGCGATGCAGGATGTTCAAGAGCGGTTAACAGCAGCAAAGCCATTTGGATCGGGTGTCCAACACACATCCACCAAAGAACGTATGGCTGCTGCGTCAACCAGTCAACAATTTCGCCTTCTTGCGTCGTTCTTTGAGCAATTCCTCGCTGAAGAGGTTCTCTTCGTCGTCCATTACCCCGACTTTGACCATCTCATCATCAACCAGCTCCTTCATCATGGATTCGAGGAAGGCAATCTGTTCTCTGATGAAGGCTTTCGTGGCCTTGGTGTCGAACCGGCGGGCACGCCTGCGCTCTCGTATCTCTTTCAGTTGCGCTCGGATACGTTCTTCCAACATCTCGAAGCGATACTCGGCATACTGCGAATAGAGCTCTTTGAGGTCAGATATTGGGCGGACTGTGGTGAGGACAGTGTCGTCTTTGATGAAGGCAGATTTGGGACGGAATGAGGTCACCATCGAGATACGCTCCGTTGTGCCGAGGGCTCGCATCGCTTGATGTTCGATATACCGGCCCTGAAGGACGACAGCATGACCCTAGGCCTGGTCAGTGTACAAGTTTGCAAGCGTCAGATCCTGATCTCACCATGGCCGGACCCCGGACTTTCATGATGCCCCCAGTGCCCGTCCGTAAAGCTGTTTCGCCACCAATCATGTTGGTGCAGTCACTGAGCATGGTGACACAGACGAAAGGGTAACTGTCTGTATGCCAGTCGACAATGGGCTGTGCATCGTCATCGTCCTCCCAGGGGCAACCTGAGACACCTTCGTCTGCTTCCCGATGAGTCTTCTCGGCAAGAGCCCGCTTGACGGTCTCGATCTGTTCCTCGGTGTTGCTGGAGATGTTCATGTGTGCGATTTCTAGGTCCAGGGCTGGTACGAGTTCAACACCGGCAATCTTCGACACGATGGCAAGCACTTCAGGACTGCGCCAGACGTCATACACGAACGGGGCGTATCTGATTGTCTTATCAGTATGGATCAAGGAGCAACGAGAGGCATGAACTCACTCGGGAGCAAATCCTCTCAGCTGGCACTTCGCAAGATTGCTGGAGTATTTGCAATTCTCCCACACGGGCTTGCTGAGTACCTCCGCTCTCATTGCTTTGATGGCTTCCGTTGTAAAGAGGGGGAAGGGCTCTGAGACGGCAATAGGTGAGACACCCTTATCTGCAAACCCAATCTCCTCCATGGTCCATATCTTGTTGGGTGGTTGGAAGTTGAGATGCTTTGCTGGCTCAAAAGCAGGTGCCTTTGGCGTGTTGGGAGCCATGTCGTCCAGGAGAGATGCTGGTCTTTTCCTCTGACCAGAACCAAAAGAAGAAGCTGTTTGAGGTAGGAGAATGTCTGCCGAAGCCATCGCTGCTGGTAGCGACTATATACTAGGATGAAAGCGCAAGTGCAAGAAGGTAAGTAGGTGGTAGCGGTTGCGTGCAGGATGCGCTATATAGACAGAGCAATCAAGACAATCACTTAGATCGTTGTTGTCACAGACAAAAATATCGTCAAACGGTCGGCGCTACTGATGATGTGTGAACAGACAAAGTGAAAGACAATCATTTATCACCGAGTCTCCTTAGCCTCAGGCAGCAACCGTCACTTCCAAAGTGGTGAAGGCGGTATGAGGTTTGAGAAGAAGACTCCGGAAAGGACGCGCCCAACGTCAGCGACTACTGCTGTGAATGCGGATTCCGGTCAGTTGAACCGAACGGTATTCCCACATCAGTTGCTAGCTCACGAAATTGAAGCAGGCATGTAACTCCACGAGATAGGGTGATGGAATTTCAGGAAATAAGACACTGGGGTGCAGGGAAACAGTTGTCACCAGCTTCACAATTCGTTCGGAACTTCACGCATTCTTATCAGCTGCTCTTATCATCGGTCTGCGGATGGGAAGGCTTGATCTAGACGGCTCGTCACTTATGGAGCCGTCTCGACCTGTTCGTGAAGCGAGGAGTTGCACGTCAAGAAAGCTGGGGATACCCAATTCACGCTTGTGGGGACTATCACCAGACGAGCAACGCCGGTGTTTGTCATGGATGGAAAATGTTGCTCAGTTTGGCTTAAAATCACTGCCCGTCCCTCGTTGCCCGTTGCCCGCTCCATATTTCTTCGCCGTGTCGTGTGCGCTCTGCTACGACACGAATCCATCACTTTCACATGTGCTTGTGCGTCTCTGGACCAGCCGCTTCGAGGTGCATGCCCCTCTTCTCTGCCTTTTTCATTAATACCAGTGTGCAGGACGGATTTCCTTACATGACGGGTAGCACGTTGGCAGCTTCTATCACCAGCAATGCTAGAGTTGAACGGGGCGGTTGAATGTCAAGATCAGGTACTGCAACCGCTGCAAGGGCCCCAGCTAGAATGATGGCCATGTCAATGTGACCCGTGGACGTCCTAAAAGAGGTTGCCATTACTCAACGCGCTCACGCCCAGGAGCACCGATACACTGTATGGGTCCTGAACATGCATCATCGCTTCTTGTAGTTATGAAGATGGACAACCCCGCCGCCGGTGTGGAATGGATCTATTCACCAAACGTGGCATGGTATCGGCTATCACAAGCCCTTCCGCCAGCATGGCTCCGGCCAGTCATATGCTTGGTCGTTACTTCTCTGATCGTGACCGCGGGGCTCGAGATATTGTCATGGTGATCTCCTTTATCGTTGCTTCAACCTTTAGGCGCGTTGAAGGTTTGCAAGTAATTCTGACGCGGACCTTCATGGCAACACGACATCATCGGATCAAGAAGGACTTGAGTATTCGAAGCACCTCGTGACCAAGATGAGTCGAGAGCAACAAGTGCACCAAGTATAGAATGGGCTATGGACTGCACGTCCTTGTTCGTGCCAACCTGGAATGTCTTGCTCTGTCATTTACCTCTTTCAGAAGCAAGGAGGGTAGTTTAATGCGCAGGGAATAACGTTGATGAGTGACTGGAGAATGGATCTGAAGCACCGAATGACTAGCATACGCGCTGCTTGAGCTGACAACGTTCGTCGTTCAGCAAACAGTTGAGGAGGGTGACACCGTGCACCCTCACGACAAACTGATCGTGCATGATGGTGGGCCGGGAGGGCCGTAAGAATAATAGATCTGGATTCCAGCTTATCGATAACAGCTCGATTCGTCCTCGTCCCTTAAGCACAAAGCCGTTAGTGGGTTAATCCCTGCGTCGCCTGATCTGAGGTCCTGCAGCTACACAACCCCATTAACCCAAAGAGTGTTTGTCGAGCAACGACATGGCTACTTCAGCGCAGTCCCAGCAAACTCCCGGCTCAGATCCGCAGGCCGATACTTGGGAGAAGTCAAAAGCCACGTTTGAAGCGTACGTCCGGTCGCCCCCATTCCCACCCATGCCGGCAGCCGGAATGCTAAATGGCCGCTTGCTCTACAGGAAACGCAGCTCAGAATACTACGACCCCTGCCAGGACTTCGCAAATAAGAGTATAAAGTGCATGCATCGGAACAACGGGGATAGAGACATGTGCCAGGATTACTTCAAGTGCGTATAGCCCAGGCACCTGAACTGCCGGCCACTGGACCAGTTGAAGTGCCGAAGAAAGCGGATGAAAATGAGCAAGTAGGCTGACGGGGTACCTGTCACACAGAGCCTATCGCGATTGCAAGAAAGAATGGGTACGCAAAGTTCGATGAGACAGCATGCGGCCACAAACACTGACAGGATCATCAGACGGCGAGACGAAAAGCAGAGAAAGGATCATGGTTCTCCTAGGAGATTGAGCCAAACCTCCGCATTCGATGTTCAGGATTGTACAAAAGGAAGACGATACCCTCTCCAGATGCATAGCGTGGAGCCCATGGCAACAAAAGTAATATCATGGTTAATATGACACGAGCGTCGCCTTTGGGCTTCGAGGATTGTAAGACTAGGAGAACGATCAAGACTGAGGCTGCCGTCCAGACAATGTGCTTATGGACCATTAAGCACCAAGTTGCGATCAATACCGTGACTTTGTGATTGTGTGGTTCTTTTCACGGCACTAGTATTCCGTAAAATAAATATCATTTCCAGCCTCATCACATAAATTTCCCCGCATCCTCTTTTGCCGTCTCACCACTTCCTGACAAGGAGGGCTGATGAGCCCCGAACATGTCTGATCTGAGTGTGAGTGAGCGGAGAATACGCCCGATTCAAGACGCGGTCGCCAGCGAGAACTGGAAGCAAGCGCTTCAACTCTGCGACAAATGGTCCAAGAAGGGAGAGCGGTCGGATCGGTTTCTGGTAGTCTAACAGCACATCACGGGTCTGCAACTCAAACTGACCAAATTAGGCGGTGAAAGCCTCAGTTCTTGTCCACCAGCTCGACAAAGCTCAGCATGACCGAGGACGACAGGAGCTCCTTGACCTGTGCAAGCGAACACCCCCAGTCACAGATCCAGAAGCCATCTATCAGCTGCAAAGAACACTCAAGAGCCTTTCCCTCCACGATGAGACCCCCAAGCTATGGGAACGAGCGGTCGCGGCTGGGAAAGATAACAAGGATCTCTACACGAGATGGCTCAACCAAGCAATAGCCGACAACAACTGGCGCAGTGCTCAAAAGGTGTGAAGAGACCAACAATTACAAGAGAAGGGCATTTGGCTGACATGGGGCCATCCGACAGGCCACCATGGGTTTAAGAAACTCATTCCCAAAGGAACGGCAGTATGAGTTCTGGAACATACTCATGTGCTACCTGATACACAAGCAAGAGGACATTCCTGAGAATGAACGTGCGCTGTTCGGAACGCTTGCGTATCGCATGATTTCAAAGGCTGCCGAAGCCATACCCAAAGATGAGGTGTGTCAGCCATATCGAAAGGAGTATCAAAGTCTTACTTGGACACAGGAGCAAGCCTTGTCTTCGGCAAAGGCTATCTCGGACCCTGAGGAGATTGCGTTATTGGTACAGGTCTTGAACTCCACCGGCCGTGTTCAGGAGTCTGTAAAGCTCTTACAAAGCGGATCACTGAGCATAGAATCTCGCCTTGGAGCGAAAGATCCCCAACTTATCCTGTCTTTGCTGCTCGAATCTTTCGAAGCGTCAGAGAACTGGGACGAGGCGTTGAAAGTATGCCAGAAGCTGCTTTCGAAATCCGAGTCACAATCAGATAACCGCATTTGGGATCTATGGCTCAAGGCACGATCACATTCCACAGATCAGGAGTAAGCTTACAATATGGGATCTACAGAATCACGGTGCTGACGTTGATACAGTCTGCAACAACAGTCGGCAAACATCCTCGACTCTATCTGCAAAACTAGGCCAATTGTACGCTCAGCTTATCTTGCAAAGCTGCGTCTACTACAAGGTCAAAGAGACGAGGCGGTCGATCAGGATGCTCTGCTGCAGACATGCAGCGAGTACTCTGAGGCATTTTCAGAAAAGGCATTCTGCTTTGACGACTTGAAGGACTCCCTGCGACGACTCGATAAGCAGCACTGGGATGAATTCCATCAGATGGCCGAGCAAAAGCAAGGGCACTTGGCACAATTGTTCGCGTTGAAAGTCGTCTATAGCTCGATACCCCCCGCCGATACCGAACCGCCGCATACTCGAAACCAAGAACTGCTAGCTCTGGCACATAGAGCGCTCAAATTATACCAGCTGTCCATCGCCGAGCCACCTTCATGCCCAGAAGCAGCTCTTCTCGCGGTTTTGGCCATCCTGCAACTACGAATTCGGGACCCCCAGCACCAGCGGGTTCTCGTTGCCGTAACTATACTGGAGATTGCGCGGTCAAGGTTTGAGGATTATTACATTTTAACGGTTCTTCTTGTTCGACTCCAGGGTCATCTGGGTCTACTTTCGCTTGCCATGGAAAACTTCACAAAGCTCAGCATCAAGAACCTGCAGTGGGAAACAGTTGGTCATCTGATCTTAACCAGGATATCGACCTTGCATCCGGCTTTTAATGGCGCGAAGGGCGACCTTGAACCTCTTCTGGCTGCCGAGACTGGTGTCACTGTGCTTGAAAACGCAGACATGGCTCTAGTCCGAGGTATACGTGAAGGTTTGCGGTTCAACAGCTACTCAAACATCTACAACAGCGTCAAAATGCGTTCGGAGATGGAGCAGAGTTTGAACAAGCAAATTTGTGCCATTGAAGAACGCAGAGTGTCCAGGTGGCGCGGGCCTGGTTCTGACGACGCTACAATCCTACCACCCACGGATCCCTCGAAGGCACTCGTGGATAAGAGAGATTACAGCTACATGCCCAGCTATTGTGAGGATGACTGGCGGATACTGGAATCATGTCACTGCGGCAAGCAGCCGAAGGAGGGTTGGGTCCACGCCATGGTGCTTTGGGACAACGTGACCACTTATCTCAAACAAGACCTGGCCTCACATACGACCCTCGCAACTGCAGCGTACAAGAACGTCAAGCAGCTTTGGGAACGCTTTTCTGCTGACATGTTCGTCCCCATAGAGCTCGAGAAGGAGATGACCCACGCTGAAATGTCGACACTTGACGCCGCCACGAATATCGCCCAGGCCATCATCCTTTTCAACGAGGGCCAAACAACCGTCCCCTCTGGTCGCCCCGAGGGCTCGCACTCCTTGCCAGATATTGTCGCGCACATCAAGTCCTCGTTAGCATCGGACCTGGACAACCGTCGTAAGGGTAAGACCAGCGACGAGGACTCATCTACTCCCACTCGTCTCAAAATTGCTGGAAGCTACATCCCATGGTGGAGCGACTTACATAGCAGCTTTTCCGAACTGGAGAAATTACAAACTATTTCCCACTTCCTGACGTGGATGTCGAGGAAGTTGCAGAAGGGTGGCAAAAACTCGAAGGCCGTCTTCGGGTCTGTGGGCAAGGAAACCGTCTCAGAAATCCAGAGCCTCGTAACCGAGCTTGAAGCGCAAATCCATGCCGATGCGCGCTGGATGAAGTCTCAGATCAACGAGCCTGGCGTTCTGGGCAAGCTCGTCGATCTCGGCATGGTGCGGCAAGCGATTCCAGACGCCGTCGACGCTGAGGATGGAAATGGTGCTTGGATGTGGGACGAGCTCGCGACCGGACGCGAGTGGGAACAATTGATGGAGAGTCTATGCGACGAGGCCACCATGGAGACCATCTGCGGGAGATACAGAGAGAGCTGGGACGATGCTCTGGATGGGATTTTAGTGACCAAAGTCCGGGTCGTGAAGTGAAGTGAGGTGGACACTCCCACACAAGAAGCTCTCCACCCGAGCCCATGCCAGAGAGTAAAGTGATTGAGTAGGAAGCCATCAATGACTATGGGAATAGATTGGAATGGAGCGGAACGGTACGGTGAACGGGTCAATGTTGATATTCCAAAATACAGGACATTCACGGATTCACGTAGTCGTGCAATACCTTGTTCTTGAGCGTGTCAGGCTGGCTATGTAGGCCATCCTTTCTTTACACAGGGCAGGAAACCATTGCTCATTCGAGTGACAGGCAGATACGGAGTGTCGGAGCTGTAAAGGATCGGTTGCACCACCATACATATAGAGCACTCATATATCCCATCATCGTCCAAGACGACTCCTTCTCCGATGGCCTCCGAAATATGCAACCACAAAGTTTACAAACACAACAAGTTGGATTTGAAGTCAGATTTCATGCACATCATAAGGCCGCTTCTCATGCCCCACCCGAAGTGCTCGCGTTCCTCGCCTTCGCGGCCTCTAGTGCGCGTTTGATCCGTTCTTCGTGGCTCTCTTCTCCCCCCATCGTGCCTAGAATGTCCCTCACGAGCTTGATCGCTTCTTGCGGTCCCTTGGTCACGGACGCGGTCCTCACGTTCATCTCCTCGATCAGCTTGCTGTCTTCCTTAGCTTTCTCTTCCTCGAGTTTGGCGTACACAGCGGGGTCGGCGTTGGCGACTCTGGCCTCCGCGACCGAGACGTCATAGTCGGCGTCGTTGAGGAGGATGTCGCCTTCGTTGGAGAGGGCGAGGAGGCGGCGGGAGTCGCTTGTGACCGAGTCAAGGGTGGACTGGGCGAGGGAGAGCGTATCCCTGGCGCCGTTGGCCGTTTGTAGAATCTCTTTGTTGGTTGAGGGGTCGGAGGAGCCCAGGAGTACGTCTATCGCTTTCTTGAGCTCTTGAAGTTTGGAGAGGACTTCGTCGGTGAAGACCTGGTTGTCGCCAAGGCCGCGTACCGTGGCACGGTCGAAGCTATCCATCAGCTTGTTGGCGCGGTCGTCTTTGCCGCGGGCTTCGTGCAGGACTGCCATCTTCTCTGCAACAGCAAATTCCTTTTCAAGTTGTTTCACACCTTGGACATCCCCGTTGGTGTAAAGGATGGTCAATTCGAGATGTTTCCTCCTGCGCTCCCTTTCAACATGTGCCTCGGCCAGTTTTCGGTGCCGGATTTCGATTTTGTTGAAAAGCGTCAACACACAGGACATGATTTCAGTCATTCGTATCGGTTTCTTGTCGCCGTTCGGAACTTTGAAACACCCGCTCACGGCCACGCTCTCGAGGTCCAGTATGTCGATAGCCGTTGTGTAAGCAGTCATCAATTCGGCGATCTCCTTCTGCAATCTCTCCGTGACTATCACGAAGACTTGGCTGGTGAAGCTTTCCAGCTCGGCTTGGTCTTCGCGGTACTTTTTCTCTGCCTCCGAGAGCTTGAATTCGGCTTCGAGCTCGCCGATATCTGCATAACCGATCTCATTGTCGTTGAACAGCGCATCGATGCGGGCTTCGGACTCTCCTTGACGTTGTTGTCGCTCAGCTTCTTGTTCTTTGCGGACCAGCCGATTGGTGCGGTCCCATTCCACCACAGTCTCATGAATGAATGAGAATTGATCAGTGATGGAGTCGATTTTGGACCGGACAACCCTGAGCTTCGGGTTGCTGCCACTCGAATCGATGGGAGTCGGAAGGTCATCCAAAGACGGAAGAAGGGAGCGTAAAGCTGTCACGGCTTCTTTGACAACGTCTGCTGGTTGCTGTGGTTTGAATGCCGGTGCCGCCGGGGTGCCCACTCTCATAAATGGCGGCGGTTCGGGTTTAGCTGCAGCAGTCGCCTTAGTGTTAATCCCTCCTGGAGTCATGCTACGTGGTAGTGGCGGTGGTGGTGCAGATCCAGGCGGCCTCGGCCTTACAGCCATACTCTGGTTCCTAATCAAGCCGATGAATGCCTCGTCATGTTCCTTTCTACCACTGCTCGAGGAGGGTCTCACTGGAGCAAGCAACGCAGCATCCTGAGCAAGCAGGCGACCCGACCCAGCCTGTGAATTACGTAGTGAGGAATACGCCTGGTCTGCCGGTCGCAGTGAAGAAGTCTTGGTCTTCTCTTCTTGGACACCTGCACTATAACGAAAAGGAGTATATGCAGGTCGCGGAGGTTCGAATTTGATAGGCACAACAGGCTTCTGGCTATTTTGGTTTGGCCGTGGTGAACTCAGAGCCACAGACGGTTCAGCAGCAACAATCATTGGCGCATTAGTGCTTGGTGAGGTTGGTTGAGGAGTTACATAGTCCTCAATAACCATAGGAGCATCATTACTGGGCGATAGGGCGTTCTGGGCTTGTTGACGGGGATGATCCTGGACCATGGTGCCAACTGCTGGCCTTGACGATGAGGTCGTTGCAGCTTTGGCCGTGATCGGCCGACCGCCCGGAGTATAAGCTTCATCGTCACCACCGCCTTTGACTTTGGTCATCATGGGTCGACCGCCGGGGCTGTACGCCTCCTCGCGGCCAGGCGCTGCGACCATTACATAGCCATCGTCTTTCGACTTGGGGCGATCCTCGGCAGATGGTCTACCCGCTGCCTGAGCGGCGAAGGACGGGACGGCTGATGTAAGTTTCGAGGTGTCTAATTTTGGCGGTTCTTTCGGGCCAGCATTCGGCTGTGCGGTAGCCCCCAGGATGGTGGCTGACGGCTGGGTCGGTGGTTGTTGAGGTAAAGCGGGCGTCGGAACCGGCTCAGATGTCTTTGCAACAGATTCATTGAGCTGGCCAACAACATCTGGTTTCGTGGCAGCGGCAGGTAAGGCTGATTCAGGCAGCACAGCCTGTATGTCGGCCAGGTTGGCGGCCTTCCTGACCTCCTTGGCCTCTTCTTTCCTCAGCTCAACCCCGTAAAGCAAGCTCCGGAGCCTGAGCTCTTTGGTCACGAAACTCTGAAAAATATCAAATTTTGCCTCGTCGGTCTCGGCCGCTGCCTCTCTCCTGAGCATTACAGCGTATCTCTTCAACGACGCCTTGAATTCGGGCTCCAGGTCGGCGTAGGGGTCGACTACTTTTACACTTGTAGGAGAAAGCTCTGGTTCTGGGTTTGGAACCGTCGAAGCTGACGCACGCGATTCCGGCCGTTGAGTAGACTCTGGAACAGGGTGTGGCTTCAGCGGAGCGTTCCAGGCTTGGATGACGGTGTCAATGTTACCCGCGCTGCTAAGGCTGTCTGACCGGGGGGGGATGTTACTGGAATGTTGACCTGCAGAAGACGGTCTCGCGTCCACAGCTGACTGCTGTGAGGGCGGACCGTAACTGGGCGCTGGTGGTGCAACCTGCGAGTCTTTCCGAGGTGTTACTGGGCTTGGAGCGCCAATTTCAATAGGATAAGTCGGCCGAGCAGGTTCTGGCTTTGGGGTCTGCTGTGCAGGAGCCGGGGGAGCATGGCTAGGAGGTGGTGAAATGGAGGCTTGTGTCTGATAGCGAAGGTTCGGTGGGGGACTCGTAGGCGTCTGGTCTGGAGGCGGCGCATTAGGATCGTAATGCTCCCAATCCGAGGGACCTCCGAAACCTAGCGCTTGAGTACTGGCAGGTCTGTCATGTGGTTGTTGAGGAGGAGCATTGTAATTGTTCTGAGCATGGCCTGGAGTTTGTTGCCCATGTGACGCTCCCCAAAAGCCGCTGGTAGGCTCTATTGGCGACACCAATGGCCCATCAAGCGTTCCGGACAGATGTTGCGGAGGCGGCGCCGTGGGATGATACGTCGGCCCTGTGGGTGGTGGAGGTTGTGTATTCCATGCATTCTGCTGCGGAGGAGCCGGCTCGTAGTGATGTGATGCAGGTCGGTGAGAGTATTCCTGATGAGGTGTGCTTGTTCGACCTTGATGCGCCGCTTGCATGTGGGCTTGGTATTCGGCGGGACGAGGAGGCGGAGGAGGCGGCACTGCATTGCCTGTATGATAAGGGTCGTTCCATCCCGAGTATGGCTGAGCGTGGTCCTGCTGGTGAGGCTGCGGACTGAGCCTGCCTGTTGCTGACGTTGGGCGAGGTGGTAGGACAGGCTTTGTCTCTTGATCTTGACCCTGACCCTGATTTTGACCTGGAGCTGCCAATCCTTGATTGTATTTCACTCCCCAATGCGATACGTCAAACGGTGGCTGCGGAGGGTACTGCGGTTGAGGAGGCAGTGGAGGTGGTGGAAGAGGTGGTCCAAACGCGTTCGACGGAGGAATGTTCTGGTAGGCAGGAGAGACTGGACTCTGCGGTCCTTGGCCTGGAATTCTAGGGTCTCCCCATCCTTGTCGTCGCGGAGGTGCTTGCCATGGTGGCTGCGGCGGACCTGGTGTTTGCTGTGGATATCCGTACGGCGGCTGGTGGTACGGATTCATCGCCTCGACTCACACTGACGTTCAATGTCCTACGCATCAGACAGCTCATTCCCTTTGGGTTGTCGTAATGGTGATTATGGGAACAGGATACATTAAGGAGTACGTATGCACGAGCTGAAGAGAAGCTGGGCGATGGTCTGTATTTCGGGGCTGCGAAGGCTGAAGCCGAGCCTCTAAATTTACAGAATACAGCAACTTGTTTTGTTCGCGACCATGCTACTTAGTCTGCAGAGGTTCGGTTGTCGATTCTACCCGCTCAGATCAATAACCACTCTTCCCTGTAATTGACCCTTGTCCATCTTTTCGAATGTCTCGGTCAGTTTACTCATAGGTTCCACGGTGAAGTGCGTCTTGACGATACCCCTATGCGGCAGCGTAAGCAAAGCGGTTGAGAAAAGGCAGCGTCCCCGTTGAGACTCACCTTTTGGCAAATTCCAATGTCTCAATGGCCTCTTTTCGGTTGCCCACAGCGCTGCCAATAATCTTCAGTTCCGCGGCAAGCATTGTTGCTGGGTTGGCGGTGGCAATGGGCACCAGAGGCCCTTCAGGGACGCCGACGCAGACCAAAACACCTCGGAATTTGAGGAAGGACAAGCCTTGAGCATAAGCAGTGTTGTTGGCAGTGCACACCACGACGCCTGAGGCGCCACCTCCTGTTATGCCCTTGATGTCTTCCACAAGCTTCTTGGTGCCCTCATCGTCGCGGCTGTATTTGGAGAGATCGAGGAATGCTTCCGCACCACACTCCTTGACCAGTTTCTCTTTCTCGCCCATATCAACTCCCACCATGCGGAAGCCCATGCCCCGAGAGCCAATTTGGAGAGCGAGGTGACCAAGCCCGCCGCCCCCTCCCGAAATGACCACCCAGTCTCCGGGACGAACTCCCTGGTCGATCAGCTTCTTCAGCGCTGCGTAGACAGTGACTCCGCCACAGAGCAGGGGCGCTGCCAAGTCGCTGGGGACACCGTCCGGGATGGGAGTAGCATAGTGGGCTGGGGCAATGACGTATTGCTGGAAGGTCCCAGGGTAATAGTATCTAGAAGGTCAGTCGAAACGGTTCGTCCGCGGCTATCAGGCGACGTGATACTAACCCGGAGATCTTCGCTGCGGTGCAGGATGCGTCGGCTCCCGCCAGGCAAGGTGTGCAGTTTCCACACGCATAGGCTAACCACTTGATGCCGACCCGATCACCGATTTTGTAGCCAGAGGATTCAGCGCCGGTGCCCAAGGCAGCAATGGTACCGACGCCTTCATGGCCGCCGACTTGGCCTTTTTGAGTGGGAGCCGGAAGCCATGCCCACGCGTTGCACATAACTCCCATATCCTGTCCGAGGGAGGCCGCACCGTGAGTACCGCGGTCGTCTGTCGAGAGAGGTCTTTTGAAGCACTTACCGAATGGCAGACTGAGGCATCTTAGTGCTCCTTCTTTCTCCCATGTAGAGGCGGCAGCGGAGTGACAACTTACCTCCAGAGTGAGTCAAGTTCACCAACAGCTCTCCAGCCCCGGGCTTAGGTGTCTCGACCTCCTCGATCTTCGTCGAGATGCTGCCAGGGTTGTCGTACACCAAGGCCTTGTGCCTGGAAGGAATCTCGACTGTAGCCATGTTGAGAAGCGAATTTCTTGTACGATGGAACGAGAGGGACACGATCACACAGGTTTTCGTGCGAAGGCGAGGAGCAGAAGTGGACGGATGGCAACCGCGGTACTGGCACAAGATCTTTATAAAGACTCGAGCGAACGCGTCTGGTGAAGAGGGGTAAACGACATGCGCCTGCCCCCGTGTCATTTATGCTGGGCATGATGGCAGAGTCAGGCTGGTGAGCACGGAGTTCCAGCGGGGCTACGCACAAACCCGCAGGACGATGATGGGACGCCAATTGTGCGGCGGCACGAGTCCCATCTTCGAGCAGGTCGAGTCAGTGGAGACGACTGAATCAGGTGTATCGAGCGACGGCAAGCACAAACTCCGCAAACTAAAGGACGAGAACCTCGGATTGTGTGGGGGTTCGGAGGAGCCCCTGTAAGCATCTAATTACCCCGCGATGTGATGATGATATGTAGCTTGAGGTGGCGGGAGCATCCGACGCTGCGTGGCATCTGGTCTCACTGATGGCCATGTGTGGCAAGGCTATCTCAGGAGCAACGGCGAACTTGTCAGGTGTGAAGCCAATTGTACCTTTTGCGAATTACGCGTGTGAGCTGAATAGACTAACCATAGACAAGAGCCCGGACCACCCACACTCAAACTTCAACAAGTGCTATACCACCAACGCCGCTGGAATTAAGTCGAAGCAAAGACGAGTGCCAATCCGTGAAGCTGACAATCAGCCATAAAAGGCCGCCGCCCCAAGTGCTGCCCCAGGTGAATCTACAACCAGGCTGCCAGTTCCTCCGTGGCGATGTCCGAAAATCAATCGAGGCTTCGCTGCCAGGTAGCCGGCCTGTGGTGCATTCTTGTATCCGATGCCCCATTATTCCGGCATCAAACCCTGAAATTGAGTCAGGTAGCCGGGTGGAGCACCGTTCTCAACCAGGAGTTCGTTGATCCTTCGCATCGTTGTCTGCGCCTCGTCGGTCCCGAGGCTCCGAGGCCATTTCTCTTGGACCGTGTCCAGCGCATCAAGGATGAAAGGTGTGGCGGCATTCCCGATCAGTGCTTGGTATAAACTCGGGACGGTTTCTGCACCTGCACCCGCACTTGAACCTTCCAGGCGTCCGCTGCGTCTGACAAAGGGGACATTGGCATGTCTGCCACAGACCTGGCTCAACGTTTCGAGCAAGATCTTCGCTGCGTTGTAGTGACTTCCGGAACGGGTATTGATATCGGACCCCACCTCCTCTATAATCACTCCGATCTCATGGCATATTTCGAGCACGCGCCCACGGACCTGGTTGGCTGACCCAGGAGGCATGGAAAACAATGCATCGTAGGCCTCGAACTGTTCTTCCAAACGCCTTTCCACCTTCTGCTCAAATGTCAGAGCTCGAATAGCAGGCCCATGCATTCTGGTGAGCAACGTCCATCCACCCTGGTCGTGACAACACCATTGCATCAAACTCGCTTTCAGGTCGTCGTGGATCGTCCATTCGCTGCTGCGTCTGCTGCCCTGTTCGGCAGTGATCCTCTGTAACGCGTCGTCCGGGAACAACTCAGAGGGAAGGTGTCGAGGTTCAAACGATGCAATGATGTCTCGAATGATGATCTTCCTCTCCTCCAGCGTTGTCCTGTCAAACCGCATATCCTCCGCAACCCTCTGATCAGGGGTTTCGTCAGGCAAACAAAGGTTTGAGAACTGCTGGGTGGGTGTAGACATCGTTGGAAAATGTCGTCTGAAGTCTGGAGGATCCGACTCTTTAATAGTGATTCGAGCCCTGAGGCATGACGTTGGCAGCAGACCAGCCTGTGAAGTAAACAGGCCATGGGGTTGATGGGGTCCAGAAGTCGCTAGTAGACTTGACACCATTGACCTGCTGATAAGGTAGGAGCACTGCCATCTCTGTGCGGTCACGAATGATATCGAGAGACGTCGACAACCGAGCAGGAGCAGTTCGAGGTTCCCCGATGGATCAGGGCAACCATATCCGGTCAGCCCACCTTCAACTTATCCACTTCCCGTCCTCCAAGCCACAAAGAGAAGGTTCAAGATTGCTTTAGTGTCCTCGCAGCCTCTTGCTGGCCGAGGTTTATCGATTGCAATATGCATGCAGAGGCGTTCCCCGTAGCTGAAGGTAACCAAGATGGGGTCAGCAGAAGCGAGTGGGCTGCCGCAGAACCGGTGTTGCCTGATTGACCAAGCCATTTCCTCAGTCGAGGCGTCACAGAATGTATGGCCGTCCCGCCAGAGATGCGGCACAGGTATACCAGAGGCCGCGATACCGGCGGTTGTGCTGTGTAGATTCCAAAAGTACCGTCGTACTGGCATTGTTCACGTCCTCCATGGTGATGGCTCTTTCGAGTCAGACGTGCCCCTGGACAATGCAGCCGGGAGTTGGCAGGTCGGGGTGGTCACGTGACAGACCCCGGTCCGGCGGCTTCTGTTGCACATTCATTGGATGCGGACCGGTGAACCAGCAGGTCACTGAGATCATTAGCCCATCGATACTCGCTCAAAGCAGTCGTTGACGACCCCAAGCGCGGTGAGAAAGGTAGGTCATGTTGCGGTTGCAGACAAATCTATCGGCCAGGGCGTCGATTCTCGAGGCGAACAGCCGCTCGAACGCCTTAGTGACCACTCATGAGGCCGTCCTTCGAGATGTCGGGCATGGTGGCCACACCAAGGCAGACTCCAGGCGAAGAGTGAGGGGACAGGGTGCAGCTAGTTTGCCAAGAACTGTATAAATCGTCCGGAGGGAGGGGTGCATGGTTCGGTTTCTTGATTGCTGACGTTGATAAATGTGATCGAACAAAAGGAAGTTGCATTGAATCCCGTTCAGGAGGATTTCACACATTCCCCCCCAACCATAATACCACATCAGTGACGTTCCTTGAGTGATCTGTAGCGTGAGAGAGTTGCGATTGCGAAGAACCCCTGTACCTTAATGTTCTGTAGTTGCTGCATCTGGAAAAAGCAGCCGCGAAGTTCTCCTCCACTTAACTCCTTGTCGATGCCGCACTGCTTGAAGGTGGTGGCACCGCAATCCGGATGCAAAGCTAGAGATCTCTTCATGACCCACCTCTCGACCTTGTCATTCAAGCCTCTAACTTCGGTCCTAGCAGAGAAATATTGAGACTTCTTCTTTCTGCCTAGCGCATAACGGTCGAGCACCCTCATGCCGTGCGACTGCTCTGAGATCACGTAGATCTATGTCCATGGCTTGCGTCAGTACCAGGTCAAGTCGTTAGCCATTGGTGGCTAGAACCTCTGAGGTTGCGCCGTTTTCCGGTCCTTTGATTCCGCCGCGGCAGGCCCAGTGTCTCCGGGACGAAGTAGAGCTCTCGCTTGCCTTTAGAGAAGCTATCTCCTAAACAAGTCTGCCGCCGCTGGTCCAGGCGCGTCCAGAACGATTGACTGCCTTCACCGCACTCGAGACCTGTTTAGGCAGCTCTGCCTTATCTTGTTTTGCTGATGTTACGTCCGAGTGGGCAGCTCGTGATGTGGAAGGGCTGAAAGCTGTGAAAAGAAGGCCTAGATCACATTAGTAAAATGTGAAAGGGAAGAGTCCGGCTTGGGAGTGGGCAAGCTTTCGCATTGTGCCTTTCATGTGCATGAACAAAGCAGTATCACGAGCCACTTCCTTCAATCGTCGAAGGAATCTCTGTTCGCAAGATTGCGAACCTAACAGCAGAATGGTCCGTGGTCTCTCTGGCATTCTGTTCTGCCAACCATCTTGACAAGCGGTCTAAGGCTGCCGTTAAGTTGCTGGAGAGGCACCACAGGGCTCACGAATAGAGCTTGCCAACGAACATTAGGCAATTGTCAGATCACTCCAGTCTTATTTGAATATCACGGCCCAGCCCGGTTCTTCTCCATATGGAACTCTGTTCAGCTGAGTACTCCACTTGTGCCCACCCAAGGCACGTTCCGGGGCGAGTAGACGTGAGAGCTGCTTCGGCTTGATGTTTGCAGAAATGGAGCAGCCACACCGATTGTGGTGCCAAGTCCCAGGTGCAAACCTCCCGTGCTTCAGGGACGTTCGTGGCTACTGAAGAAAACCTAATGACGTGAGCAGTTTCGATTGGCATAAACGGCTGCTAGGACACCAGTGAGATGTGTCGCCTAGATGAAATAGTTGGCAGAAGTCTTGCCCGCCGTGCCTCTCCACGATCAATTAGTAAATGATCCTCACAGTCATGAAGATGTCGAGGAAACAAACTTCCGAAGCAACACGACCCGGGTCCACGTGCACAATTATGTCATGGCATCGGCAGCAGGTATAGGCGATTTTCAAGGCAACGTGTTCGTGATTGGCGCCGAATGTAGTGTGGGATGGAGCAGGCCTTGTTAAAGCTGTCTGTTCCCAGCGGATGAAGTGGGAAGCACGAAGAGCGGGAGGAGCGATGGACTCTGGATTGCTGGAGCCACTTCGCCAGCAGCCCGACCGAGGCGCCAATCAGATGGCGACGGTCGACCCCAGAGACAAGCTATGACGCCTGACGACGAAGCTAGTGCCTGCCAGCCACAGCGATTGTCGGTGGGAGAAACTCTCACCAGGTTCACCTCGACAGCGGGACTAGATAGTCCAGAGGTCGCCCAGCCTCCTCGATGCTGTTATCATTCATCCTTGATCTTACCGGCTGGTTTTCTGCATATATTCTTTTTGACACTGGAAGCTTCTGCCCGTGGCCTTAATTCTGCTTCGTCCACCCATTCATTCTCTGGGAGACCGCGCTGGTGCAACCCCGCACGCATTGGATTCTGACGATCACACCGTCGGCACGAACAGTCTGCGGTCGAAGCGATACCATTCTTGCCAGCTCTCCCCGGCTTTGGCCACCTCCAAGTAGCTCAAGATGCTCGGAGGCTTGCTCTTCTCCTTCTGGAGGATCGTGGAGATCGTGACGTTGATTCCCGTCATTGGGATGCTGGTACGCCATCTCGCTCGCGCTCCGTTGATCCTGAGCTTCAACTGACTCGCGACACAGGCATGGTTCGTCGATGGCTTCGATGACAACAACCAGCTCACTCCGTCCTTCATCCTCGTGCTCTTCATTGTCTCCGTTCTCGCCTGCGCATGGGCGGTCGTAACCCTCCTCCGCCTCGGCTCCACGCGCCGCTCCGCCCTCTTTGTCTCGTTCATCGACCTCTGTTTCGTGGGCGCATTCATCGCAGCAGACTACGAGCTTCGAGGCATCAGCGATGCCGATTGTGGCAACTTCTCCACTGGTTCTATCTTTGTCAATCTTGGGCCATTTGGATACTACGGCAGAAACAGCGGTTCATCATTGGCATTCCACCTCAACAAAAACTGCACCATGCTTAAAGCATCGTGGGCCTTAGGAATATTGAACACCATCTTGTTCTTCTTCACCTTCGTGTTGGCTATCTTCTTGCACCGCCACGAGAGGGTTGTCGTCACCAAGGAGGTCAGACGGTCGAGACACAGTAGCCGCAGAGGCCACTCCCGGTCTGGGTCAAGGAGAAGCAGCAGCCGCCGCCGATACTACGTCTAGACAAGGGGGGAATTGATATATCACCGCTCTGCCAGTGGAATGCGGGCGGGCCTCGGAACGAGGTGGATGATTTGAGGAACTGACCATAACGACTCTCCTTATATCATCCTTCTAAAGGCCAAGCTTGTTCGGAATTTGGATTGTGTCAATATATCAGGGATAAAGCAATGCACATTCCGAGACGCGTTGGGATATTTGCAAATGAGCTACGACGTGCACGACCTATACCTTGAACAATCGAGTATTTCCAAACCAAGAATTCAAAATATCACAAACCTGATAACCCATCAAGATGCTCCTTTCCTCACGATGCGTACTGTGTAAAATTCGTAGCAAATTCCTTTGTTTCCGGCACCGTTGAGCTATTTGACCCGATCACGCATGGCCTGGTTCTGCGCGCATTTTTCGACAAGGATGATATCTCGACATTGCACGATAGAGGAATACCAAAAAAATTGCGAGCTACGCTGATCGTCAGGCTCATTAACTGGCTGTTCAAGGTCCGTACCGAGTAAAGAACAAAGTATTTATGTTGTCTCTCACTCCGCAATTCCCGACATGACCATGTCACGATCCTCATTTCCATCGGGCCGACGGCGGTGGCGGGCCGGCGCTACCACCGGTCGAATTACACTTTGCTTCCCTTCTCCGGGACCTGCTCGACGATCTCGGCGTGTCCGACCTCGATGCTCTTGGGGTCGATCGTGACGGGATCCATGTCCTCGTGGTGGACGACCTTCTCCACAGCAACGACGGCCTTGTCGGCAAGGGCTTTGTCCTCGAACACTAGGGCGGGCAGGTCATTAGCATGTGCCCGTACAAGAGCAGCGTGGGCTGGTGGGTAGCGTCAGGGGAGGCGGGAACTCACAGAAAGCCAACTCCTCCAACGTGCGACCCGCCGTCTCAGGGAAGAAGAACCACACAAAGCAGATCTCAAACGCCAGCCAGCAGCAATACGTGATCAGCCACTTCCATGAGATATTCTTCAGGCCGATGGGGTTGACGAACGTGGTGAAGAAGCCGGCGCAGCGGCCGAAGAGCTGGAAGATGGCGATGCCCCGCGATCGTTCGGCGAAAGGCCACAGCTCCACCAGGTACGTGTACGTCAGGGCGTTGTAGCCGATGTTGTAGCACGGGGCGTACAGGAAGATAAATGCGATGGTGGCGGCTCCGGCGGCAGCATTGGAGCGATCCTCCGCCTTGGCCTGGAGAGACTGCTGCATCGTGATGGTCCAGCAGATGTAGACGACGAGCAGCGAGCACGTGCACGCGAGGTACATGGTGCGGCGCTTGAAGCGCGTGACCAGCATGGCGGCGATGAAGGCGCAGACGAGCGACCAGCACGAATTGCCCAAGTTGATCTTCTGCTTGAAGATGCTGTCGGTGTGGCCGATCATGGCGAGCAGGTCGCCCAGGTAGTACGAGATCAACGTGTTACCTGACCATTGGGTGAAGAGGCCGAGGAAGGAGGAGAGGAAGACGCGGCGGCGCATGCCCGCCGTGGAGAAGACGGACAACCAGGACTTCCTCGACGCCTCCAGCTCCAGCCGGATGGTGGTTTGCATTTGGGCCATTTCGGCGCGCACGAACTCCGAATCCCGGTCGCCTTCGGCGTGGTATTTCACCAGGATGTCGTAGGCTTCTTCGCTGCGATCTTTGGTGACAAGCCAGCGTGGGCTTTCGGGGATGAAGTAAACGAAGGCGATCTGCAGGAGCGAGGGCGCCATTTGGAGGAGCGATGGGATCCGCCACCCCCAGTTGCTGGCGATACTGTTCGTGCCGAAGGTAATGCCCGCCGCGGCGATTTGGCCGATAAAGTAGGAGACGTTGAACAGCGAGGTCAGCACGGGGCGTTCCTTGGGGTAGCCCAGTTCGCCGATCAACGCAGACCCGGAGACGATGCACGTCGGGATGCCGAAGCCCAGGACGATTCGTGCAGCGATGTACATGCCGACTGGATTCAAGGTTTGGAATCAGCCAGCTGGCTCCCTCCGGGGAAAGCTGGAATTGCTTGGTAAATACGCACCATTACGGGCGAAGCCTTGAATAAGAGCTCCCACAATCATGATACACGATCCTCCAAAGATCGACCCTCTTCTCCCCAACTTGTCATTGACGATTGGGATGAAGGGCAGCGACAGAATGGCTCCAAGCGAATACGCCGCCGCGATAATGCCTTTGAGTGAGCCTTGAGGGTTGTCGAAGTCTAGAATGCAAATTAGCAGGTAGTTCGTCACACTCTCCTTTTGCGAGCTACGCACAGTCGATCCATGACGGCACAATCTGGAGGGCGTTGATCAATTGAGAATCAAATCCGGAGGTCAACTCGATACCCATGCAAGTTGGAAAGAGCATGAAGTAGAGGTATCGTAGGTTCGGTTTCTGATACCATGGCACTTTATCCTCTGCGGCAATTCGAGTGAGAATGGGGTCGGAGGCTCCGATCTCATGAGTGGCTTTCTTGAACAACTTCGTAGTGGTCGCCATTTTGTCGAAGCTGGTAGTATCAATGCAGCTGTTTGCAAGAACAGAAAACTCCCCTGAGCGAGCGATCGGGGATATGCTGGTTCTTATGGGCATTGTCTGATAGAGCGCGCCCGAGGAACAGCCGCCACAACAACATGGCGGAGGCGAATTCGTCCTCGCTTGTCAAGAATCGACGTATCACCCGCGGCATGGCATTCGAAGAATCACTCATCTGCTTCTCACGGTGGGAGCCCTCGGTGGAGCTTGTCCGGTGGAGAGAAAGAATCTGGGGTTAGTTGCGGAGGCGTCAGAGGCGTCGGTGTCGATCATCGTCGACCATGTCCAATGATGGGAGTCGCACTCACAAGCGACAGCCTCGTAACGCACTTCCGGGAGCAGGTCGACTGTCAGCCGAAGGAACCTTGACCATAGCCTATGTTTCCCGGTCGGCTGATGTCTGTAAGACCTCTAACGGCCTTCTGGTCTAAAGCCAACCAGGAACCAGGTGGCATTTCGGCAGATAGATGGCCAGAACTTTCCTGATAGAGACAGCGAGCTCGATGGAAGTAATGGATGATTTAGCCTCAAAGCCCCAGCCAAGCAGGATAAAAGGCATGCCAAGGGACACTTGCTTAAGCTCCGTGCTGAAAGCGGATAGCGTCGGCAGAAGAAGATCTCACGATGCCGTGAATTGAGATCACGAGAGTCAGCCGCGCGAGGTGGTCCCTCGACCAGAGCTGTTCAAAAGCTCGCGGAGTGCCGGTGAGGCTGAGAGACGACCTCTGAAACATGGGGATCAGTGGTCGGAGAGGGAAAGACAGTACATGGACGGAGTCGGTTAGCAAAGCTACGGGTCTGGTAAAGCCCAGCCTCGTCAGGAGCGAGCGTGGAGTAGCCCAGCCTCGCCAGTGCAGTTGTCCTTCGCATCTGCCACGGCTCTCCCCAGGACCAACGCTGCCCAACCCAACAGGAGATCTTGCGTTGCACAGCGAGTTCAACACCTCATCCAACTCGCCGAGACATCCGCCTCTCATTCTGTTGGCGAGGGTGGTCACTTGCTGAACAGCACTGCACACCGAGCAGACGTAGGCAGAATCGTTCTCACGAGGCGCCTGCGTGCGGAACTGGGAGTTGATTGCTTGGACCGCAGACGAGAATCATCTGGGGCGTGCAAAATGGGCTGTATTTGAATGGCAGAAGCGAGAGGATCCAAATGGCAGGACGTCGCGCCAGCATGAGGTGGACGAGAAAATTGGAAGCCCTCGAAAATGCGCCCTTTACACTATATCATCACAAGGAGAGAGCTCGCCGGCATCAGCCAGCACCATCAATCTCACTGCTGCCAAAAGAATGCTGTCGTGAGATAAGACGCGACGCCCGCACCAATCACGTCTCGCCTATTAGTTCATCGGAGTTCGCCGAAGGATCTGATTTTGCTCACACTTCCTTTCGCCTTCCTCACCTCATCCCCCACTCCAAGCTACTCATCGTTGTTCGACCTCGTACATCGCGCTCACTGATTCGAAAGAAATCCTTCCCGTACTTGACGTTTCTCTGGCTATATTGACCACCATCCCGTCCGCGCAAGGGATCAATGGGCGCAGTATTTCCCTCGATATCGGCCCTGAGAGATCGGCAGGCAAGACCGCGATGGCCACCCTGACAGACACCGACGGTACCTCTCCACCGTCCCGGGAACAGCAATGCATGGCAGTCATCGACCCAGAAACAGGGTACATCATCAATATAGATGAGATCCGCGGTGCAGAATATCAACAGCTGATGGATACGACTTACCTCGACCATGCCGGCACCACACTATACGCCAAGACGCTCATTGAACGCTACGCGAGGGAGCTGACGTCTAACCTATTCGGAAACCCACATTCCGCATCGGCGTCCTCGCAGCTCTCGTCTCGACGGATTGATGATGTTCGACTCGAGGTTCTCCGGTTCTTCAAGGCCGATCCTGATGATTTCGACGTCATTTTCGTCGCGAATGCAACCGCGGCAATCAAGAGCGTGGGGGATGCTTTTCGAGATCACGAGGACGGGTTCAGGTACCTCTACCATGCAGACGCCCATACGAGTCTCGTTGGTGTGAGGGAGCTTGCTACTCAAGGCACCACTTGCTTTAGTAGTGACCGGGAGGTTGAAGTCTGGATCGACCGCCTTGGCGATGGCAGTTCCACTGATAACGGAAGCCCATCATTGTTCGCATATCCCGCACAGTCGAACATGACCGGTCGTCGCCTGCCGTTGGACTGGACTCAACGAATAAGGTGTCTCCGAAAGACTTCTGGACAAACTGTATACACCCTCCTCGACGCCGCAGCGCTCGTCTCGACATCCCCACTCGACTTCTCTGACCCCTCGACATGCCCCGATTTCACAGCCCTGAGCTTCTACAAGATCTTCGGCTTTCCCGACCTGGGTGCCTTGATCGTCCGAAAATCTTCTGGAGATGTTCTCCGACGGCGCAAGTACTTCGGTGGTGGAACGGTTGATTCCGTTGCAACATTTGGCAAAGCTACCTGGCATGCGAAGAAATCGTCGCTGCACAGTGCCCTGGAAGATGGGACGGTGGCGTTTCACAGTATTGTTGCTTTACAGACTGCGCTGGATGTTCATAGGAGGATATATGGAAGTATGGAGAATATCTCCCGGCATGCCAATTACTTGGCATCAATGATGAGAGAGCAGTTGCGCAAGCTGAGGCATGCGAACGGGAGCCAAGTTTGCACCGTCTACACCGAACCCGCCGCTGAAAATTCGTCGCAAGGGCCCGTCATCGCTTTCAATCTCATAGACAGTCGAGCCAAATACATCTCTATCTCGGAAGTCGAGAAATTGGCTATAGTGAAGAGTATTCAGTTTAGGACAGGCGGGTTGTGCAATCCCGGCGGGATTGGATCTTACCTCGGCCTCTCGAGCGAAGAGCTGCGCCAGAATTACGACGCCGGACAACGGTGCGGAGATGAAGTGGATATTATCAACGGCAAACCCACAGGCGCCATCCGGGTGAGTTTCGGAGCGATGAGCAGCAAGAATGATGTGGCCACATTCCTTGACTTTATCAAGGAATTCTATATCGACTCCAACGTACCGCCGCAGACATTCCAGCCGGCAATAGCACAACCCTACCATCATCCGGCCTTGGATAGCTTCGTGGTTGAGAGTCTGTCGGTCTTTCCCATTAAAAGTTGCGCAGCGTATAGAATTCCTTCTGACGTGGCCTGGGAAGTAGGCGGCAAGGGACTCGCATGGGACCGAGAGTGGTGTCTCGTCCATGAAGGGACGGATGTCGCGCTGAGTCAGAAGCGTTTCCCTCAGATGGCGCTGATTCATCCAGAAATCGATCTGCAAAGACGCCTTCTGAAAGTCTTTTTCGAGCTCCCTGATACACCTGACCGGAGAAAGCTTGAAATCAGCCTTGACTCGGCGCCGACGCGTACGGGACTCGTCAAGCCCTGTGAGGCATCGATCAGCAAAGCAGCAATTGTCTGCGGCGAGGATGTTGATGTTCAAGTCTATACGTCGGCTGATGTGAGTGACTTCTTCACCGAAGCACTGGGAGTTCCGTGTACGCTTGCGAGGTTCCCGAGGGCAGGGACAGTGAGGCGAGCGAAGGTCCGCGTGCCTGGCCAACATGGCGGGAAACAAGCCACCGAAATAGGCAAGTCCATTACCCTGTCGAACGAAAGCCCGATTCTGCTTGTTTCCCGCTCCAGCGTCAATCGCCTCAACGAGCAAATCAAAGAACGCGGTAGCGGCATCGGCAAAGCAGTCACTGCCGACTCCTTCCGCGGCAATATCATCATCGCTCAAGAGCTTCTGGGAGGACAAACGGAAAGCCCCTATGTCGAAGATGACTGGGCAGGTCTCCGGATAGGAGAGGATCCGGAAAATGTCTTTGAAGTCCTAGGGCCATGCCAACGATGCCAGATGGTCTGCGTGGACCAGAAGAGTGCGCAACGACGGCAAGAACCTTTCTCTACGCTGGCCAAGACGAGGCGAAGGGACGGCCGAGTTTGGTTTGGCATGCACATGTGCTTGAAGTCGGCCGACGATCTGCAACGAACACGTGATTCTCCATGTTCACAACGTGCCAGCGTAAAAGCGGGAGATAGAGTCACGCCATTAGTAAACACAGACTGAGGAGGAAGTCGTCCGCTGACCAAGGGGTAGCCGGCGACCCGGCTGCAACCTACAGTACTCGAAGTAGCAGCAGTCTGCTGAAATAGGCAGACGCCGTTCAAGGCGAGTACGTACGTACTTCAGACCGAACTGTCAATGTACATACAAGTAGCAGATTGAGTGGGCTCCTTGACATCGTTCGGCTGTCCTGCTTCTTGTAAGTGACTTCGTGACACCTGCCAACGGCTGCCGCGACGGCGCACAAGCATCCTTGCTTTTTGGGAGGCGATCCTGAGGTGGCCCCTGACCAGCGTGAGCACAGCCCTGAGTCCAAGGGGTCCCACAACTTGGCCCTTCGGTTCCCAGTTTTGTTTGTTTCGCATTCTCGGAAGTTCCAAGTTCCGTGCTCTCTACTCATTCTTGCCAGGAGTGCAGGGGCCTTTTTGTGACGGCACGGCACACCGATGATGAGAGGTGCAGGGCGAACGCTGCTTAAAGGTATAGATTACTTAACACGAAGAGACTAAACTAAAGAGAGAAGGAAAGCTATAGAAATATCTGTCGCGCGCTGTCCTAGATATAGGCGGTCCTCCGCTAAGGTTGGGTAGTATATGCGCCGGCTGCCAAGAGTTTAGTCGCGTGTAGCCAATCAGCCGGGGGCTGTACATGGTACAGGAATGACTGTCCAATCAGGGGAAGGCTTGGTGTGCACCAACCCCGAATTAGCAAGTCGCCCAGTGTGTCAGCCTTGTCACGCAGCCTCGTCGATCTGGCCTGCTCTGGTCATCTTTGGCCACCTCTAGCTCGTTCCGTGCTCGTTCCGTGACATGTGTCGTATCCCCAACACCCCTACTAGAGCCTTGGGACTGGAGATCTGACCTTCATTGGTTAGTCGAAAGGAGCAGCGCTAACACTTATTAAGGGTATAGACTATAACTATAAGTTTAGACGTAACTACTATAGGTGTATCCATAGGCGTGTTTAAATATATCACTTAAAATGGCGTTTAAGAACAGGCAGTCTCTGAGAACGTCTTTATAATGCTATTGCGGTGGTGAATATAGTCATGAAGCTGTAAGAGAGGAAGCAAAATGCATTGTTGGGAATGCCAAGACCTGCTGTCAGCATTTCTGGCTGCGCATGGGATAGTCTCAAATCACTTTAGACAGGACAGATGTAGATTTTAAGTTTTCTCCATTTGGGTACAACGACTTTGTTAAGAAAAAGGTGAATTTTTTCCGCGGGCAGTAATAATGAATCCATTAGCATGTGGGTTACCCATTCAGTGGTAGTCGGTAGCGATAGCGTCGCCATCATGTCTACCTCTCCCGCCGGTATAATCGGGCACTGCGGAATATCAAAGCTTCGGATATTCGTACAACAGTTTTCTTATCATCGGCTTATCACTTTCCGTGTATGTACGAAGCCGAGCCCCAGCAATGACGTTGAGGGTTGACAATCTTCATCTCGCGTTCCCACAATATTTGCATCACAAGTCACAGTCAATCTACAGTCCTCGAGCTCCGCGCCCCAGAATCCCTCGACTCGCACTCTCTTGCTACTGTTCATGGAAAGTCGCATATCACAACGCCAGCCTCAAGCTTGCCGCGGTAGTTTGCCTTTGCCCAGGATCCCATTGTCAGCGGTGCTAAGATCCAGACAGAATGTTCTCGACTGAAGAGAAAATGCGACAAACGAATGCCATGCACAAGGTGCAAACGCCTAAAACTCAATTGCCTTCGAGAGACTGTTCGCCTGCGAAGACTAGTCGAGAGACACGCTGAAGAAGTCGAGTTCTTGACATCAGTCAAAAAGGAGCTGCTGGGAGCGAATGCAACAACAACTTCCGACGTTGTCCAGAAGCTCAACGATCGAATCAAAGTTTTGGAATATGGAGGTTTTCGAGGTCTTGGCTCTGCCCCCCAGTCTTCCCTCAGGAACTTGCAAGAAGATGGAGAAATCACCACCGACCATGCTGTCGATCGCCAATCAGACCAGGATGCTGAAGGCCCCAATTCATCCATACTAACAGCACTTGAGCATCTGGCCTGGGGTCGAGCGTATGGCAATTGTTACCCTCACTGGCACTGTTCCTGCAACCTGCACAAGAATTGGTCGCAGATATCCTCCAACAAAGTATTATTCGTTGGTTTCGACATGGCCGCTGCAGTCAGTCTCCCTAGTACCGACGATGCAGAAAGGCTGATTCGTTTCCACCTAAATTACATCTCCTGGCACCATAATTGTCTGCATGGTATCACATTCTGGGAGCAATGCCGAATGTTCTGGGCGTCGGGTCGCTGCGACCATCCACAGTGGATGGCCTTGTACTGTTCCGTCCTGAGTGTCTCTTTGCAGTGCATCCAGTACAGTGGCAAATTCCAAGCCGAAGCAGCCCTGTACGCAAGCACCCCGTCTTCCCGGGACCTTTTTCAAACCATGGTTGACATTCTGTACTCAACCAATTGGCTCAAAAATATCACCATCTACTCAATCCAGGCGACGGTCATATCCACCGAGGTCGCTCACAACTTGGGTCTGAGCCAGCTCAATGCAACTCTGTTCGGCTCCGCCATCCGTATCGCCGAGTGTCTAGGCTTGCATAAGATCGATGATACCACCACAAGAAGCTGGCACGAACAAATTGAGAAAGAGATCGGGAGGCGCGTCTGGTGTCAGATGATAATCCAAGATCATTTTGCCATTCCATTCACAGACTCATTTGGCATTAACCCAGCGCAGTACTGTACACGTATACCAAGCAACGCCGACGACCACGACCTGGTTGCGATGCCGGACCACGTGCTAACCATTAGCACCTACAACAGGGTGCTTGCCTCGATCGCAAATCTTATGCCCGAACTGGCAAATGGCCTGGGCCCTCTCCGCAAGCGAAAACCAGTTCACGAGCAATACGAACACGTGCTACGAATGGACAGACGTATGCGGGAGCTCGTCGGTCGGATACCCAGGTTCTTTCTCAGCCAGAACAAAGATCTAGAAGCGCGCACGCCCTGGCTACGTATTGCCCGTCAGAGCCTCGCAATAACTGCAGCAGAAAAGGTATTGGGCAAAGACCCTCACCGTGGTGCATTCGCTGACCGGAGACCATCCAGATCATCATGATACATCGACCTTTCCTCTTTCAGTCTTTCGACTCGACGTTATTTGCGCATACGCGGCGAACATGCGTGTCGGCCGCCACAACAATCCTGCGCGAGCACGAGAGCATCGTCCTCTCGGGCGAAATCTCCCTGTGGACACACACGGCATTTTGCATTACAGCTGTGCTGATTTTAATCTTTGAAGTCACCAGCATTCATCAGAATCCGCCAGCTCCCACGACTCAGGAGAAAATATACACCTACCGAGCAGCAATACTCCACGCCCGTACTCGTCTCGCTGCGCGCAAGAAAGACATCCATGCGCAGAGGGGCGTAGCCCTAGTCAACGCCATAATACTCGAGATTGGGATCACAGACGTGCTCCTGTCGGAAACAACATCTAACCCGACTCCAGGACTGTTGCTGCGCAGCACTTCAAGCCTACGTAAGCTGATCCGACGACTGGGTATTGAGGGCGCATTTCTGGGTTACGCTCCTTTGTCTTTATGCGATGATCAAAACCAAGACATCACTAGCACCAGCCAAATGGCCGGCCAGGAAGGGCACGAGATTTGGGGCCTCCAAAACATCGACGCCGAAGAAGATTTCCAAAAGTGGTTTGACAATGTATTTTGTCTTGCCTAAGTATTTGCGTTGGCTAATTGTAGAAAGGCATTTTAGTCATCAATTTTCCTAGACCCTGACAAAACCTGTCTCGTTGGTGGTCGCATACGTTCTGAACGCCTTGGGCGGGACGCCGCTTGTCATTGTGCACTGCCACAACAGTCTCTTCTTCTCCTCGTCATTTCTCCACTTGGCTAGCTGGCCCGTGATGCTGTGCATGACGCCCCGGTTGTGGAAGACCACGAGATCACCTTCCTGCCATCGATGTGCGTAGATGTTCTCGGCCGCCCAGATGCGCTTCTGGAATCCGTATACTATCCTCCGCACTTCCGCTACGTCGTCGATGATAGTCGTAAGACCTGTTTCAGGATCGAACGTTGCCAGCTTGTACACGCAGCAGCCGTGGACTTGGAGGAAAGGACGGTCGGGGTTCAGAGGGTTTTGCCACACCATCTGCAAACAAACGCACAGGTCAGTCATGACTGTATTGGAACCACATACATCTCGACACCGAGATCCAAACTTACAGGGTGCTCAGCAACTTGGTCCCATGACCACTCGGATACTTGGTCGATAGGCACTTCTTTGCCGAAGTGTGAGATTGTCAGGCCATCCTCCGTCGCCTTGCAGTTTCGAATATATTCGTATGCCTGTGGTGCATACGTGACGGTCGTGTTGAGCGCGAAGTTCTGTTCTTCGGGCGTGAGGAGTTCGAAGGCTCGGGCTCCTGAGAAGACTAGTTTCGAGAAGCTGTCAGTGGTTTGCCGCAGGAGCATTCGAAGCCATACGTAAACTTACAAGCTGTAGCGCCCGCAGCGATGTCAACCTCGTCTCCATCGGGAAATTTCAACTTCTGGTCTGGAAGCTTAGGGACTTTGACGGCATGCAGGATAGTGACTTCTCCCGGAAGACGCGAGTAAAACGGTGTGTCCATATGCCACCGGTAGGGGCGCGTGTATCCGCTGTCCAGCTCTTGCTGAGAAAGCGGATGCTCGTGGAACAACGTGTGGTCCTAACATTTTCGTCATAGTCAGTGCAACTCGACTTATTTCACCAGCACCACCTGAGTAGAAACTAGGCCTCGCTACTAACCAGATGGACGACCTCCAACTCTTTGAGCCCTTCATAATCACTGAACTTCCCACTACCAATGATGCCGACTTGGGGAGCCCGAGGGATTCTGCCGGCTTTGTAGGCTGATAGAATATTGCGGGGATCACTGACGGCTTTTGCACCAGCAGAGTGTACATCTGAAGCAGTGGGATCAAAGACTTTGGCGAGCTGCGGGAGCATGGTCGGGTCGATACCCTTCTGGTTACGGATCACAATGACTTGGTTTTCGAACAATGCCTGTCGCAGCGTGGCTCTGTCGCTGTCATCTAGGGATTCTAGATCCAGGATTGGCATGCCAGACGGGAGATGCACCTGAGCGCCGATGCAAGTGGACTTGCGGACATCTGAAGGAAACGGTTGGAAGGAGAGCTTCGAAGAGGACTGTACTGAGAGGCCTGGCATGGTGGCGAGATCCCGTATCGATCGCAGTTGCGAGGGTGGAGTGAAGTGAGGTGAGAGAGAATCATGATGGAGATGGAAGAAATACTTCTCTTAATGTCAGGGCGAGAAGGCTTACCTCAAGTGTGTGTAGTTCTTCTCGCTGACCTATCTAGACGTGGCAACGTGCGGAAGACTAGAGCACGCTCATCCGCTCGTACGATGTATTCAACCTACAAGGAATCTATTTATCAGCATGCACGTCGTATCAGCAATGAATCTCCATCCCGATTATAGAAGTTACGGGTGAGATGCAGAATCTCGCCCGTATGATCGGCAAAGGCTCCTCAAGTTATCTTCGGCGCAACCCGACTCGGAAATGGCCCAGGCGGGTGAGAAAACGGCACTCATCCGCTCAGCGGTATGTGGGGAGGATAAGCCAACTCATATAAGGACATTGCGAGGCGGCCAGATGAGTGCAAGGCAATCTTTGCTAGACAGACAAGGCAGATATATCAAGCATATCAAGCATATACTCAAAATGCCGTTCAACTTCCAACTACACCCTCTTCCCAAGCCGTTTGAAGGATCGGCAGTCGACTTCGGAGTCGAGGTAGGCGAAATCGATGTCGAGAACCTCTCCGGTAAGTAAACTCATCGTCACTGCAGTTCCCGAAGATCTCGGTAACGTTTGATTTAGAAATTGACTTTGAAACTCTTCGTACGGTTCTATATCAGAACGACGTTGTTGTCATTAAGAATCAGCAGAACCTTTCCCCCAAAGCCCAATATGAATTGACAAGACGATTCGACCCAGCCGCCGGCGTGTACAGTCATGGGCGTAACATAGACAAGCGCAGTGTCTTGCACGCAGACCTCACCACCATTCCACACCAACCACAGGTTCAAGTCATCGGACATGGCCATGTCAAGTCATATGAAGGTCTCCAAGACCTCAACTTAACCCATCCACACCACGAGAAATTCCACAAGTACCCTGTTCCAAAGGAAGAGGATCTGAATATCACTCACTTCTACCGGTGGCATATTGATTCGGCCATGTATGGCCACCATCCCCCTCTTGTCACATCCCTGCTTGCTGTGCAGGTGCCTAAAGGAAGACGACAGATCTGTCGATACGATGACGGGACAGGGGATGAACTCGAGGTACCCCTAGGGACAACTGCCTTCTGCAGTGGTTATCGGATGTACGAATTACTTTCGCCAGAGGACAAGGAATTGGTGCGGACAAGTACCATCGAGTACGCCGCTCACCCCTACATCTGGATGAGCCAAGCCAAGTCTAGATCGAACGGGCTTGGCTTGTTCTCTGAAAACCTGGAGCTGTCCGAAAATCAGCTTCCTCGGATCGAGGCTGAGAAAATTTGTCGATATCCAATGGCATGGAAAAACCCGGTCACAGGCAAACTTGCGCTCATGGTATATCCAACCCCAGCCCGACGGATTCACCTGGAAAATGGAGTGATTATCGATAACCTGCGAGAAATGCGAGAAACTCTGTACCGTTTGCAAAGACCAGGAATCAGCCCGAAATACGTCTATCCTCACGATTGGGAAGACGGCGATCTCGTCCTGTTTAACAATCATGGGGTTCTTCATTCCATCGTGGGTGCGTTTGCCGAGGGCGAGACTCGCTTGCTCCGTCAATGTAACATGGCTGGCAGCAAGCCTCCCCTGGGATGTTAAAGCGATGCTCATAGCAACAAGCATCTATGAGCCTGCAACAGGCTTGAGCAAGATCAACATGGGTGACGGATGGTACAATGCTTCGAGCAATTTGTCGCCATCCTGCAAATCCCGAAAGGTCCCTCAAGTGCCGCATTGTGATGATGAATCATCCTGAAAGGGCCACACCTTAGCTGTCAATATGTAGCTCCAACAACAATCGCGACCTGTCTTCACAGCGCTTTTTAGGGTCACTATTGCGCCGCTGGCCCCAAAACAGTCCGAGAGAAAGACGTCCAAACCGCTGAGCCGATCGCCTTCCAGCGTCCATATCCCATCATGATTGCTCTTGCCATATACACTCCCCTCAGTTACCTCATCCTCATTAAACAGCGTCTGAATGTGTTTGGCCAGTCGTAGACCCTGTGATATTTTCCATCCAGCTGTTGCCCAACTGAAAATAACCATCCAATAGGCATATTGGATGAAATTCGTGGCAGATGGAGCGGAGCGGAAGACACCATACAGGCCTGGGGCACCCCCGCGAAGATATCAGTGTTCGGGTGGCAGACTAGGAAATAGAACAAGAGATTCTTCGGCAGAGTTCTAATGTCGCGGGTAGGTGGCTGACCAGGGAAGATATTGGCGAACAATCTCAAGGGAGAACCGCTCGTTAAATCCATTCGAAGTGGTGGAGATTATTCGTCCACACCAGACAGAGAGCGTGACCTGCGAGACATTGTTGTCTCCAATGTCTATTCAGAAATTCGGTACTGGCTACCACAAACAGAGTTTCATAGGCTCTGGTTGGAACGAGTTCCTTCTGTATGACCTCTTGAAGGAAACGTTGTGCGAAGACCAGAGGCGCTACGGGCGGGCAAATAAGGGATCTGCAGAATCCAGGGTGCCGCGGCCAGTGTCAGGAACCATTTGTCTTCAGACGTGAAAACCCCCGACGCTAGAATGTGCACCTTGAAAAATCATTTGCGCCAGGTGCGAATATTGGCATTACCGCGATAGTCAGGGTAGAGTGTAAATCAAAGATCCAACGTTCAGTGAAGTGACTTCTTTCGGTCTCTTCCATTCTGTTGCTTCGGTGTTAATACTGCTTTCTTCCCCTCGGAACACTTGCTTCTCCTTTCGGTGACTTTGGTTCTGTGATGACCTTCTGGAATTTAGACGCGAAGTGTAATCTTAGGCGGACCGACTCGCAGTCGTATGCGAGTGGTACTGCCGGCGGGGAGAGTAACTTCTGGCGGAAGGGGCCGTTTCGAGAGACGCAGCTGACCCAACAGACAGTCTCTCTAAGCCTGCGGATGGTGTCGGCTCATAAGATGAATCACGCGCAGTTCCGGTAAGGGTCGCTCCACTCCACTCGCTCACGCTATCATCTGATGGTAGGGAAGGTGAAGTTGAAGGAGAGCGAGGTATTGGTCGAATAGAGAGTCCTCGATAAAGTCGTCGTCGACTTTCTCTGCCTCAGACGAGTGGCTCTGCTCGTACTCGGAAGTATAGATATCTGGAGACGGATCATACTCAAGATGTGTGTTGATGTCTCCGGCCTCGAAAAAGCGAGTGCAGAACTTCCCGACTGATCCGAGGCCATCTCAGTAGCATGACTGTTAGACGAGCAAGAATCATCATTGAGCATGACGATCTGGGGGCATACGGTCGGAGTCGAGGAACTGTGTCGCCTCCGCTTTAGAAGGCAACGAAGATTACTCTCTAGAGCCTTGTTCATAGCCTCAGGTGACGCTGACGGTTGCCAATCCAGGCTTTCGCAGTCGTCCGACTCTCATTTCCGACGAACTGGTCCTAGACTCGATTCGTTGTCATTGAGCCCTGCCTCATCGGCGGGAGTGTATTGATGCCTGGACGTTGTCAATGCGGCAGGACGCGACCGGCTGAACTTGTATAAGATGGAATTGGAACGTGTCGGAGTCTTTGTGGGGCTATTGTCACATAGTGATTTGAAACACTTGAGTGGCCACCGAGAGCCGTCAAAGTGCTCGACCTTGACATGAATCCACAGTTTGTGGTCTCGCGACCATGATTTGAGTCGTTCGTGGGCAGGTAACGGGTATCGTGGTTGATCGCAGCAGCAAGATCCTCCAGCACTGCCAAGCTGTCAAATCACGTGATCAGCTTTATAGCTCTTGGCTGTTGGCATGATTTGGCATACGTAAAGTGCTTGCTACGAAGGAATTCGGGCACGGATACAATGTGGTATACCGAGTACAGTCGAAGCCTTCGGAGCTGGGCAACTCTCCACAACCAGGCCCAAGAGTGAGTTCATGTCCTTGCGAAACGTTTTCTAGAGCAGACCATCGGTCACCACCCTCGGTAGAAGGTCTCGCGGAGCTGTTCTGCGAGACATCTAAAATGGTCATCAAATGCTGCCGATTTTGTAAAGTAGATGCAGCCAGTATATTGTCAATCTCGTCTCCTTCCGTGGGGAGATCGGGGTCCACCGTCGCAGGTTTTGTCACGACATTAATGGTTTCCTTGGCTCCGGTAGAATCAGACGAGGCAGTGAGCGGAGAGGCAATTCCTTCATTCTCCGGCTCTTCTGAGCCATTCTGGTTCGCTCAGATGATTCAGATGGGAATCCTATGGAGAAGTGTACCTCTGGGCCGTTGGGTGACTGTGGCTGGCTTGGTGGTTGATTCCACAACTCCTCGACTACCATCGAGAATCTCTGTATCTCTGTTGCAGACGCCCACAGCTCCGAATGGCGCCTTTGAATTGTCTGACTCAACTGTTCTTGCATCGACGCAAAGGGCTACCATTAATCGGATAGAAAGGAATACTAGTGAGATCAGCCCATCTCAGATCTCGTCCTTGCAGCTGTTTGGAGGGTTTACCCTTGTTGCAGTCTGTTGCAACAAGGATGCAATCGTGTTTTGCGGTACGGAGAACTCACAACTGTACGGAGTAGCATACTCGACATTCTGAGGCCAACTCCCTTGAGTTATGCCATCTCTTGTGACAATCAATAAGTACAAACTTCGGAATCTGCTGCAAGGTCGCATATGACAACTCCATATAGTCGTCACTGCGTACGTAGTAAGCTTTGTGTTAATTTGAACGCACTGCGCCTCACGTAACTTTCGTTGGTCGTTCTGAGCTCGCGGTGACGCCACCTATCAGCCCCTCCGACCTTCAGGTGACTCGTGACTGGGCAATGGAGGAGCTGGCTACGAGTACTTCCCGCAGTGAATAATCCTCCAAGCCCCGTCAAACTGGCTAAGGCTTCCGAGATCCTGTTTGGGATTCTGGTCGGCGAATTCGGGATTCAGTTGAAACCGGCAGTTTCCTGGGAAAGGGTCTCAACTAGAGCCCGGGGGCATGGGTTTGGGCGAGTTCAACCAGCCACTGAGCAAGGAAGCACAATTGTGGGTGGCTGGGGTGGTTGTGCTCTGCACTACTGGGAGTTAAGGTTCTGTCGCAAACCTTCTTTGAGCCCCACGAGCAACGTTACGTATCTCGCAAGGAAAGACACGGTGCATCGAGGGCGTCGCCGCGATTCGTGTTTGGGGAGCTAAGCACAATGACTGAATGAGAACTCGTATCCGGATGACAAGATGCCCCGCTGTTTGCACACTTTCTGGGCCGAAGACGCGATGAAACAGCGTACTTGTACTCTCTGCCCGTCAACCATATGGGCAGCGGAGTGGAATCGCGTTCACTGCAGACGTCTGAAGGGTGTCATCGAGCCAGCACGGCGGATCTTCCGCTCATGATGAGGAGACGTATAAACTCAGTGCGAGCTACTTAGTACGAATCTGTTTCCCAAAAGCCTGCAGTACTGGTAGCAGTACGAGGCACGGAGGCCTCGCATCAACCATAAGAATGGCAAATGCAGATCACAACAAGAGGGGTGGGCTCGGGAAATTTGTGAGACTTTCAGCCACATTTGCAGCACTGATCCCTTCTCAGCCACTTGTCGGTACCTGGAAGCCTGCTTCCTTCCGGTTTGTTTCAGTAGTTAGTGAGACGTGGGGAGGCTTGTTAGGGATAAGTGCACGCCACTGAACCTGAAGAATGGAGACTCCTCAAGTTGAGCCCTGGCGTGACCTAAAGAGGACGGCGCTTGACGATTCAGGCAAGAGTATGAGGTTGAACATGGAAAGGTTCGCTCTGAGTAGGGGAGCAGGGAGTCTAAAGCAACAGGGTTTACCGAGTAAGAGTGTGCGTGACGATGGCCAGCCAGGCGGGTGTTCTACTCAACGGACACTGAGGGGGCGCTGAAAGACAAAAGGCTGACGTAGATTGGCGGAAGAGCCCCAGCGCCAAAGGGTGCTATAATTTACCAACCACCCATGGCGTCATCCAGGATTTGTCTCAATCTGAATGCTCTTCAGTTCGTCGCCGGGAGCCCAGAGGAGAAAGGTGAATGGCAGCAAAGGTGAAAGTGAAGGGAGGCAGTGACAGTACTCCTGCGTGTCAATGCATCTGCGTTGGAGCAAGCAACCTTTTAACTAGAGCGTCAAGCCGCACCTACTCGTGCTCAGTGCAGCGGTGCGCCGGTTCCTGGCAAGCGTCAACGGCCACGGTGAGGTTTGGTGAAGCACTGCCACTTTGCATGGGTCTCGTCATATCCATCGGGCAACCTTCACACGAATCACCAGCCGCTGCCCACTGCTGATCGAAGAAACTGTTGATCTTTTCGCGTGCCACATCGAACGTCAAACTCAATCAAAGATCCTGCCGTTAATCCATTTGCTGTGGTTGAGCGGTTAGCTTTCCATCCAATATTTAGCTGTCCCAAGGCCCTTAGCCCCGTTCGAGCGCCACCTCTGTGCCTCTATTTCTCAGATCGTCGGCCTGCAGCCAGGCACAACTAACCCGAAGTTCTTGTCTTGGATCTCTCATCGCGATAATTGCGTATCACGATTCGTCTGTCGACGCCTCATTTCCTCTTTCACCCTTCCTCCTCTCCTCTGGCGTGCCTCTCGACCGTCGAACCAGCGACAACCCCAAACCATCTTGAGAACGTTACCGACTGGGATAGCCGCAGTGCTCTCTTAGTGGCCTAGCACAGACCAACACTACGAGCCACTTTCTCCACTCAGTTCGAATACCTCGTCACTCGGTTCAGCACATCGAGGCCCCATCTCCATCATTTTCTCTCTTCCGCTCAACTGCCATTATCGCTGCTACCAAAGCAGTCAGTAATTCTCATCCTGTTGAATTTGGCGGCGCTGCCAGTCTTGGATCGACTCCTACGCTCGATCTCGCCCGTCCAAGAGTCTCGCTGCTCGCCATTCCACTCAGATCAGCCACCAACCCAGTCGAGAATTCCCGGTCATTTCAACTCGGCTATGCTGTGTTGAGATCGCACCCGCCACCATTTACAACCCTCGCCTCGCCTCTACCATCGTTTCGTCCGCCCGCCTCGCGCCTCAATACCTTCCTTCGTCCTTGTCCCTGACGTACACGAATTCAGGATCCTAAACGCGGGATTCATCCTCTCTACAGCGCAACTTCCGAGCACGGACCTGTCGCATCCGCCCGGCGCGCATCCCCAACGGTCTTCCACGTCGTCAGAATCGATTTGCTACTTTCCTTCTGCCCTGCGCATATTCGCCCACTCCCGCACCACGACTTCCGCTCATTAAAGAGGCTCGGAGCACTCGTTCGACTCGTCGCATAAAGAGTGCGTCAGTTCAAAGTCTTCAGCCTCGGCCTAGGGACTGTCTTGCGACTCAAAAAATACACCGCGACCGCCTCAAAAGTCCTGCTGTGCAGACGCTCATCTGCATAACATGCTGCGCAACCCTGTATGCCAATGAAATAAGAGATAGGAGCGGAGCGATCCCAGCAGGCACTGTGGCCAACTGTCCGGCTTCAAAACAAACCGTCTGCCTTGTGGTGAGGCTGAAAAGAACGACCTTCGTATTCAGCCCACTACTTTTCAGCTTGAGGCCCCAACACTACTCAACCCATGCTACTGCAACAGGTATGCCTTCCTCTACCCTAGGTAACAATGTCACAAAGCCCTGTACCCACACCACTGTCTATCACTCTCAGCAGTAGCATTTTCCTGTCTGCGCCCACCCTACAAACGCAATGGAGATGCAGTGCCCGCGTTCGTGGACCTCCTACTGACTCCTCACGTAGGTCACAGTTATCGGAACTACATCAGATATTGTTGATGGCTGAGTTCAGTCCCGATCCCCAGATATCCCCAGGGCATTCTACTCCGGCCTCCCCCACATTTGTCAAACCACCAATCTCAGCAAAAGATTCGTCCAAAGCCAGGGCCACCTCTCGCGACGAGTTCGAGGAGTCTTCACGGCCCGGGAAGAGGCCAAGGCTAGAGAGTCCTCTGATCACTGCTGCTGCCGCCCTTGCTGAAGGACAACAGAAGTCGATTCGATCCACGCCTCCGCCATCGACGGGGACGAGCCCTAATCCTACCCAGCAAGCCCTGAGTGCCCTGATGGGCGCAAATCAAAATGTTACGAGCAAAGCTGAGCTACACTCAGATGCTCCCATCGACCCTGTGACCACTGTCAGTGAGCCACTGGCCGTGGTTGCAGAGAACGTCCAGCAGCCGACTGCGAGCGCTGCCGAATTGTCCGGAACCGGCGAAAATCATGCATTGACCAGTCCCACCAGCATCTCCAGTATAGGGACCGTGGGATCTCTCGAAGGCGTGGCGGGACATTCGGGGATAACCACCACTGTAGGCAGTCCACTTCCGATTGAGGAAACGGTCCGTCAGGTCGTGAATGCCGCTGGGGCAGGCTCTACCTCACCAACTGATGTTGCAAAAACAGGAGCGTTGTCATATCCGACTCCGTTCTTGCAACCAACACATCCCGAGGGCGGTAGACGAGGGATGAGCTTGCCTCATTCCGGCACACGACAAGGTACAAAATCTCCCTCCAGCAAAAAGCACAGATGCCCCTATTGCGCCACCGAGTTCACCCGTCATCACAATCTGAAGAGCCATCTGTTAACGCATAGCCAAGAAAAACCCTACGTCTGCTCGACCTGCTCGTCACGATTCCGCCGCTTACATGATCTCAAGCGACACACCAAGCTCCACACCGGTGAGCGACCTCACATCTGCCCGAAGTGCGGTCGCAAGTTCGCCCGCGGCGATGCCTTGGCTCGTCACAATAAAGGACCCGGTGGATGTGCTGGGCGGAGATCGAGCATGGGTAGTTTTGGTGGTGACGAGGAAGGCGACGCTGATGAGTCTATGGAGGGTATCATGTATGACGAGCCGCCCAACATGGACGATGAAGAAGGCAATGAGAGGCGACCTACACCTTCTATTCGCCGTCAGGCACCATCGGGAGACGACACAATGGACGAATCCGAGCACGCGTCCCGGATTCCAAGCACGTACCCTCCGATACAAGGGCGTCCTCCAGGCGGTATAGCGGGCAGCTATTTTGCACCCCGACCTGGATACAGTCAATCAAGCACGGGGCCCAGCAATGCTCCGGTGGCGGCAGTTGCATCCTTTGCACCAATTACTGGTTCGTCCTCCAGTTCGCGGCCCTCGGCTGCAGGCTCGGTCTTTGCTCAAAACCCAATGACTGAAAGTCCGAAACCGCTGTCACCTGGTCAGACGCAGAGAGCGGGTGCCGTTGCCGGCGACGGGCGCAATCGATCGCCAAGCACGACATTCTATCCTCAGCCACATCCTCGGAGTACTGGTTCCGGATCGTCCCTGAATGTGCCTCCCAGTGCACCGCAACTGCCTCCTCCTCTTGCGCCACACGCGCTGAATCCACCAGATCCGAGGTATACCTTGCCCAGTCAAGGTGGCCCCGCTCATCCCCCTACACAGCCCAGTGGGCCACCTACTCACATGAGTGGCAGTGGGCCTCTGTCTTCCCACAGTAACAGCCTATCCAGTCACGGTCATTCTGGCCACGGAAGTGGTGAAACATCGAATCCCATGTTTGCCCACTCCGACAGGATCTGGGCATACGTGACCAACCTGGAACAGAGAATCAATAACATGCAGGATGAGATCAATTCACTGAAACACCAGCTTGCCAATGCTACACAGCAGCAGCAGCAGCAGCAGCAACGGACTTAGGATATCCGGCACAACGAAGCGCACTTCAGCAACAACGAATATGAGACGTGAAGTATGACACGGAGAAGTCCATGCAACAACGAATACGAGATTTGGCGCCGATAGAGAGAACTTGATCAATAACAGAAGTGATCTGCCGAGCAAGGAAACCAGATACTCGAGGCTACTACGAAAATGAGATGTCGACTACGACGCAGAGCACATAAGCAACAACGATTTTTGCTCGCAATCCAACGAAGAAAAGTGCATATGATTACAGACCCCGGAGAGGGTTGAAAACAAACGGAAAACACCAGGAAAAGCATTGACATGGTATTCAAACGGGCTTGTTCGTTTCTTCCATTCTGCTTTGGGCATTGTTACAGATACCCCATATTGCATGCTTCCCGCTATTGTTCGATGTTTGTTTCACGGAGCCATTGCGGAATTATCAGAGAGGTATTTGTCTCATATGGGTGGTGTCAGGCGCCGTGGGAATAATGTGGGGACTCGATGGTGAGCGGAGTGACTGAGCTGAAATGATGGACAGTGACAGGGGAGCGGGCGCTGTGATTTCATTTTCGTTTTGCACCAATGTGTATATGTACAACAAGGCCTACTCTTTGTGAGCTGGAAGCGGACCCCGGGCCACAGGGAAATTGCATTCGTACTTGTTCTGCAAGGGCAGGCAAGGCGGCGGACAAGTCGATCAGCCAGCTATCAGAACGGTGACTTGCTGTATAGAAACAAGGAACTCTGCCCGGCCAACTCTCAATCCTTGCTTCATACCTGTATCCTTGCCAATCCGTAAGAGGAGTCGAGGTGTGACACTCTCCCAGCATTTAGAGCTTGTATCCTTTCTTCCTCCTCCTCTGCTCTACCACAACATAGAAGCACACGTGCGATGCATCCCACAGCCCGCCCGTGCTCCTCGATCCTTTCGTCCTCTTCTCCCCCCCGGGGATCCGTGCAAAGACACTCCCATCCACCTGACACAGAGCGGGACCACCCCAGGCTCTACGCATCCACATCCGTCGAGTTACTCAGCGCCTCAAACTTGCGGTAATTCTCTTCATACCGCTCGATCTTGTTCATGACGGCCTTGTACGCGTCGCTTCCAATGACCACCCTCAACGGCGGATCGGGCATGATGGCCAGCTCATACATGGCTTTGGCGCCCTTTTTGGGATCGCCGGCTTGGGTGCCGTGGCGGGCATTCATCTGCTTCTCGGCGTCGAGGTGATCGTATGCTGGATGGCGCTTGGCGAAAGTCATGGAGCGCCCGGCCCAGTCGGTTCTGGACACTGTCGTCAGTAGCTGCAGCTGGGTCCAGTGACGCGAAAGCTGAACCAGAATATCGCGGATGGGAAGCTGGCAAGATTGGTGGGCACATAGCGACAGAGCGCAGGGCCACGACTCTCTTCTGCTCAAAAGCAACGGCAACGGCAACGGCGTCAAGGCTGGATATATAACGAGGAAAGAGACTTGCAGAGAAATCATAAACACGAACGCAGACGTACCTGAAGCCGCCGGGCTCGACCAAAGTGAATTTAATGCCCCATTCTGGCTTGACTTCGTGGCTCAGACTCTCCGTAAAACCCTCCACCGCCCACTTGGTGGCACAATAAGCACTGAACAGCGGAACGCCCCTCTGTCCACCAATGCTCGTCACCTGCTGGATCAAACCACCCGGGGGAGTTTGCCTGTCTCTCATGGTCTCCAGCGCCTCTCTCGTGACATCCAACAGACCGAAGAAATTGATCTCGAATTGCTGTCGGATCTGGGCGTCGGTGTATTCCTCGAACGCGCCAGCGAGGCCATAGCCTGCGTTGTTCACCACGACGTCGACGCGGCCAAACTGTTTCAGTGTCTCGGCGAAGGCCGATTTGATGGAGTCTCTGTCCGTGACATCGAGGCGCAGGGCCACGAAGTTGTCGGATGAGGTGCCTCGAAACTGGAGCTGAGAAGGGTCGCGGGCCGTGGCGGCGACGATGTCCCCTCGGTCGATGACTTCTTGGGCGTAGTCGCGGCCGAAGCCTGTCGAAGTGCCGGTTATGAGGAAGACTCGGGGCATTTCAGTCGTAAGGGAGGGTTGCCAATTAATCTGCTGGGTTCTGTCTTTTGGAGGTATTCTTCCAAGTCGGAAAGAAGGGTGAGGATGCTGGAGTGGTTGTCGGACTACCGAAGATCAGATGAGATGCGACGCTGCAGCTATATTTGTACGGCGAGATAACTTAGAGACCACAGTCTCAAGAGACTTCCTCGTACCTTGCTCGATTTTGCCCGTGCTGTCCGTGGTGGGGGCCCCCTCTTGCAAAGCTAATTAATGACTTAAGGCTCACAACGCGAGGCGCCCTCGCTCATGGTTCTGTGCGCGGTGGAGAAAACAATGATTACCTTTAGGAGTATCAGTTGTAGACTTGGAGCTGAATTTTCAGCCAAAGCACTGGATCCTCCGAGGCGTTTATTTCAGCGCGTCATGAAGACAGGTCGATTTCACGTTCGATTGCGTTTCGCTATCGGCGGATCGACGTTGTAGGTGCGGCGTCAGTCCACCGATTTAGCGACCCCAAGAGTCAAGGCTCACCGGAGCTACCGTGCACCGCGAGTAGCCTCGGGGCGGGAACCCCCCCACCAGGCTCGTCGGCAGCTTCCTTGCAGGCACGATTGCGTGGGTGCAGCTTGATTGGAGAGTCAGCGCGGCGCAGCATTGTCCTCAAGCAGTCATCAAGTCGAAGCCAGTCAAGGAGGAACGTGAAGCGAAAGGGGAAGATCTGACCATCTCAGCAGGCTCGCGTGGGATAATTTAATGTCTGTTGCTTGTTGTAGGAACCCTTGTAACACCCCGCGCGACACCACCGCCCTTGCCTTTGCTGGCCGGCTAACGAACGCCCTGTTTCGCCGTCGAAGTTCCATCGGCAACCTTGGCCCACGCTGGAATTACGAGGCGTCGTCGACGACGGCCGGACACGAGGCAGCTGACGAATGCCGACAGCCGCTGGCAACCCCTCACATTGCAGAGGCATTAATGGGACCGAGCTCTTTAAGAGCTCTTCGTGTTCACTCACCCAGGCTTCGACCCAACGTCCTGCTTTCAGGCTCACGAGAAGAATCGCTCCGTGCTGAGGAAGAAGAAACCACAAGCAAAGGATCGATTGAGGTGTCGAAATTCACGCATTATTTGCATCGAGTTGTCGTTCTCATAAGCCTCTTTGGCTACTCAGCTGCTGGCTAGCCACTCATCATTCCGTGCGGCCGCGTCGCTCAGCCTCGTCTGACCTACAACACCGTGCAAGGGAAACCGGCGCAAACGACCGCCTGAATCGGATTACGAAGGGAGCCTCCACGGAGTTGATACCACGCCTTCCAACCCCGGGCATACCTGCAATATTGACAAGGAGATTTCTTACGCCCAGATCAACCCTGACTGTGCTGCTTCCGTTGCCTTAGCCTTGTGCGGCTCCCATCCGGCAGTGGCACCATCATCATGTGGCACAGTTCAGCAGACTACCATCGCCAACAGAGTCCCCCTGGTTCGTACAACCACCAGCGAAACACCACGAGCGACCAAATGTCCGTCTCGTCCGGAACCACCGGCGTGGCCAGTCAGCCCGGCCGTCCCCAACACCAGAACTATCACCCCAACGCCAGTACCGGTGCCCACACCGTCCAACGGGTCGAACCGATCCAGAATTACTATACCCCGGCCACATACTTCTACCCGTCTAGCCACATCCACAACCAACCTCTCCACGCGCATCCTCTGTCCCAAAATCCCCCGACGTCTTACATGTCCGCCACCCTCACCTCCCCACCACCAGGAGCACCCTTCCAACCGCCCCCGTCCCTGACCTCCACCCTCCTGGCCTCTTCCCCCCAACAACTCTCCCTCGCAACACAGCACCCGTTCCTCCGCATCGCCGGCCAGGGCCACCTCCCCAAACACACGCTCTCGCGCTGGCTGTCCCAGGACCGGCTGTACGCCCAGTCGTACATCGGCTTCATCGGCAGTCTGATCGCCCGCGTCGACCTCCCCTACGTCAACATCACCGACAAATCGACCTCCCTGCGCTGGCGGCTGGTCAACTGCCTCACCCGCGCTCTGCAGAACATCCACACGGAGCTGGCCTTCTTCGCCAGCACGGCCCAAAAGTACGGCCTAGACTTGGAGGCGCCGCCGCCTCGCCGGGATGGCGTCTTCACCGCCGAACCCGCCACCAAGCAGTACATCGACTTGTTCCGCGCGTTCTGGACAGATCCGAGCATGAGCCTCCTCGAAGGCATGGTCGTGCTCTGGGCGACTGAGACAGTGTATCTGCGGGCATGGGGGTATGCCGCGTCGTTTGGGACTACGACCACGACCACGGGCTCGGCTCAGAAGCAGGGCCTAGAGGACAGCGACGGAGATAGGGACCGCGATCGGAAATCGAAAGCCTTCTCCGACGGCGTCATGTCCGAGTTGGAAGGCAGTGAGGTCAACACGACGTTGAGCGGCACGACCGGCATTGCGAATGAGGACCAAATCCAAAATCAGAATCAGAATCAGACCCAGAACGATGGCAATCAGAACCAGAGTGGTGGGAATAACAACACTCCCGCCCATTCCGCCGATCTGGACGGCGGGGCGTTGCGTGACGCCTTCATCCCCAACTGGACGAGCAGGGAGTTCGAGGCCTTCGTCGCCGAGATTGCCGAGTTGACGGATCTGCTGGCCGAGAGGGAGGACGCGGTCAATCGGAAGCTGGACGTCTACAAGGCTGTGTGGAGGCATGTCCTTGATGTGGAGAGGCGGTTTTGGCCCGATATGGGTGTGTCAAACTAGGCTTGAGCGTGGACTTGAGATTGAGGTTGAGGTTGAGCTTCAAGCTCCTCGACGTGTGCCCCCTATCTATTGTAGAAGATATGGTACCACAGTACAGCAGTGCAGCAGGACAATCCTCCGAACCCGGACAGAGCAGAGCAGACCTAGGGTCCATCTTGCCCTATGTACCCTTTCCAAACCATATTCGCGACCCCCATCCCGTTTCCATCAGGGTCTTCCTTCCTCCCCTTTTTCTCCAGAATGCCACTGCGTAGTGAGCAGTTCCGTCATCCATGCTCCGAAGGGAGAGCGAGCGACAAGGATCTCTTCCCTCGCCTCAAATTGACTCATAGGCTTCTGATATTCGCGTCGTTGTGTCTTGCTAGCCACGAATGCACAACTTTCGATCGCCACATCCACACAAATTGCACAACCTCACATCACATCACCACACCTTCGACCGCCTACACTAATAGCCGCATGCCACCTTCGGCGTGAGAGGAGTGGCCTCGTCGACCGTCCCCGGGGGCGATATCATGCGTACTGGCTGCACCCATGGCTGTTCGCACATACGTTACCCGTTAAGGAAATGTATATAACGACGCAGGCGGACCACCGACGGACGTTTTTTTTTTACAGACCCATTTTCGGGCAAATGCATGTCTTCTTGCCCTACATTGCCGGCCTGCTCAAGTGAAGGTGAGGTGGAGGCAGAATTTGGGGCCGTGGGAATTCGCCTGGTCTTGAATTTTCGCCATTCACGCCTGGGGCTAGGTCCGCAACGATGCTCCGCGCCAGAGGGATCTTGGACGAGCTGACTTGCTTCCATATCGTCGAGTTACTGGCTGTGTGTGGCTCATCTGTCCTGATTGGCATGTCTGCCTCCTTGCTCCTGTTTGTAACTGGCCTTGGCAGTTTTTCGCGATTACCGGTCACAGTATCTGGCGCGCAGTTGCTGAGTTCCATACCACGTTGTCTTATTACTCAAACACACAGCATCTCGGCTTATAGAATTTATTTCATAGTCCGTCCGGGAGGCCGAGCAATATCCAGGGTCAGCAGATGAGATCCATGGCAGTGCAAGCTTCTGAGGTGTTCAGATATCTTGTTCATATATTCACAGAATTTATCCTCGTATGGCCCTTGCCGAACCCTCTAGATGGCCGGACGTTGTCGGAGTTCCACAATCCCATGACTGCGCCCGTGTCGGTGACCCATTCTCTCGTGGCGTGGACCGCTGCTTTCGCCATACCGGTATTCTTCCTCTTGTGGCCCTTTTGGAATCCCACGCCCTGCCTGTCGCCTGTGGCATACTCGGAGCCCATGCTTGGTAGGACGTTCTCGCCTGCGCTCAGACTGACGAACAGCGCGAAGGGCACAAGCCAGACACACAGCCCGAAGTAGGATGCGATCTCGGTGAAAGTGGGTTGATCATACACGGGTGTCGAGTACCAATCCCTTCGACTGCTCGGCGGGGCTCCTCGGAATCCCCCTCCTCTATTGGTCGTGTCGCTAAAGTGTCTGAACCATAACCAATGGTTGAGAATGACCAGTGCGCAACTGGACAGGAAGAAGGGGTCGGACAGCTTGACGATAGGAAAGTGTCGGAGATTGGTCGCGTAGACGGCGTGACTCCCTACTCCTAGCAAAATGAGGTGCCAAGGGAAGCCATCGACCAGCCAGAGGAGTAATTGAACGGTGACGACGGCGTAGATTAGTCGCTTCAGGAGTTTCGCACTGAGGACGGAGTGTTCTTCGACGAGTTCAGAGAGGTAGTAAAGGCCCGACGCGATCGAGAGGGTAAGGAACGCGAAGCCCAACACGAGGCCGGCATAGCCCAGGAGGGGCAGAACCCACATGGTGACCGTATGTGATTCGAGGAGGAGTGCAGAGAAGGACGTTGTGATCAGGGCGAGCTGGAAGGTTTGCAGGTGGACATGACCGTGGGCCGAAGTGAGGTCGCGGTGAGGTCGCGGTGAGCTGGGAACAGCGTGTCACGTTCCAGTGAGCGCAAACTGAATCGCAGTTGAGAATTAAACCTCGTTTGTGACGTCGATTAGAGCGTTGACACACGACCAGCAAAGGCAAAATGCTTGGCACTAAAAGACTGGCGTGTCTGGCTACCTGCGGGTTTTCTCGGTTCATGTCTAGCTAGCAGTGACCACAACGTCGACCTCGGCTCCGCCCACGACCACCGAAACCTCCAAGCCCTCACCCCCAGTGACTTTCGTCGTCTTTTGGAGTTCTCCATCAACGTAGGTTGCCCAGGTACCCGGCGTGAGGTTCTTGACGGAAAAAGAAAGATCGCGGCGCTCCCCAGACCAGCTCTTCAAGGTGATAACCATCGCCCGCTTCTCCTCGTCCCAGACTCCACGGAGAAAGTCCACGCCATCACCAAGCGTCAATCCGTCCACAAAAGGCCGGCTCGCCAGAATCTCCCTGGTCCATGGCTTCTCCCACATCATCTTCTGACCGTCAGTTACATTCAATCGCGCATACCCAATCCCAGAATTGCCCGAGTGCGGCTCCATGTGAATCATATTATGCTGGTCATCCAGGAGCCCGTCGTTGCGGGGATAATACAATCCACCATCTTCCCACGTCGGGTTCAGGTGGGAGTCTGCGTACTCCAGTAGGTCCGACAGCTCCTTCTTCTTGCCCAGCTCCGACAGCATCATCAGGAAGCATCCCCAGCTGATTGTCTCGAATGGGAAGAGGGGGTGCACAAACCGGTCCGACTGCTGGCGCGCCTTGTGCAATGTCTCCATGCTCTTTGGATCTGCATTTTCCTCGGCGACGAGGCGCCGAAACGCGGCGGCGACGCGCGTGGGCTGCAGCCTGGTCTTGCCGTCGATCTCAATCAAGAATCCCGTGATTTGGCTGTCGTAGAGCGAGTGCACTTTGGCCGAGTTCCAGGAGTTCATGAAGGCGTTGGCCCAGGCCGTATGCGCGCCTTGGCGGGCTGGCATGGCTTTCTGTTGCTTCAGAGCAAAGAAACTCGGGTACAGGCCGGACTCGCCCAGCATTCCTTTTCGCACCAGCGAGGCTTCGTATTTCTTCAGCACATCCTCGACGTTGTTCGTGCCGTCGCGGCTGTCATTGTATCTCATGGCGATGATGGGGAACTGGTTGCACACGACGAACACGGCGTTGGGCTCGCAGCAGACGCCGACCCAGTCGTTCTCCTCCATCTGTTTAAAGATGACGTCTTGGAGACTCCGGTTGTCGTACAAGAAGTCTTCGTGTCCCATACCCCAGAATAACGGGTTCCATGAGAACTTCAGACTCCCTTCCTTCTCGAACTCGTCCTCGTCGAACAGCATCGCATACAGGCTCGTCATCAGCACCAGGTGGCCGCTATACATGATGTTCTCCTTGATGACGGGATCGGCCCAAGGCTTTCGGAGTTCTTTGAGGTCAGGGTCGAGGAGCTTTCCTCCGTGGCTGGTCGTGAACCAGTAGCCCCACACCTCCCGGCGAAGCATTTTGTGGATGATTCTTCGCAGCAGCACCTTGAAGGCATGTCTCAGCGCCGGGAGTCGATGGTAGTGTGCGACGCCGACCGCATACGACATGGTCGCCAGCTGGTATCGATACGCATCGTCCCATTCTTGCTGGGCCTCCAGACTGCCGAAATGGTGCCATTCGCCATCAGGCTGGGAGACCAGATTATGGAAATGGCGCAGGTGCCCGGCCTGCTGGGCATCGAGCTTGGGGTAGTCCGAAGCCTGGACAGGCGGTCCCGATGAAACGGACAACGTGGTCTTCGCTGTGGTGATGGTGGTAGTACTCGACATGATTGCTGCCAGACGAACCCCCGTCCTGTGGGTGGACGAGGTTAGGAACTAAGTATGTATTCGAGAGTTGTGAGAGGATGGGAGGCCCCTGGAGGCCCTAGTGAGACGGCCTATCCGATTCCGTCCCCGCACGTCAAATCATGCAAGGAGGCGGAATTTCTAGATTTCATATTCCGTAACTGTCAACATCCTCACGAGCACGGGAAGGCTTTTCGGCTTCTGGTGCGGAGTACGGAGCCCAAGACTCTCGAATGAGAGCCGAAGCCGAGTCTACAGTTCCACTGAAGATACTTTGGAGAGTCCTACAGACTTCATAACCGCCTGACGACAGAACCCCTCGACCCCCAATGGCAGGACCTGGTACGTGCGTAATTACCGATATATCGGGCCGCGAGCAGCGAGGCTTCCTCTTTACCCAGCGGCCTTACCTGTTCTCTGGGCTGCGTATTCGCTTCTTGTCATCGCCATGGCTTGCGAGGGTGTCCCAGCCGGTAAGTTGCTGCCGTGCCCACAGTTGCACAGGACCAATGGTCTTACACGGGGTCAAAATCCGAGGTTCGCAATACATACAGTACCCTATGGAACACTTCCTGCTTGGGGGGCCGTGCTCACGCGATGAACCCGCCTTCTTTGTCGAGAACATTCTACGATGGGATTTGAGTGACACTGACACTCCCGGGCTGCCTACCGGGCCTCTATGCCAGCGCGCAATCGCTTGCTGCCGGCCTTCAGGTGCCAAGACTGATCAATGCAGCGATATATCGACGTGGTTGTTACCGGAGCCTGGGAGCACGGGATCGCGACACCATCCAGCTACCTACCCCACATGGGATTATTGTTCATGAGTCGTAATAACAGCAATGCAGCGCGGGGCGGCGGTTGGAAGATCAGGCTTACTCTGGTCCAGCATGGTCCATCGACCTCCGGTCCGGGGATGCACTGTTATGATTACTCTTCATCCAGGTCGGGGCGACTTCGAGTGGACAGGAGGTTGATCGACACCAAGAAGCGAGTACGCGGCGCTCCTTCATCGTGTCCTTGGACTGGCGGTCCTATTGGGGGAAGCTCCCGAGTCATGCGCCGGGTGAAGCTCCAATGGCGCTGGAGTAAGGGATCCCGCATCGTTGAAGAATGGGATAGATGGGTTCAAGCTGTGGGCTGCAAAGTATTCCGAAGCCATGAAATGGAATCTACAGGGCCATCACCACGGTCTGGGAAAATATCTAGATCAGATCAGATCCCGAAAGCGTCGATCCCGACCGCGGGCTGTCTCAAACAGCACCAAAATCCCACTTACCGCGAGTCTGTCGATAGGTTCCCCAAGCTCTAGAACTACTCGTGATCAAGACCTGGGTGCTGTTCGGATACGCAAAGCTTTGTCCCACATCTTACACAGTACGTATGGCATATTGAGCCCAAGTGGGGAAAGTCCTGAGCGCTGCTTAGGTTTGATGATTGCCCATACTGCTGATGTGGACGGCCGGACGCCTCATGATGAGCTCGTGGTTTGCGAGGACTGATACCCGGCCGGTGTCGATCTAACATGAAATTATGTTGTCATGCCACGATGAAACGACATTCATACCCGGCACTCGCATCCACGCGGCCCGGTGATGATTGGTTAGTTCCCCTTCTTGCAGCCACACTCCTATTCCAGGATAATCTCGCGCCAGCGAGCCCTCCAAAAGGCTGCCCTGAAGACCTTGCCCAAGCCAACCCTCTCCCATCCTCGCTCTCCATGTTTTAGGAGCAGAACGTTGACCAGATCCCATTCGGAATCTTCCCTCTCTTTGGGGATATAATATGTCCAGGTCTTGCATTCATCCTCCGTGAACGACTTGGCCTCCGATATTGCAATGAATTCGTGTCTGCCGTTGATGAAGTCCTTGACCTGCTGTTGCCCAAGGACGATGGTTCCGCACCAGTCCCTGTTGTCATCGGCAATATTGCAACGTCGAAGGTCCTTGGGCAACGAATTGTCCTTTTCCCATCCGTCCATGGGAATGACGTAAAAAGAGGCTTGCCATGTCCAAAATTGCAATATCGGTTGGTCTGGGAACTCAGGATTCGGACTACCAACGGTCTGGAGGACGCGATAGGGGTTTTCAGGCAGGGTTTTGCGGAAAGGCTTCTTCTGGAGTGCCCGGTATGTTACCGGAAGATGGCGGCCATACGCGTCGACGAAATAGCCTTCACGCCGGCCAGATTCGAGCGGCACGGTGGCTTGAAGTGAATCTGCCTCATCGCCTTCATGATCTCTAACACGGATATCGTTGTCCCGGTTCTGGAGAGTCTTGATTCGATATACTGGCGCGAGCGTAGAGGGTTTCCGCTCCTGACGTACAATATACTCCTCTCGAGACTGCTCTCGAGGACCCGGAGGAGAGTAATGGTGAATTTCGCTTCTTTCTCGATGTTCGGAAGGGAAAGCGTTTCCTTCCAGATGACGATCATCAATTCGGTTGATATCTGAGCCAAGATCTTCGGTGCCAGATCGGGGCCGGCTTCGAGTCCTCCTACGGTGACCTGCGCCATGTTCCACTCGAACTATGGGGGGCCGATGAAAACCGCTGAATGCCTCATCACTTCTAGAATGGTGAAATGGTGACGGTGGTGACTGTGGTGGTGGAGGGCCGCGCACCTCTCTTTCGTAGTGAGATAAATGTCTTGGTTCTCCGTATCCGTCCACATCTACTACATAAGTAGTCGCACCATAGCCTCTCCATCGCACTTCCGTACTGTTGTCCATGAGACCATCCCGGCCTGGCCATATTGGCCTGAGATCCCCACGCCCATCTCTGATATACCAATCGATCCAGGTGTGGTTCAAGAGCCACTCATTCAAGTTCGCGACGCATTCCCCAACCATTCCTGGGTAGTAATCCATGGTAGCTGATTTCCAACCACACCAGGACCAACTAGGAAATTTGGTGTCTCCCTCCACGGCAAAGTTGCTATCAACGCGACGGTCGACCGAGCCCCTTCCCTCCCAAAGAAGACCAAGGTCAAAATGTGAACTTGGGAGACCGAAGATAAACGGTGCCCGAAGAGTAGCTTCCATGAGATTTGAGATGCCCTTGTATGCAGCCAAAATGTCCCCGTCTCGTGTAATCTCCCTGGCAGTATAAAGGCGCACGCTCTTGAGATAGAACCAAACAGCCCGCCGGTGGATCTCGGGGAGGATCCTCGATGGCGCATCTACCAAGTCCAGCGACCAACCAGCGCCCAGTTGATCCGCAAATATATCTTCCGACATGCCTGTGGACCGACACTGGAAATATACGCGGCCTTCCGAGAAAACGAGACAGCGTCGTGACAGTAAACGTTCTTGAAAAGTCCAAGCTCGACTGTTCCAAACAGAGTTCCGAATTCTCGTTTCTGGTGGGTGGGATATCATGAGAGTTATGTTCCCGCATTGTTCCATGATTTGCTCTTCTCGACTCAGCTCGGGGTGCATAGCCCTCAATCCAACTGAGCTGTCTCCCCCGTCAGCTGCGCATATTGTGGCTATGGCGTTACCGTAAATGGCATCCATGTAGTCGCAATTGAGCTTGAATGAACGCGTCTTTTGGACCACACACAAATGATCTACCCACAGGTAGCGTAGACCGAGGCGTTGGACAAGGCTGATTGCATCCTGCGTCACTTTGGGAAAGTCCCCGACGTGCTCCTCCAGCCCTCCAGGTCGGCGATGGTGCAGCACATTCCCCAAGTCGGTCATATAAGCTCCTCTGTCAGATTGTGGGCCCCAAGCATAACTCAACGCTAGGTATGGTTCGTAGGCGAGTTTTGACCCATCACTTGCAACATAGACAGGGTGGTAAGAGCTAGCCGTGAAATGTTGGTCCCACCCCAGCCTTCGGAAGGGAAGAGACGTCAAGGTCATCGTCACCACGTCAATGACGCCGAAGAAGGAGCTCCGAATCATTTCGCCAAAATCGCTAGTGCACTTCATCGGGAGCCTGCAGTATCCCTCGTGAGTTCCACAGCAAAGGTCAAGCCAGCTTCGCATGAGCGCCTTCTTGTCACTGCTGGATTCTATTGGACGGCCAAGGAATAATACCTCGTTGATGAAGTTCTCCCTCGCGTCCGAATGTGGATGGCTCGATGGTCCCACGTAGAACACGAAATGCGCATCCCAATGTTCGAGGTCGGATACATCCCAGGTGATATGGATGCGACGAGTGCGCGGTCTCATGATACCTTGCGTCCGCTCGCGCCCATCAATCTCCCAATTCGTACAACAATTTGCATGTTGACGCAGCTGGCCGCCTGGGTCCTTCTTGGTCGCGATGGACTTTACAACAAGCCAGCAAAACGGGCAAGAGTCGCTAGTCGAGATGATGTCTTTTAAAAGCCCCAGCTTTCGCTTCCCAGATCTTGAGTTTAGGTCGTCTTCTCCCAGCTTCTTGGAGCCGCGATTAAAGACGTGAGAATCTCGCCTTGGTAGCTCAACGTTGCGTTCGACGAGAAATTTCTCGATTCCCAAGCCAAGCCCTTTGCACTTCTCGCATAGTCTCTGGGATCTAGGGATTAGGACAATTCCTGAGGTGAGATTTTGCATTGCCATTACCTTTTCTCCGTTTCCCTTCAAGGAATGCGCCCTTGGCCTAATGACATCGTCCTCGGCGACATGGGCCTCCACGAACGAAACCTTTTTGATACACGGTGACTTGGTGTCATTCCCACCGCCGCCCCCGCTCGGCTTCGGCTCCATGCCGCCATTGACGTCAACGTTATCCGCCATAATTAGCTGACAGATAAAGCAAGCACATACAAAGACACATACTCTAGGCGGCGGGGATCAACAATGAGACACAAATATATCGGTGGTCGAGTATGAGTACTGCACATTGCTCTTGCCTGATAAATTCAAGGAGAAGCTAGGGGCGATGGTTTGCATGAGAAGCGCGTAAGGCGTGCCGTGCTGTTGCACAGCCGATGCGGCTGAAGGAGTAGGTGTCATTGACCCCCCAAAAAGGGTCGCTTTGCAGGCCTTGTGCATCTGCGAGGGTGTGGTGAGCTTGTTGTCAGGTGCCTATTGGATGCAAATCTCGGCGATATTGAGGGATGAGTTATGTCTGGGTATGTCCTCGCGAGGCTATGAATGCACGCTTCTGATGCATCGGTATTTGGTTCTTCACAGCACCACAACGTATCTACGAGCTATGCCTTGCCCTGTTTGAGTCTTGGGTGAGGCGCGAATGAGGTGAGGCTCTCAACCGGTCTTGGCATGTTTGGTATTTGATGCGAACGAACTAAATTAGTCAGCAATGTGAGCTAGGAGCCGCATTGACACTTCCACTTCCCCGGTGGATTCTCTTACAAATAGCAATGGACGGGCACACGGGGGACCGCCGAAGCCGTGAGGTTAATTCATCGACAACACTCCACATGAAGGACGTCGTGAGAACGAAGTAATGGACGGGAATGTTGGGGCAGGAAGAGTAGGCTGGCGCTGGCGCTGTCCACGGCGACACGCTTGCGAGATGCGACGAGGTGTTCCGTCCTCTGATCTCGGCGACATCCCATGCAACCATGTACGTGGGCCTGCAGCACCCAGGAATCTTGAGTGTGCGCGATGGATTGAAAGGGCCGCCATCCTCTCGTATTTGTTCAGTATTGTACATATGTTTTGTTTGCTGCCTCTTCTGTCGAAGATCTCTACCATGTACCAGTCACCGAACGCCTCATATCCTCGTGTCTGTACGTTCAACTATCGGCCCCCGCTGCTATGGCTGCTCCAGTCGCGATTGTCGGTGGTCTGGTCCTCGTACTCGACCCGGTAGTCGATCGAGTGCATGATAACGCCGTCCGTGAGGCCTTTCACGCTTTCCGACGTGTTGTCGGGCTGTCGGCCGCCAGCGCCGCGCGAGCGATTCCTCGCCGTGTTGTCTCTCAGGACCTCGTCGTCGTCGGGGTCACTGCGGCTGCGCGCAGTCGAAGTGATCTCCGCCTTGCTGGTAGAGGACAAGCCCAGTTTTGTGGCAATCTTGCTTCCCATCCCGCTGCCCATTGCATATGTACCGCTATCTCCGAGACCAGTCTTGCCGCTGGAGTGCTCCAACTCGAAAGGCTCAGATATGGTAATGGCACTGAGACCGGCCGCCCAGTCGGCGAGGAAACGTTTGATGGAAGGAATGCAAGCCGTAACGATGGACAGGTTTAAGGCGCAGGAAGTCCAAACAGAGGGTACGACTGCGAACCAGGGGCGATCCTGCGGGGTCGAATGGTAGAAATCGTCGTATGCGACGATCGAGACGGCAGTGAATATGGGCGTGCTGAAGACTTCCCGTCAGATGATGTGGAGGCAGCGCAATGGGAGCACTTACAGCAGTCTGATTGCGAACAGCATAATCACCATCCAGCGCTTGCCCGCATTGACCTGCACTGACCGCATCATAAAGGCAGGCAGGAGAACGATCCCCACGTCTGTCACAATATCGATAGACCTCAGCGCCGCTTGCATTGCGTACTGGTCAATGCAAGTCTCTGGACCTGAGTTCGGACCGAGGACCCAACGATCAGGCCCGGAGCACTGAAAACCCAGTACAAACACGGCGACGACACCCCACACAGCAATGACTCCAAGCATTGCATAGCAAGCCAGCATCACAAACCGCAGAGGTTTGATCGCAATGACGAGCAGAGTCACCGAGGCTTTGGCGCACGCTAATGCTAGAACGAGCAGAATGTTGGACGCGAAGAACAACTGGAACACCATCAGCGCCAGATGTCGTGGTCGGGTGTAAAACAAGGGCACCTACCTTGCTCAGCTGGACGATATCTGAATCCTGAAGATCCGTAACGTGTCGTCCCAGGCCATGGTCCGTGGCCAGTGCTAAGGTTATCGTCTGGCCGAATGCAAAGACCTGCGCAAATATTAGCCAAAGGCGAGCCAAAATAAGAGTTCTGGTCAGAGCATACTATCGCTGCAATAATGACGGCATCGTTCAAGCCAAAATTTCGGGTGGTTGCAAACCTGGTCCAGAGTTTGACGACGACCGTCAAGGTAGAGATGATCAGAAGGGTGACCGCCGTTGCCAATGCGATCGGACCTCGATTGTTGGCCGTGATATCTTGGAGCGGCGGAAGGAGTGGCTCGTAGAGGCCACCATCACTCCCCGACATGTTGAGAGGTCTGGTTGCGCGGGATGGTTGTGTCTTGCACGTCGGAGAGTGTTCTTGACGGAGTGGCAGTCGACACCAAGGGAGAGGATATTATGGTATATCGCTGCGGATCACTCTAGTTTCGAGGCGGATTTATGGGTCGAACGCCCAGACACCACGTTGTGGTGAAGAACTTACTGGCCAACAGTCAAGGCGCTAGACAGTTCCACAGGAGGTTCCCAATGCGCTGAGAACGTGCAAAGGGTTGTTGTACGTAGTCAAAAGCTATCCCCTGCCGGATGTCAGGAACATGGCATGCTAATGCAGAATAGAACGCCAACGCAATCCCGGTTGCTTGTTTCCCTTGGAACGGCGCCATTGATTCACTTACCAGGTCAGCCTTCCCAACCACGTCCTGAGTTGGCCTCTGGTTCAGGTCGCTTGGCTTCGACCCTTCTCAGGATGCCTCCGTTAGCGAGGTTTGGTGTCTAGAGATTGTACTGTACGGGGTACTGTAACATTGACCGAACCCGGGGGGTTACCTTTGATGATCGACACGCTCCTCTCTTGTTGAGGTCGGTGCTCCGTGTTGATGCAGGAACGAAACAATCAGGCGAAGCGATTCCGCTTGAAACAAAGAGCAGTCGGACTTTAGGCACCGAGTAGTAGCCTGATTACTAGCATTCAGCCTCTCAGCATTTTCTCGTACTCGTCCGTAGACAACCACCATTCGTCTTCGTCTAGGGTCTCGGATGGCGCACATCATACATCCGTGCAGGGTAATTAATGGATCCTGCTGAGCCTTTCCTTTCTGGACTGCTGGCGTGCATTCGCTTGCGAAATTGCTGACCAGTTTAAGTCGAGTAGTTGGATATTCCTTCGCCCCAGAGGCTTCTGGCCGGATGCTGCGACCCTGCAATGGGGATGCCGCTCATCGAGCCAGCCTCGGACGTGCCTACCTCGTAGACTCTGATCAGAATCACAGTGCGCCGCTGATCTCTGAAGGCTGCGATGATCTGGACGATATGCCTCTGTTGTCTGATTCGAGAGCCATCAAACAAGAGGACCCACGGACCTTGGCAATGCAAATGGCCCAGGCGCGCCGCCCAGGCGTTCTTGGATTCAGAGGAAGCAAACCCGGTGGATAGCACGACGCTAACGGAACAAAGCGGCCCCTTAACAAAGGCCTGGGGAAAGCGCAAAGTTCGAGTACTTGGTCCACCCAGCGACAACAAAATGCCATTGCTTCGCTTGTCGATCGCGGCTTGGTTTAGGCCCAAGGTCACATCTGGACGAGAGGGCGGATGGCGTATGGAACATCGACGGTTTCAACGACCGTCAGGTCATCGTGGCACGCCACACAGACGCGACAGGCTGAGACTGGCTGCTATCATTGCCGATGGAATGCGGGAAGAGCCAATGTGAATTGTACTGGCAAGGCGTCAGAGCTCACGACTGTCCCTCTTCTCTAGTTGCTGTTTCGATGTTGGCGCTAGAGGGAGATAGGCACAGATCGACGCTCGGGGAACCAGGGTGCGCGTCCGGTTGTTCCCGCCCAGTCACAACTAGCGGGCCGCGGCACTCTAACGCTGTACGTACAGGTTTAGGCACTACCGCGCATCAACGGAGCCTCCCTGCACCAATCGCGGGCGCTGGTTGGGCCTGGGGACCCTGCCGTCTCTTATCACGCAGGATCAGACTTGTACGGGGTAATGCTGCTTTGGTGTTAGGACGGCCTGTACATGGCCTCGATTGTCTCGCGCAGACTGCATCTCCTCAGTAGCTCACGCCGCCCGACTGCTTGACATCGGATGTCGCTCTTGGTGGCTCAATGTAACAGTACGCGGCAGTGGAGAACTTCGCCCTGGCTCGACTTCGCGGGCAGAGATCAGGGACTGTGCTACTCGGACACGGGCGATCGGTTCCAGGAGGCGTACAATGTTTCTTCCTCACCGTCAAATCGTCCTCTAGACGAGGCCATTCCATTGGCGGGATGTTCCCAGACCTCCACCCCTACTTTCCTGGGCAATTCTGGCGTCGCTAACGAGGGGACCCAGTATACTCGTACCGATCGAGGCATTTGTTTTCCGCCTGCTGGACTCCGTACCTCTTATCAACCTCGCCGCTCCTTCGAACACCCACGTTCTTCAGCACGCTTTGCTTGCCCTGCCTTGGATTAGACCCAGTTCGGCACGTTGGCCACGTTTTTTTCAGGGGAACTTCGGCAAGCATAAGCTGCAGCTTCACTCTTGTCGTTCCTTCTTCTTTCCTTCTCACCCCTCAGTACCTTCTTTTGCAAGCTCAGCCGCTCGCGTCAGTGTCTGCGCCCAAGATGGAGTCCCACGAGATGCTTCCCGTCAAGACGGCTCAAGTCAACATCGAAGATGAGAAGAGTCAATTTGCGACCCAGTATCCGGGCCACAGGACAGAAGAGACAAGAAACACTTCGACACGAGTCCGAGTACGTAGCTGGAAACGAGTCCATGGACACAGAGTACTGACCGCGACGGCAGAGACTGTTCAGCTTTGCCCAGATCTTCTTCTTTGCGCTCAGTTACATGTCATCTTGGGAGGCCATTTCCTCGTACGCTCGGTCCTCGATTGTCAACTTGGCAAGTGCTAACTGGACTCAGAAACATTGCATTCTTTTTCTGGAATGGTGGTCCTCGCGCTCTCTCGTTCGGCTACTTCATCGTCATCACAGGTGTTCTGTGCCAGGTAGCCTCCATGGCTGAGATGGCGTCCGTACAGCCCATCGCAGGTGCACAATATCACTGGACTCACTACCTGGCCCCCCCCGCCCACCGACGATTCATTACTTGGATGCAGGGTTGGATCACATGGTTCTCCTGGATTTCGCTGCTGGCTGGCGTGGCCAATATTTCTGCGCTGATGATCCAAGCTCTTGTCATCGCAAGCTATCCAAATTACGTCCCTCACGGGTGGCATGTGACCTTGATCATCTACGCCTTGCTCATCGTCCAGGGATTGATGAACCAGTTTGCCTTCTGGACCATCCCGTGGATTGAACTGTTGTCAGGTCTTCTCCACGTCATCATGTGGATTGTTTTTGTCTCGGTGTTGGTCACCTTGGCCCCCCGGCACAGTGCAGATTTCGTTTTCTTGCAGAAGACAGCCCTTTCTGGATGGAACAATGAGTACGTCTCCTTCAACTTGGGCATGCTCACGGCCACCTGGGGATTCGTCGGTAAGTAGCAACCTTGTAGAAAAGTTTGGTCAACATGTTCTGATCTGGAGATGACAGGATTCGATGGGGCTGTCCACATGTCCGAAGAAGTACGAAAGGCGCGACATGCTGTGCCGAGAGCCATGTTCTGGAGTATCGTCATGAACGGGGCCCTTGCTTACGGCATGGTTCTTGTCATTCTGTTCTGCTGTGGAAATGTCGACGACCTCCTGGGTTCGGGATATCCGCTGCTCCTGATTTGCATCAACGCGACGCAATCTGTCAAGGCTGGTTCGGCAATGGTCGGTCTGTCATTGATTGTCACTCTGGCCTGTAACCTGGGCAGTATTGCATCTGCTTCTCGCCTGACCTGGGCCTGGTCTCGCGACGGGGCGTTGCCAGCCTACTTCGCCAAAATCGACCCGAAGCACCGCATCCCCGTCCGGTCGGTCTGGTTGCCAGTGTTTATCGTCATGCTCTTGGCTCTGCTCAACATTGGCAGCAGCATTGCATTCAACGTCATCGTTGCTCTCTCGACACTTGGCTTGTACCAGTCTTACATGATGGCCATTGCCTGCATGCTGTGGGCTCGATGGGACAGGCGTGTCGAGCCTTCTGGATGGTCTCTCGGTCGATTCGGCGTATACATCAACATCTTCGCGGTCATCTACTCTGCATACATCATGGTCTTCCTGTGCTTCCCGTCGTTCCTTCCGGTAACGGCTTCGGGCATGAACTATGCGCTCCCTATCAACGCCTTTGTTCAGCTGATGGCGGTGGCACTCTGGTTCATCTGGGGAAAGAACAACTGGAAAGGACTCAACAAGAACGTTATTGACGCTGTTGTGGCTGATTCGGACCGAAACACGAAGGATTAAGGGCCAGGAGACAACATCACAACGTAAATTTGGAGAGCTCACCTTTTGTATCTGGATTCTCGCTCCAGCACACACCCTCTTTTGACAACCACTTGCCCCCGCCTCGGAAGTCGTACGGGCAAAAGTTGGAACTGGCGTACAATAGGCGGACAACTTGCTTCTGCGTGTCAACATAGAACAGAGACTTTGTACATAAAAACACAGGCTTTCAGCCTATACAAAACCGGCCGTGTAGAAATTGCTACTACGTAGACCACAAGCTGCCTTCCACATCATTTCGATTGACATCGATGGTTCGGTGCAAAGGGTTGGACATGCAGAGACCCTAAAATTGTAACGGGGAGACTTGCGGAATTAGCGTTGTTCCTGTCCATAATGCCACCTGCCGCCCTTACGGTGTTTAATCGAACCGGGATGCAAGGGACTTGACACCGCAACTTTGACTACTCCGTATCAGTCAAAGACGGCCTTGTCATGATGGCCGCGCAAGCCGTGCACTGTGACACATTCTAGGCTAGGATTCTGCCTCGCTTCGCCGTCCGTGCCGCCAACCCGACCCATGATCTGCCCGAACCGATGGGCAAGAGACGAACCCACACTTGAAGCTGCACCAAATATCATAGGAAACAGTCTAGCCCGTACCGAGTACAGGGGGACAACGCTGTTGTGCCGGACCCAAAGTTGCACTTTGGCCGATTGCGTGGCATGGCGATACACTTCGACGTGATTGCGATCTCTGCGTCAGACAGAGCGGCCTGATGCCGTCTTTGCAGGCTGGGAACATGTCGGTGTTACAGCCTGGCACTCTTGTCCCATACGTACACCTTTACGAGTACGGGCCTGGGGACGCCCTCGGCAGGAAGAGATGAGTATGAACGGAACGGCTCGGCGACTCACCGCGGTCGGGCCGCTTCTATTGCCACTCACTCCACCGCCTTCGCTTGTAAGCAGAGAAGTGGTATTACTGTGTACTCGGTGCGAGTACTCCGTTCAGTGTAAGGGGGCATTTAGGTAGCGCGAGAAGTGGGGAAGAGGCCGGCTCCGAAAGTCCCTCCATCAATTATCCTACCTGACTGTAGCGAGATCACCACTGTTACCGTTGAAGACGGAGTCGTCGCGCTCAGGTCGGCCACCGTTTGCGAAGACTGTGAAACCGTGCTGGCCAGGTTGTTGTTGGTGCTAATGTCAGAGACGACGATAAAGTTGGCAGTGCATGCCATCTGCGTGGCTGCAACAGGGAGGAAGAATTAGGTGAGGGTACAGGCTGGGTTGGGTCGATGATGAACGGCGCCCGGCAACCATATTCCGCGCCGTCTGCTGTGAGCTGCCTGGCGCCAACGAGCGTTGTCGTTGGTACCAGCAGACGGTGCGGAAATCTCTTGACCCGGCACTATGTTTACCACGTTGTGCGACTGGCATGCCGGGACCGTGCTGGCCAAGGTGGAGATCGTCGTCGTCGCAATACAAGGTACTTGTAGTGGTCACTGTGCTCGTGGTGCTGGTGATGGTGGATGTTGGCACTGCTGAAGTACGGAGTTCTGGAGCCGGTACGAGGTATCTGTGAGGACCATGGTGATAATATCCTGCACCGCCATTCAGGTGAACTCTGTCAAGGAACTCTCTGAGATTGAAATACTGAACCTACCGTCGTCTCTTACTGACTGGTAGAACTCGTGACGGTGGAGGTCTTGCGCGTCGGGGTTGCGAATGAAGCCGGCGGAGTCGGAGTGACGGTTACCACGTGTGCGCCATATGTGTGCCTCGAGACGATCTCTCACTCAGCTCCTACGACCCAGGGTGAGCATTGGGCGTCATCATCCTTGGCTCCATGCTCATCCTGGTTTTTGCGCAGTCTCTATTCCGTGGGGATGAGGGCGCTGCACAAGGCTGAGGTTATGTAATGAATTCTGGCGAGGCTGAAGCGGCCCGCTTCATGTTTGTGCGGAGCAACAATTTGGGTCCCGCTCCACAAAAATTTAAATCCCATCGTGTTCCTTCCTTTACCTCCAGACTGCGCAAAATGTGCTCTCAATAACAACCATCCTGTGCCGCTGGCACTCCCATAGAGCTGCCAAAATTCAAGTCAATCTTCGTCTTGCTATCCAGCATCCGCGGTCAAAATGTCCCGCCCCGAAGACCTCCTTCCCCCGGACCTATACTACGATGACACTGCCTCCGCCAAATACACAACGTCCTCACGCATCCAGGCCATTCAATCCTCCATGACGCACCGAGCGCTTGATCTCCTCGACTTGGACACTCCATCTCTTATCCTCGACATCGGATGCGGCTCCGGGCTGTCGGGCGAAATCCTCTCCGAAGAAGGCCACATCTGGGTGGGCATGGACATTTCGCCGTCGATGCTGGACATCGCGCTTCAAAGAGAAGACGTCGAAGGGGATTTGTTCCTTGCAGACATGGGCCAGGGGATACCATTTCGGGCCGGCAGCTTCGATGCAGCAGTGTCGATCAGTGCGGTGCAGTGGCTGTGTAATGCGGAGAGCAGCGGCGTGAGCCCCGAAGGCCGGCTGCGCAGGTTTTTCGACGGCCTATACGCTTCGCTGAAGAGAGGTGGGAGGGCGGCGTTGCAGTTCTATCCCAAAAACGAAGCCCAGCGGAATATGATTTCCCAGGCGGCTGTGCGGGCGGGGTTTGGAGCGGGAATTCTGGAAGACGATGGCGGGACGAAGAACGTCAAGACGTATCTGGTTCTGAGCGTCGGCGGAGGAGATATTACCGAGCGGGTGAGGGGCATGGAGGGCGTCGATGTGGAGGATGGACGCCGGATCAGGGAGGCGAAGATAGCGATGAAGGGTAAGGGGGCCGCCGGTGATACTAAAGGGAGTAAGGCCTGGGTGTTGCGGAAGAAGGAGAAGATGAGGGGTAAGGGCAAGGCAGTCAAGTTGGATTCCAAATACACAGGCCGGAAGAGGGGACCGAAATTTTGAACGGGTCATACGCCTTGCCCTCGCCTTTGGCCATGATTGAAATGATGAGATGAGGTGAAATGAGAGCACGAGGACATGTGTCGCCAATCGATCTCGGGTTGACCGAAAGCACCTGCTGGCGTCAAAGTCGGCACATCGAGCAACACTTGAACTGGTCAGGGCGAGGCCGGAAAGCTGCGTTGCCAGCGACGGCGCTCCGTTCGACCATAACGACCGAGGCAGATGAACCCGACGACGTGGGTTGATGCTACGCTCACACAGAAGAGCAGGTCGTCTTGTGCGCAAGGTCGAGGCAATCGTGCAGAGCAGCACCGGTCTGCATACTGAATGCTCGCAAATCGATATCTTCAGAAGCGAAGAGCAGAACACAACAGACCAGAACAGAAGGGTGGAAAGTTTTTGCAACAGTACCTGCTGCGTTACATTGCAATCAGGATTGATTCGCCGCTGTGAGGCCGCTATTCGAGCAAGCGAGTCCAGTGCGCGCCTCCAAAACATCCCTCTTTTCAGCAAGACGAGCACCATCAAATCCAGCAATCCAACATGTCCAGTTCGAGGACTGAGTATGTATGTATCCAGTCCCATCATTCCCCATGTCGTTCGTTATTCGTGGTATCATCAGCCCGGCCAGCGCCTTGCTACTTTGCTCATCCATTGATCACCATCCGACGAGTTCCTGCATCTTGCAACGAGCTCAAGTACCTTCATCCTGGGTGTCGGCCTGGATTTCTTGATCTTCGTCACCGTCACCACCACTACCGGGAGCAGGCACACTGGTCTTTGACTTCTTGCTTGGTGTCTCTTCTCCGACGGTGACCTTGCCTTTCTTGGCGGGGGACTTTCTCTTCCTGGTTGGAGTTGTCGTGGTGCTGGTGTTGGTTTTGGTCCCTGCAGTTGCTTTTCCAGCAGAGCCATCACCATCACCCAAGTCGACGATGCGATCATTCACAAAGTCATAGCCCAGGTCCTTGACCATTCTGCGGAATTTCTGCTGACTGCCTCGGCAGCGCGGTGGTCAGCATGTTGGACGGACAAGGGAACAGATTTTCGGAGGCCAGCCAGGTCCAGCTTAGCTCAACTCACGCATTGTCTGGTCTCGAGATGCCTTCTTCCGCCGCGATGGCTTTCCAATCCGGCTTCGACGTCTCGGTATGCTTCAGCACGCGCATCACGAAGGCGATCTTCTCCGCGACCTTCTCTTCTGGCGTTGCCGTGACCATGGTGGATGAGCGGGGAGCGTGATCACAAGTTGAAAGATAGAAAGAAGCTTCCAGGTGGGGCTTAGGTTGAGAGGGTGCTGAAGTTGTGTATGTGTGTGGGTGTGTGTGAGAGAGAGTGAGTGGGTGAGTGAGAGGGACAGGTGAGGGTGAAAGATATGGAAGATGACCAAGCAGGTGAGGCAGAATGTGATTGCAGTCACGATGTTTTAAGGTCATGAGGTACTGTAGGTCTCTCCGTGTTGCTCTCCGCCCCGGCTCTCTCTGTGCAGCTCTCTCTCTGTGTTGGGGGGCGTGTGTTTATGCTCAAGTGGATATCTGTCTGAATAGCTATCGCGACCTTCAGGTATCAAGCATACCTTTCCGGACTGCAAACCCTGTTGTCTCCTCCATGAGTGTGCGTGGGGTGTTGTGTGTATGTCAATGTGTTCGTTGGCCTTCTCGAGACCTTCTTCCAGCGTCATTGCACTGACCACCACATAATCATGAAGCAGATTGCTAGCCAGCCTCAGGTTCCTTCATCCGGGGCTACCTTTCCCTCCTCCTTAATCTTCTCCTCCTCGCCACGACGCTTAGTACCGCCGCCAGCAGGCTGGCTGGCCTTCCTCTTTTTGGTGCCCACCTCGCCTCCAGACGTGTCCTTCTTCACAGGCGATTTTCGCTTCCTTCCCTGCGACGGAGTTGAAGATTGAGTCTGGGTCTGAGTTGCGGTCGGAGCGGCCGGATCTCTGCCAGCTCGTCGGTGTTCTTCCCCGGAGTCCTCCACGACCTGGTTGTTCACGAGCTTGTGGCCTGCTGCCTCGACGATCTGGCGGAACTTGCGCTGACTGTGTTCGTGGGCAGGTGTAAGTCAAGTACTCAATGTGTTAAAGAGGCAGACTAGACAGTGGGCGTGTGGAAGTGAAAACGAGCAAGAGTAGATTGGACCGCGGGCGTGTACATAGAAGTGAAAACTCTGAGAGTGCTGTATACATATTGAGGGGATCGGGGCTTACGCGTTGCTGGGTTTGCTGATTCCTGCTTCCGCCGTGATGATCTTCCAGTCTGGGTTCATCTCGGTGTTCTTCAGCACCACCATTAGGTAGGCGACTTGGTCGGCGTTCAAGTCGGGCATGGTGACGTTTCCTGCTTGGTATGTTGATTCGAAAAGGAGAAAGGATAGATGGGAGATCGGATGTTGGAAGTCCTTCGAGGGAGGAGGAGTGTACGGGTCAAGTGATCATAAACGGTGAGTGTGGATGTGAAGTTAGTGTAAGGGCGAAAGTGCGAGGATGGAAAAGAGAAAGAAGAACCGACAACACAGATACAGACACAGCAAGGCAAGGTGAAGAAGGCTGTGTCCAAGTTCAGGATTGTGATTTCCAACGATCAGACCAACATCTGTTGGCGTCTGTGTCTCCCCAGCTTCAGCACCGGTGAGTGAATGGGCTTTGATATTCATTCAAGCTCCTTGACCAGCACAGTCCAGACCAGACCAGACCACTATGTTGTTGAGCGCCGGTTTTGATATTCAAGAGCGCTTTCATTTCCGAGTCGTTCCTCGCCAAACTCAAGACAATGCTTACGGCGCTGAACATTTGCCTCAGGCTTGTTCATCTTTAGTCTCCTGCTTGACCTCGTCCTTGACCTCGTCCTTGATCTCGTCCTTGACCTCGTCCTTGACCTCGTCCTTGACCTCGTCCTTGACCTCGCTGGCACGCTGGGTGAGCTTGGTCTTTTTGGTCGGAGATCCTGTGGGAGCTTCCTTGCGTGACTCGTCCAAGGTCGTCTTCTCCTTCTTGGTCGGTGACTTTCTCTTCTTAGTCGGGTTTGCTGTCGTACTCTTTGCAGCGTCCCCGTTGCCATCTAGCTCGACGATCTGGCTACCATTCACGAGCTTGTATCCCACTGTATTGGCGATTTCGCGGAACTTGCGTTGGCTAGAAAACTCGGCAGGTAGTGGTTAGTTTTGTGCCTACGTTGATTGTAGACAGCAGTGGAGGTTCTACTCACGCGTTGCCGGGAAGGCTGATGCCCGCCTCTGTCGCAATTGCCTTCCAGTCTGCCTTCAGCTCCGAGTTCTTCAGAACCATCATCACAAAGGCGAGCTTGTTATCTTCGGTCGATGCCATGATTGATGGATTCGAGACGTCTGTGTAATGCTGTACGTAGAAAGATTGGGAAGCGAGGTGCACGAATAGTTAGATCCAAGCTGAGGAAGACAAGAGGGTAGAGAAAGGAAAAGGATGGTCAAGTCTCGAAGCCAGAAAAATCATGAAATTCGAGGTCCGGCATGTGATTACCTTGCGCTCCTCGAGCATCATCTTTATGTGCCTTGCAAATGTGGCCGACACCCACTAGATTCAAATTCAAAGCATGATGAACGCCTCTATTCCATGCAAGAAACAGCTGACTTTTGGTACAGCCAAGCGCCGACAGTGACGTTTGCAAATCAACCAACCCGAACAAGATCAGTTGAGGCCAGAATTTGAGTCGACTTCATCCATCCAAAAAGCAATGCTCATGGTCATCATTCTTTGTCCTTTCCCTCGAATTGAGTGTTTGTAGGCAGCTCCGAACTTTCGGCTCCCGAAGGCTGCTGTTGTTCCGGATCAAATGGAACGATCTTCTCCTCCCCTTGTCCTAAGTCAGGGACGATGTTCATCCCATTCTCATCGACGCGCACGCCACTTCCCACCTTCACATCCTTAGCTTGGAGATTTCCCTCCGCCAGCGGCTCTTGACTCCTTTGCCACCCTGTCATAAAGACTTTACTCCCCGAGATGTCAAACATGGGGAGTGGGTGAGCCTCGGTGTTGAATACAACCGTATCCAGCGGGAAGAAGTCGTCATCTGAGAAGAGAAGGTAGAAATACTTGAGCGTCTCCGCCAACCAGAAACTCTCCATATTGTCCCGCCTTCTTCGGTCCTTGACTGGATTCTCCATGACAGTGTCGATGGAAGTGTACGCATACACCTTCCCTTCGACTTCATCAACCACTTTGGTGTGTTCGCGGAATGCTTCAAACATTTCCCATCCCCATTGCCGGTATTTCTTATCCTTGGTGATGCGATACATGTAGAAGAGGGACTCGACCGTCTCAGGTCGCTGGAGGTTGTGCACGTCGTTTGTGTGGATGTCATAATCGGAGCGCCATGCAGCGTCAGGGTCGTCTGTAAGATCAGCAGACTGTGGTGGTGACCAGTTTGGATCTAGGTGTGCTTGCCACTGCGGAGCAGGGTTGTCCACGTGGAAGTAGGCGATCTCAGGCGCAAGACCAGTCGGCGTCACTTTGTACATGCCCCAACATGTTTTCATCACTTCTTCGGCCAGCTTGAGGTTTTCATCATGTTTGGCGGTCCATCGGCTTCCAAGTCTGGCTTTGGCTTGCTCGACGGTCTGACCACCTGTCACTGCCAATGCGATCGTCCCTGGCATGAAGCACACCAGGTGATCCATTTTGGCGGTCAGGGGAGCATGAAGGCCATTCTGCCTCTCTGCGAGGACGGTTAATGATGCCTGCCTAGAATAGGTGACCAAGTGTTTCTTGATGCCTTCGAGTGCCTCTTCCCACATATCCAGATACACAGTCTCCACACCACCAGTTTGCAGGTATTGTTTGATCAAATATTCGTAATAGCTGTCGCCTCGAGATCCTAGACGTATATTGTCGCCCCGAAACTCGCCGGTCGAGGGGTAAATGTATATTGGTAATAGACCATCTTCACGCTTTTGGGACTCGATGACCTGGATAACCCGCTCCGCCTTTTGCCAGTAAATCGGCTCGCCCGTGATTTTGGCGAGGTGCTTCATCTCAAGTTGCAGAGTTGCAGCCTCAGCAGTGGAAGAAGCGCCTGCATCGTTATGCGAGCCCGCGCCCATGGAGGTATTGAGATTCACCGAGGCGTAGGGTATGCCCGAGGGCGATTCGTAGGCGCCCATGAGGCGATCCGCAAGGTCAGTGGCCTTTTCAATGTAGAGATCTTCGCCCGGTTGGTTGGCGTCATCATCACGTTGCGGCGCAAGGTGCGGGAACGTGGTCGATATATAGTGGGCGGACAGCAAGCCGCCGAGCATGCGGATAGTTGTTTCAAAGGTATTGACTTCGTGGTCCGCTGTATAAGAGAGCGAGGTAGATATCCATTCTCTTGCTTTCGCAACGTGCGAGGTCAGGTTCATCATCATGGCAGTATCCAAGGCGTCCACAATGATCCAACCCATTCCACCCTCGACCATGTTTCTCCCCCTGCGGGACACAGGACGGTACTCATCCATCCCCCAAGCGTATTTCTCGTAGCCTTCCCATGATATCTTGAACACCTCTTTCACGGCCTCCCTTTGCTCTGTCCAGTCCTCGTCATGGAAGAAGGAATGGCGATGCTCCGCCGGGTCATAGTATTGTCGATTGCTCCCAGGTAACCACCCCATCCACCAAAGAAATAGTAACGACGCACAGCCAATCAATACCAGTACTCGTTTCTGCCCCAGCAGCCTGCGGCCTTTCCGCCGGCTTGAAGGGAAATGTGGCTTGTCCTTATACATGGGAAGGTCACTGGTCTCGCCGAATATATCATTGATCTTGGATGTGATGACGCCAGGTGTTCCTCCTTTTGCATGTCCATTACTGCCGTTCTTCTGCCGCCAATATGTGTCTTCGTACGCGCGTTGAGACTGTTGAACGACGGGGACATTGTGGGAGGCTTGGAATGACATTGGAGGGTGAATGAGATCTGCCAAAGGTCCTCATCGAGCTTGCGTATCTGGCAGGGGACCGGAATTTCACAAGGGCGTTTTCAAGGGGAGCGACAGACCAAACAATACATTATAGCAATCCAAAAAGACCCAAGAAGGAACCTGGTGTATAGTGGCACAGGGTCAAGCTAAACGTGGCTTCGAATGGAAATGTGAGGCGGACGGATATTTTGATCCCTTGGCCCACTGCCCAGCCAGCAAGCGAACTGTCAAACCTTCAGTTCACTTTCAGAACCTGTTTTGTATTCTGACCCACAAAGGGCTCATCCTTACGGCACCATCGACGCGCAACAAGGCGACAGCAGTCCAGCTCAACAAGCACATTGGTTCTGCCCAAGCCGCAATAATAGAAACCGCAATGAGCTCGACAGCGCCGCCTGAGCCGCGACTCCAGCATCTTGAAGCCAATGGCAGGGCCTATTTCCCCCTGTCCATGCCCGGAACGGACACTCCATGAACGATTGGCAGGATCCTTTTGACGTCACTTAGCCGCCAGGTTTCCGCCCACCGAGCCGCCCGACAACGAAAAGAGCATTTTGGGAGTGTGCCCCTGCTGGTGACTGGGGCAGTGATTCCTGCTCATATGAAGACGGTGGTAGTACCGGTAAGCAACGTCTATAGGCACCTTTGGCCCCTAATACGCCTAGGCCCTCAGACACGGCACCCTTCCACGTCTCGTGTGATGTACAACAAGAAACCCCAGATACCTGCGAGTGCCAATACTGTGACATCTCGTACATGAGTCTAAGCGCCTAGTCATGTTATCATAGGAGGTGATATCGTCCACTTTGATAGCAGGTATGCGGGGACTATCAGGATCGACTGACGCGCGGCCAATACATCGTTCCACCATGAAAGCAACGTGGGCCGCTCCTCGTACTTGTCAACTGGTTACCTGCGGCCGTGTGGCTCATGACGGACCGCTGGCCCAATCGTGTTCGGTGCGTGTTGACGGCAACGCAGGCCGGTTCGACATGAAGACCAAGAGCTCTATATGCCGGCCTCTGTTGTGAGTTTGATTCGAGAGCTCTCCTGTTGATAGAGGTGGGAGGAAAGACCCGACAATGGCAAGATTAGGAAAAAGCGAGCTTGATGCAGACGACAAATTCGGGACAGTGGTAGCTTCCTGTGCTCGAGCGTTCGATTTCACACTGGTATTCGAACATAGCATCCTCTCCATTGTACCGGATGCCCTCTTCGTCATTATTGCATCTTGTCGAATATGGTTCCTTCGACGACACCCCGGCGCATCGGCAAGCATTGCTAGCAACCAATTGCCAAAGCAATCAACGTGTGCCTGCTAGTCGTTCCTCAGCTGGGGGGCTTTTGGGTCTCTACAGCAGTGCTCGCTCAGTGGCAAGTACTGAACCTATTCCTGCGCCTGTGCTCGAAATCTGCCCTGCTGTCTGCTGCCTCCCCCTTTCCTATCTTGAGCACTACCGTTCGATTCGGCCTTCAACAAGGCTCATTTGCTACCTCCTATTCTCGGTGCTACTCGGCCTTCCGCAAGCTCGGACCTTATATCTTCGTGGGAGAATAGCGTTCCAGTAGGGATGTATACAGCCATGTTTGCTGTCAAGGGAACTCGACTCTCACGCGTATACTCACCATCCCACAAGACACAATACTGGTCCAGCAGAAGACAGCGCGTTTCAACATGGACCCGGATGGAAAATGCACTGATGCACAACTACTCTCGACGTTTTCAAACGTGGGTTTTTGGCCAGTTCTGGAAGACAAAGACGGACTGGACGCGGTTGTCACTTCCGAATCTTTATCGGCGTCACGGAGACAACTCTTCGGCACAGCACGTCTACTGCTGGTGAGGGACAAGAGATGTAAGGCTATTGGTGACGGAAAGCAGTCGCAACACAGCACGGGCGTCGTGCTTCTTCTCGAGCATGCCACAAGCAAACCAGACACCGCAACGAGGAAACCCATCCGACGCCTGTTCCAAGGAGGGCTTTCCGGACATACAATCGTCTCTGCTGTCGCCCCAGATCAAGTTCACACAGACCTGGACAATGACCGAACCGCTGTCCTTGATGACGGAAGTCTGGTTGACTTCGGGCCAGCAGAGGATCCACTTGCAAGGTTCGGTTTTCAGGAGGATGTATGAGGCCGCTGGAAGGGATGAGCTTTGAAACCTTCTACGCAAACCTACTTGTTAGCTCATCTATGAGAACGCAGCTGAAATGATTGCCCGATCACCGGCCTCGCTGTCTGTCCCTAGTCAATGACAGCCCGACTCTACATGTCTCCAGCCTTGGTCAGGCGATCTCTCGTGCTCCAGCACAATGAAGCACTTGAAACAGTTGCAGAATGGTAACGTCTCTACCCCGTACTTACCCTATATAGTAGGTCTAGAACTCTATAGGCGACTCGGGCCCTTTATGCTCTCATATTTATGTTATTCCAACCTCCATTGGCTGTTACTTGCCTTTTCCACCCACCCCCTCCCCGCGATTTCCCCAGGTCGGCCCATATAGCACTGTGGAGGGTCCAATGACAACACGCTCTTTACCAAGAAGACGGAGCTCGTGCGGACATGGGCGGAGGACCGAGACTCTGCACATGTATCACCCCGCTCAGGATCTCCATTGGCGAGGCTGCATGATTCCGGGTCCGCGGCTTCTCAGACGCAGCTTGCTCAAAAGGAATCTTCTATTCATGCTGGCTGCAGCGGGGGTCAGCCGGGTGGCAGTCTGGCCGCGGCAAGGCTGGGATTATCTCGTATATCCGAAGACCTTCCCCTCAAACACACGAACCTGGTACTTCACCGCCTCGATTGTGCTGAACAAGCTCTACAGAGGAACAAAAGCAGCCAGAGCCACCTAGGTCGCGAACAGACCCGCGGAATCAAGCCAGCACGACCATTGACTTGACGCTTTCAACATGGCACTGCTCAGCTCTGAAGTTGCCGCCCGGACGGCCGTGGTCCTTCTCCCTCTACTTGTCATATACTGGCTCCTGTATCCGTGGTACTTCTCGCCCCTGCGAAAGGTTCCAGGTCCCTGGTGGGCAGGCTACACAAAATGGTGGCTGTGAGTATTCCGCAAACCTCTTGATCAATTCCCGTCTTCGATTTGTCCCCCATCCACGCCTCCGGAGACTGACAACGAAGCAGCGTCTACAAGACCTGGGCCGGAGTGCGAGCAAAGACCATCCATGAGCTCCACCTGAAGTACGGGCCATGGGTCCGAATCGCGCCGAACGAGATCTCGACCTCGGACAGCAAGGCCATTACGGCCATCTACGGCGTCAACTCGGAATTCACCAAGACCGAGTTCTACCAGTACCAGCTGCGCGGCATGACCGATGCCAAACCCGAGCTCTTCACCATGTCGGACCGGAAAGCACACGCCAAACGACGCCGCGAGCTGGCCCATCTGTTTTCCATGTCCACCATCACCGAGTACGAGGACATCATCGAGAGAAACGTGCGCGAATGCCTGGACCTCATCGCCGCCGAAGGCCAGCAAGGCAAAGCCAGCAACCTCTACGACTGGTGGCACTACCTCTCCATGGACATTACGTGCGAACTATGCTTCGGCTTCGGCTTCGACATGCTCCACAAGGGTGCCGTCAACCCGTACATCAAAGACATGTACGGGTCACTGACCATCGAGCCCGTGCGATGGCACTTCGGCTGGCTGAACAAGTACGCCAGCTACGCGCCGTTCAAGTTCATCCGCGACGCCGAGGCCTGCAGCGTGCGCGGCTACGAGCGCGGCACCAAGATGGTGCGCGAATACAAGCAGAAGGAGAACAAAGGCCGCGACAAGGATCTCCTCCAGAAGATGATCAACGCGCGCGACGAAAACGGCCAGCCCCTCCCTGACGAGGACCTCAACGTGCAGTCGACGAGCTTCATCCTGGCCGGCTCTCACACCACCTCGTCGTCCCTGACGTGGATCGTGTGGCGCATCCTCAAAAACCCCTGGATCCACCGCATGTTGAACGCCGAGCTCGACTCCGCGCTGGGCACGCACGACCGCAAAGCCGTGCCCCCGCACGCCAAACTCGACAATCTCACCTACCTGAACTGCATCATCAAGGAGGGTCTGCGTATTGACACCTCCGTCCCGGGCTCGACGCCTCGCTACGTGCCCCCCGAGGGCGCCGTCATGAACGGCTACGCCTTCCCGCGCGGCACCATCGTCTCGGTCCAGGCCTATACCACGCACCGCGACCCGGACGTCTTCGCGTACCCAGACCGGTTCTGGCCCGAGCGCTGGCTCGAGGAGACGGCCGAGATGCGCCACCTGTACATCCCCTTTGGGGCCGACGGGCCGCGGAAGTGCATCGGCATTCACCTCGCGTATATGGAGCTGAGGGTCATTTTGGCCGCGCTGTTCCATCGCTTCGACCTCAAGTTCATGGGCGAGGTCAGTGACGAGAGCATGGATATGCATGAGTTGTGGCTGGCCGCTCCCGTGGCGCAGAATTTGAGTATCCTTGCCACGGAGAAGGCGTGACTGAGTGAGCTCACGCCAGGGCCCGCGCGCGCCGCTACGCCGGCAGCCACCGTATTGGTTGGATTGGATGGAAGCGTTAGTCCGTGGACATCGAGGTGACCTTTTCTTTCACTGCAGATGAAGATAAAAGTCAGACAAATGCGTCGGGGTGCGGCGAGAAGGAACGAGGTGGTCGATATATGGACACTACCACCGCCATCGACACAGACACCGATTCGAATACCGACCCCGATACAAACATGGATACAGACATGGAAACATTAGCGTGGCCAACGATATGCTGAAACAAAACGTAGTACTTGTAATGAATGATTGAATGCTTGGTTTTGAATTGCTCGGTATTGCATTCATTTGCAATTGATTTCCGCCGCGTCAAAGTCCTCATTCGTCCAGCACGCTTCGACTGTCCCTTCTACCCATCTCCTGTTTGCCTTCTGCCTTCTACAGCGTATACCTGAAACTGGGGCTCTTGTCGCCCAGATCAGCGAGCTGCTTGTCGGAGTACGACTCGGCAGCCCCACTGCGCTCCCTCTTCTTGTTGATGGCCGCGTAGGAGATGCGCAGCGTGATGACCGCGCCGAGCCCCAGGACCACAAACATGATCTCCAGACCATGGCCGAGCAGGTACTTCGGGGCATCCACGCTGCGGTAGAAGTTGCTGGCCATTGCGCCGCCCAGGTTCCCTGTGACGATAAATGCGTCCACGTTAGCTTCTTTGTCTCGTCGTCGTCGGCCCCCTCAATGGGCGAATCGCAGCAAACACAGGAAATCTTTTTTGGGGGAGGGCACCACTCACCGAGCCCGATTTGCAGCGCCATGCCCGCGGAGCGCTTGTAGCTCCCGGCCAGGTTGTTCGCAATCCACGTCACGTTGCCGGGGAAGGCCGGGTAGATACCGCAGGTGGCGATGAAGACGCCGGCGTACACGACGCCGGGGATGTCCCCGGCCGCGGAGCCGGCGATGGCGACGATGAAGCCCACCAGGATGGCGCACATGGGGAAGAAGATGTACGGCCAGCGGGAGGCGCCTCGCTTGGTCGCCCGGTCGGAGAGGTAGCCCACCACAACAGCCAGGATGGCGGCCGTGATGTAGATTGGGATGGTCAGCAACTGTGCCGTCGCCGACGTATAGCCCAGTTCTTTGATAATGGTGGGTAGGAAGAGTGAAATGCCATACAAGGGGCATACGATACCCCAATACATTAAAAGTGACAGGTAAAGTTGCCAATCCGTAAGGGCTATTAGGGTTAGGGTTGTGGTTTAAAGTAAAATAGAGAGTCAGGGTTATCGATTTCTTACCTTTGCGGACGAATTTCCACTCGAAGTGGTCGCTCTCGGCAATCAGCCTGCCGCTCTTCTTACTGCCCTGGTACTTGAGTCGGTGCACGACCCAAGCCTTCTCCTCCGGGCTCAAGAAGGTGGCGGTGTCGGGGAAGTCGTGGAGGAGGAAGAAGGCTGCAAAGGCGACGGCGACGGTCAAAAGGCCCTCGAGGATGAAGATCCATCGCCAGCCCTCCTGGCCGGCGACTCCGTCCATTTTCACGATCGCGTAGGCGAGCAGACCGGAGAAGGCGCCCGCCACGCTTGCCGCGCTGAAGAACAGACTCTGGCGGAAGGCAAGTTCTTCGGTGCAGTACCCTGGTTAGGACATTGGGGTGTTAGCGGTGGAAAGTGTCCAAAGAGGGGTGGCGAGCCCAGCAGCGAAGATCCACTCACACATTGTCAGATAGTAGGCCACACCGGGATAGAGCCCGGCTTCGGTCACACCAAGGAAGATTCGGGCAATGAGGAGGCCATGGTAGCTTTGGACGAGTCCCATCAATGTCATGACCGTGCCCCACGCGACCATGATGGATGGGAGCCAGACCGATGGTCTGAAGCGCTTGAGGAGTAAATTCGACGGGATCTCAAACGCGCAGTATGTGAAGAACTGCGAGACAGCACACGATTAGTTGGCATCGGTGGAATGGGATCGGGCCAAGTTGTCCCAGGGTAGGGAGGGGGGAACTTACGAAGACGGTGGCGCAGAGATTGTACTCCGTACCAGAAAGGTTCAGGTCGGTTTGCATGCCTTGGATTTTCGCATCTGTGGCAGGCAGCCCGTTAGCGTGTGCCATTCATTTTCGACGGGACGACGACAATCAGAGCTTGAAAGGCAATACAGTCCTTGCAAGAGGGAGGGACTCACTTCCAATGTTCCCCCTGTCGAGGAAGGAGAGCAGGTACAGGACAGCGAGCATGGGAATCAGCCGCAAATCCATCTTCCGGAGAACCTTTTTGGCGTCGACCGTCGAGGTGTCAACCCCTTCTCCCGTCCAATTAGGGTCATGATGCCTGGATTTCTTTGTCAACTGAGGAATATTGTCAGCAGTGGACTGCAGGGCGAAGTCAGAGCCGGCGACAGAGGGCCAGTCACCTACAGCTTGATCATACGCGACGTCCTTTTCAGTGAGAGACGGTTTCTCCCCTTGTTCCTGGGCCATGACTGAGAAACGGTACGGTGTCTCTGCTAAGTTGAACTGCTGCTCAGAGGATTGATGGGACGAGGGTTGGGAAGAACGCACTGGTAGGGCGAGCGACGATCCGGGGCATTAGCCCGCTCTATATAGGCAGGCACATGTATCCGGTAATCACAGGTTGCAATCATGGATCTTGGTCTCTGACATGCGCCTAGACATGCAGAAGCGAACAACCCTGCTTTCCTCCACAATTTCTCCGCGTGGCTGTGGAGGTGGTCCCCCCAAGGGCTGCCCCTGCATGGCGCTGTTGAACAGAGGTTGGGGGTGTTTCTCGGCGCGACGCCCTCAGTGGCGGAGAATGGAGTCTTAACGCCCGGATCCGAAGACTTTTCGCTGATGGTGGCCTCTATTGGGCAGGAATTCGTCGAGATCTCCTTCTCACCTAATGGGAATGCGCAAACGGCAAAACGTTTGGTCCCAACATTTGGTTACGGATCCGGATGCAACGTGGCAACGTTGCCAAGTCGCTTGCTGCGAGGCTCCCGGATTTACGGGTGCTTCGAATGCTTCGCTTTGGCGGAGCCCGCCCCAGAGATCCCAATGGCGCGGTAGATGGCAACGCATAGCTGCGCTCTCGGTATAGATGGCGCTCCAGCCGCTTTCGACCCCGTTGCTGTAAGTACGGCGGAAAGTTAACTGATACAACATCCCAACGATTGACTCTGGAAACGCCTTTGCTTAGCGGGAGACAGATCTGCTTGCTGCATCTTGTGTGACTTCAATGAGCAAGAAGGCGCTGTGACGTGATCGAAACCTTCCCTCTCTGACAACTGTCGTCGGCACTCTTAGAACCCATGATTTCGCGCGCTGATTAGGATGATGATGCTCTGGTGGCGGATTTCAAGATCCAGGCCTAATTGCGTTAGTACGGGGTGGCATTATGACGTAGGGTGTTTGGCGCATGTAATCCGCGCATCATTCAATGAGATTCTATCAATGTCCTCACGACACTTGCTGGCTTTCGCATGCAGGCATTTACTGTCTTCGAATCGTCCACAAGTTTTGAACAGGTAAGGAGCTCGCATGAAGTCATCGAAAGATGAGCGACCTTACAAAGCCATCGACGGGAGAGCTGGGCGATGCTCTTCACGCATCTCGCTGTTGTGGAGCAGGATATGTACTCCGTTCTGTGGTACCCAAGTAGTGGCAGAGCCTATACTTTGACAAGGCATATGATATGGTCCCTCAAATTGGCTCTTCAATCGGACAGATTAAAGTCATACCGTTATGAGCCGTAGCCCATAATTAATTAAATCACCTCTCAACATGTTCTTCCACTGCGCCTAAGAGAAGAGATGGCAAAGATATTTCCTCACTGGGACTCTCGATTTGAAAGACAAATGGTAATGCTCACGATATATCCCCTATATCGATTGAGGCCATGTGATCGTCAGATCGGACGACGATGCTGATCGACTGCGCACACGCTTGCCAGACGCTCTCGTCGCCATCACGGGTAAAGCGGGGGCTGCAGGTGTTCGGCTCCTTCGAATTCGGCGAGCGTCGTCTGTACCGATTTGGAGACTCGAGGGAGGTGGCTCAAGGTTTGCTTCAAGGTCGAATGCAAATTGCTGTAAGCATCGGTGCTGATTTTCTCGGCTGCGAAGTCCCGGTCTATGGCATGCTGCATGAGCTTCACTGCCGCGACAACGTGGTGGGGATAGGGGTCAATCGCGATCAGCGGCACAGTGATGCTTGTTGCCTGCTGTGATGGAGTCGGTGGGTCCGCGGCATCAGGGCTGCGTTGCAGCTTTAAAGTGTATTTGTTGTTCAAGCCGAATGCGAGGCAATTCATGACCCATGTTTCGGCGTCGACTCTCTTCGTCGAGAAAAGGGACAGGAGGTCCTCTCGCAGAGTCGCCGTCGCTATGTCGGTGACCATCAGGATCGCGAGGTTATAATGGAGCATAAGATCATCTATAAGAAGCTTAGGGCGTCGCACATAGTGAATGTGAAGGGAAGACTTACACCAGCGAAGTCGCGTTTCTTGATTGAGAAACTGGATTCGTCTCTGGCATGCAATGAGCAGATCTCGGTAAGTGACGTTGAATTGATCGATGGCGTTGGACACGGAGTTGAATGCCCTCAGGACTTCCGACTCATCATGGCCGTCTCTCAACGACTCCTTCAGATTTGCAGTCAGTTTCCAGACCAACAATTTCCAGGCGGCGCCGGCTGCTATGACTTGATTCGCTCTCTCGTCGGTTATTTCGACGTCGACGTGATTCCAGTCCCGTGTTGATTCATGGAAGATCCCAATGCAAGCCCGGACCATGCGCCACGATGGTTCAGACTCAAAGCCAAACAGGCCGGAGGAGAGCAGTGGCCTGCAATTCAGGGTCAGAGAAGCAGAAGTGTCGAAAGTGAGTGCAGCCCAGTAAGCAGTGCTTTCGGCAATGATGAAATTGGCGGTCGCCAGTGAAGCAGGACTGGCACCAACGGGGCGGTTCGAATTTGTCAGATTGACTCGTGTCCCATTGAACTGAAGACTCTTTTGCCGGGCACGAAGTGTCTGGATTTGCTGGAGGGCAGCGTGAACACAGACCTGTCCGGATACCCCCTCAAGCTCTTCTTCTTCGCAGACACCCACTGGTATGGGTGTGAGAGCAAACAACAGTAAAGCGAGCATCGATCGATAAGACGGCCTGTTGATGACCTTGAGCATGTCATTGTGCGCGCGCCGCCAAAGGCGACACACGATATCGGGATCAGACGGCCCCGGCGAAGGATTCTGATAAGTCAAGGGGAGCCACCGAGCGGCGAAAGACTGGATGGCATGGTCAAGGAACTGGTCGAGCTGCAGGTCCCTATCGTCCCTGGCAGGATCTCGAGGGGTTTCAGCACCGGGCGCCGCCCCTGAGCTAGCTTCCTCTTCGTCAATGTGTCTGTCGAGTTGGCTGCAAGTTCGACGTATGCTGATCACCTCTCCCAAGCTCTGTTCTCCGAAACTGCCTTTGTCAGACATATCCTGAGCTTCATCGACGGCAGACTTACGCAAAAGGATTGCTGTGTCGGCCCATCCACGAGCCAAACACCGTTTCGAAAGCGGCCTCATATATGGTATGAAGCCATTGGTACTGGACCGGGTCCGTGTCTTCTCTGGTCATGGGCCATGTGAAAAGAGGCTGCGACAATTGATGCGAAGGAAGACTCCATTCATAGCTTGTTCCGCGTGGTCAGACAAAGCACTTGAAGTCATGGCTTATCATACCTGCTCGAGCGTCCGCGGATCACCGTCTCCGAATTATGTCGAATCAAGGTAGGTGACGAGTCGCCGCCGACGTTGATGTGGTTGTCTCCATTGACAGACGACTCCTGCGTTAGCGGTCGAAGCCGAGGCCGTCGAGTTTTTCCATCGACACTTTTCCGATGGGCCGAGGAGCTCGTCGCGCCCGGCTTCATCCACTATCGAGAACCAGACCCCAGTCAGCATTGTGTCATGTATCGGCAGTCAGTACTTTTGAAGAAGGGGCCCCCACCTCGAATGTGCAGGGTAGTTGACGATTGAGACACCTGGTACAAGATACCAGCTCGCTCTGATCCGTTCGGTTCCGGCGCGCCCTCGCGGCATCGCACGCGACTCGGGCTTTTCGACATTCGTCACAACTAGAGAACTGGATCCGGCGCGGAATTAGATCGCTTTGCGACATGCCATTTGAGATCTCGGCCACCAACGGACCGCAGAGCTGGGGTTGAGAAGCATGGTCGAGGTGGGGGAATGACAGAAAGTCAAGAGCGCGGGTAGTCTCTGCTGCTTTTCGGCGCCTGGCTTCGCAAATCGAATCGGCCCAGTGCTCGGTACACAGCCCCGGCAAGCGCATCACGGGGATGTCTGGGCGGGGGAGTGCGGGGCTAAGAGAACTTCTCAAGCTTGCGGGCTTCCTAGGCTTGAGGGCCCTGCTTGTCAAGCCGAGCTACATTATGTACGCGCATGGCCGGGGACGACCGTGTTCGTCTCTATCATGATTTCGAATAGCTATAAAACCCTTCTCCGCTCTTGACTCCCAGTCGACCGTCTCGAACGAAGCGCTGTAGATACTCTTGTGGCTCGGTAGGGACGTCTCGCCGCTTTTCCGCATAATGTTCCTCAATGTTGAGTACGACATCTAGTCCAACCACGTCCATCTGCTCAAAGGGGCCTTTGGGTGTCTTCAGGACGTCCTTAAAGATGGCATCTATCTCTGAGGGCGAAGCAACGCCTTCCGCTGCCGTGAGCAATGCTTCTCTCTTGATTGCAGCCCAGATCCTGTTGTAGATGTAGCCCATAGAATCCTTCTTCACATGGAAAGGGCTGAACCCGTGCTCTCGACATTGCTGCATCAGAAGCGGGATGATTCCAGGATCGGTATCCTCGTGGCCCATGAGCTCAATGGCCGATGTCTCCGGTGGCCAGTAGGTATGAGCGCTGAGGATCCGCCGGGCATTTGACAGATTCAAGCCGCTAATAATTTCGGAAATGCTGTAACTGCTCGAGTTCGACGCGATGATCGCGTCTGTCGGTGCGAGCTCGTCAAGTTGAGCGATGACCTGACGCTTCAGTTCCAGCTTCTCTGGGACGCACTAGCCCGACATGCGGATCAGCTCCATCTGCAAGTCTTAACTTGGGTACTGATTTGACCGTACCTCGACAACCAACCACGTGTCCTGGAGTGCTGTGCGTAAAGAATCTCCGGGGAAAGTCTTGATATCACCCCATCGTGCGTTCGGCCTTTGTGGAGCACCTCTCAGGCTGTCGATATATTTCAGGCTATCGGACAGTTGTTTCTCCTGCGCATCAATGAGGTGAACCGCTCTTCCCTGGCTTGACCACTGTCGCCAAAATGTGATCAGCCAGTGTTCAGGAAAGTCGAAGAACGATGCATCTGAATCTTACCATGTAGGCTAGACGCCGGCCTTGAGTCCCAGCACCGAGAAGGGCGGTTGCCCTTCCTGTCGACATCGCTAAATCTCAGAGATGGTGGTAGAAGCATAACATGGTCTTACAGGGGTTTCGCCATTTATAAAGGCGGACTGCGACTCTTGGTTGGTCACGGCAATGAGCGCCAAAGATGCTGCAAGTCTGGAGAAACGATCCAGGTTGCATCACCTACAGTAATTTGGCGCCGAGTCCCGCATGCGGCCGGATCCGAAACTGATTTCCGGGTCATCGTTGTCCTCTCCTGATAGGACGTTCGCGGGCTGGTCGAAGTCAATAGTGCGGACCGTGGCAAGAAGGGGAATGCACCCCCAGCCCAACACTGCAAGACATCCATTCTACCGGAATGTCAGTATCTGCATCATCGGTTTAGCGGCCTGTCTAGAGCTTAGTCTGGGCTTCTCATTCTACGGCACCTAAAGGCTGGCTGGTTGCTCTCAATGCCGAAATACGAGATAGTCGGCACCAAAGATCCCAACGTTGGCTACTCTAGTGGGGACGAAGCGCATAGTAAGAAACTTGGAATTTGAACATAGCTTCAGACACTCCAGCCCTCAGTACACATATCAACGCTAAGAAGAGGATCGCCCAAGGCAGGAAGTGAACAGGAATCGATATTCCGTAGAAGGGGATCAGAATGGCCGAATTCCAGGCTCGTCGAAAGACAGTCAACGAAAACGATGTGTGGCGCAGCGAGGGGGATTCCCCATGTGGTATGAGAAGTTCGACACGGCTCAGCTCAGAGGCGGATGTTCGACGAGTCCCGCATGGCGCCGTGGTCAGGATGAGCTGCCACGACGAGGAGGTCGAGCATCAAGAGGGATCTCCACCTCCATACAACAAACATGCACCGAAGCATCTGACCCAAGCTCTGCATCAGGACAAGGATGTCGCCAGAGACGTCTCTGGCACTTGGTCGCCCACTTGGTAGGCGAGGCTTACCCTCTTTTCGAGGCCCATAATGAGCACAGCGTGGCCTTCATGAATAGTCGAGGAGCCGGATCCACGAGCAACAGTCGTTCTGCTTCCTCATATTTGGGACCTTCCCTCAACAGGTGAAAGTGGTCGTTACCAACCAGATCCTGCTCATCAGGCATCCTTCCAGGTATTTAACAGCCATCCCATTAAGACTTTGTAGAGTGTTTCGTGTTCAGTTCCTACACCGACTCATGGTTCACACCCTTTCAGGATTCCTTGGAGGGCCCAGACTGATGGGTCTGCCCATTGTCACGGTCAGGTTTGTTCTCCCACCATCGACGTTGTGTTCGGTTGCGCCTGCGCCAGAAAGTAGTCTCAAGACGACAGCTCTATGCAGTCCACATTTTGCCTTCACATTTGTTCATAACTCCATCTTTTAGCTTCGGTTGCACGATCAGCGCTTGGTTCGGTCGGGTGCGACCTGTCATTGCACGATTCTCGCGGGTTTAGTGGGCGACAACACGGAAGAGAGCCTGCCCCCCTGCTTGCCCTCAGTGGTCTGTGAAGGAGGCCGGCCCGCAGTATTGGGACTTCACAGAGAAAGGAGGATCGAACGGATGGAAGAAACCAAGTGATGTAGAACGATTCCCGCAGGTACGCGAATTCGGTACGGTGGAGCATGACTGCGACAACCGCGCGTCGGGGAGCGATCCACTTCCTCAGAGGCGCCATTATCGCAATCGAGCCATCCTCCTTCCTCCCTTGCGCCCTCGCCATCTCACAGGCCAGCGTATCTTCAACCAAGCCTATGACCGTCAGAGCCGAAGCTACCTGCAGCTGACTCTTCTCCAAGCATCTCCAACCATGAGTTGCTGTCCGGTTGAAATGTTCCGTCGATGCTTGTGCCTCGCAACATGCCACAGTGGTGCGCTGCCAAGCGACCATCGCTACGGCTGAAAAGACGATGACGTTCAAGATTCACGTCGACGCCCTTCTTGACTTCTACCAATTGAAAGGGTATGGGTGTTAAGGTCATATCCTGGGGCGTGTCTCCCAGCCGTGCATCGATGGCAGATATACAGCGTCTCTATTGTCATTATCGTTCCACAGCCCGCCCGACCCGACGGCTCATTACAGTGACCGGATGATTTATTTCAGCCGTCCGCATCTGTTACGCCCAATACCACGACATGGCAGCGTTTCCTGGCTCGTGTACGTACCGCCCTGCAGCATGAACTAGTGGACTTCTCCGACCGACGACGCGGTATGACTCCTTACACAGTAGGTACCTATTCGTCCCTATCCACATGTGGGTCTGTGTCACACCCACACACCCACGACTCCCGTATATTTTTGCATCAAGCCAGGAAGAGATCCAACCGATCGCAGCGCGTCACGGTGCTCTCTTCCCTCCAAATCGACCATGGCCCTGAACGGCGAACGAACCCTCACCACCATATCAGGGGAGGAAGACGTGGCAAGATTCGCGCAGGTGATCGCCGCGGCGTTTTCTAACGATGCGCTCAATCGATACCTATTTCTGGGCCGTGAGTCACGGCCCGACCACCCCAAGCTATCGCAACCCGACCTGCGAGTCGAGTTCTGGCTACCGCTCATCACCACCCGGCACAAAAATGGAGGTATCTTGGTCCAGACGTACGACTTCGCAGCAGTGGCTCTATGGTAGGTTAAGCAAGCAAGTGAGAAACAAAGAACGCTTGGATATTCTACAATTGCCCAAATCCCTACGGCTGAACGAAGTGGAAGTATTGACCATTTGTTCGACCATTCCGCTGAAAGAAATGCTAGGCTTCCTCCCGGCACAAAGAAGCCTGTCCCCAGCGGTCCTATCTCCGAAGGAGCGACCGAGTATCGGGAGAAGTTCGACGCGATGAAGCAAAAGCACCTGGGCGACCGTCCTTATTGGTACCTCAATCTCATTGGCAGATCACCCTCGAGGCGAGAGAAAGGTCCGTATGCTGCTTCCCTCCGCCGCCCGGGCAAGGACGGGTCCCCTTCCGCGCTGAGATGTCCGAAGTGTCGCTGACTCTGCTGCGACCTCGCAGGCGCGGTCCGCGACGTGATAGAACCCTTCCTGCAGAAGGCTCGCGAACAAAACGTCCCGGTCTGGCTGGAGGCGACCAATCGACATGCCAGAGACGTCTACGCCTACTTCGGGTTCCAAGTAGCAGAGGAAGTGCGAATAGGCCAAGGAGTCGTCAACGCCGAAGGATGGGCCCAGCAAGGAGGAGAAGGGGTCTTACTCTGGGGTATGGTGATAGATGCCTCAAAAGTTTAAAATGGAAATCTAGGACTTAGGGAAGACGAGGCTCGCACTGCACAGTCCACTCAGATTTAAGATTTCCTATCCCTCCAGCGCCTGCACAACCTGCGCCCACTCCTCCGGCACGTACGCTCCAGGCACGACTCCGTCAAAGAGACTCGCCATCACGACCCGGTCTTCTTGTCGTCCCTGCCAGGGTTGTCTGCCATGTTGGGCGATGATATTATCATACACCAGAACATCGCCACGCTGCCATTTGTGCAGAACGCGAATATCCTCCGTGATCTCGGCCAAGCGCGCAAGGTACTTCTCCGGGATTGGCGTCCCGTCGCCGTACAATTGCTCCGCGGCGTTCTTCCTCGCGGCCTCATCGTTGTCCCTAGCAGCAAGGAAGCGCTTGTAGTAAGCCGCCAGCCCGGTGAACAGCGTCGGCAAGCCAGTCCCCGGCTGGGTGCGAATAGCCGGCAACCTGTGCGTTATGACAATGCTGCCATCGTCCTGCCACTCCCACGTCGTATGCTTCCCGCGTCCATACCGGGCGATCTGCGCTTCGATCTTGGCTCTGCGCGTGTCTTCGTCGTCCCCGTCCTGGATCTCCTTCCCGAACGCCTGCCGCAGCGTCGACCCGCCCGCGTACTGCACCTCCGGCTTGTACGTGACTTTGCTGCGGATGCCCTTCTCGGCCAGTTGGGCGATAAACTCCGGCATCTCCTGCTCCGCGCGGTGAAACAGCTCGAGAGAAGACGAGATGGGCGTCTCCCCTCCCGTTTCCGGCACCCTGTGGCCGTAGAAGAAGATATACTCGGGCGCGTGCGGCACCTGGGGCGATTCATTGTGGTTGTAGATCAGGACGTCCTTGGGCGCCTCGTTCGCGGGGGCCACGTTCGGCGCCAGCACCGGCCGACTGACGACGATGCCGATGATTTCGTGCGGCGACCAGCCGAACGCGTGCGCGAACTTGCTGAAATCTTGCGCGTTGTGGATGGGCAGGTCGCGGAACAGCAGCGTGCCGTGCCGGGCTAGCTTTTGCGTGAGGACGCCGCCGCCGCCTGGGGAGGATTGTAGAAGTTTGACCGTCTCGATGACATCGTCGAGATCGGGTTGGGCCCCCGCGCCCGAACCGGTACCGGTACAGGGCCTCAGTGCCAGAGGCGTGACTGTGCCGGGCGGGTGAGGGGCTCCAAGCACCTTTTGGTTGCTAGGAGGCAGATCAAAGGACTCAAAAGCAACAAGGTTGGACGATGGAGCGTCGAGCTTGACCGCTTGGTATGGGAGTGATTGTACAGCGGCTGCCATGGTTGCCGAACAGACAATAAGACGAGGATGGCAAAAGACCTCGGTTAGGGAATCCGTAAGAGCCGGGGAGGGGGGGTTGACACAAGAAATAGCACTTCCAATCTGTCTGTCTCTGATCGAAAGAGAAAGTCGGCAACCAGTCGTCCTCGGCCTGTACTCTGATTCTCACGTATCCAGCACCAGGGCCAGTTGCTCCTATTTGTCGTCGCAGTGGTGTCATCGAGTGCGAAGATCACGACCAGCGGCAGGAACCCGTGTGACATGCACGCTCAACTCCGCTGCTTCCACATTTCCTCTCAACACCCAAGTCTCGAACCGGTCTTGGCTTGGATCGGCGTTACGGCAACCCTGAGATATAATGTTGTCTTGGTGCACAAGTAATGATGTTCACAACGTACCTCGTACGCAGGCAGATGCTCACATTGCTCAGTGTCGTCTTTGGGGTATCTGAGGCACGGTATGGTTCGGACCAGCGTGAATAAAAAGGTCGCCGAGTGGCCGAAGTTGCCGTTGCCACTACAATACTATACCTCTAGGGCATTGGTTGTTTGCCTTACCCTGCCATGCTTTCAACTACGACGAGACGCCCCAAATAGTAGCAAGTTAGGGGAGCCTGAGGAATAGAAGGGGAGGCATTCGTCCATCATAACCATTGCCCAGACTTCCACTCGGTGCAGGAAGGGATATACTTTCTTGAACGACTCCCGCTTCGGCATACTGGCCCGCCACTCCCTCGTCTTGGGACCGACCTTGAAATCAGGCACTGTCTTGTGACCCAGATTCTCCAAGCTACCGAAGTCGCCAGACTCCTGAGCACCAGCGCCGTACGTAGCATGAGCCAACCATGGCACGATGCGGAGATCCGCTAATGTCACCTCTGGCTCTGCTGTATTTGGCATTACAATCAATGACTCCAGCTTGTCCACGCCCGCGGTGAAACCGCGGTAGGCGTCATGGCATTGCTGGAAGAACTCCGGGTGGTCGTCAGACGAGACGTAATGGTTGTAGATCGAGCCATTCATATGGCGACGCGCGCTATTGAAGTCGCTGTCGGGGACTTTTTTGTGGTACTTCTCCAGTGTATCCTGACATGTACGGAGGAAGTAGTTGAACGAACCGTTCTGCTTGGCCTGCATATCCTCAAGCTTGCATGCCATCAATAGAATAATGTTGGTGCTGACTTCAGGACTGTGAACAAGATCGACAAGTTGTTTGACCGACCAGACGTGCCATCATCCTTGGCTGCCAGGTCCAAGCCCGACGGCCGAGAGTGATTGAGGTGAACAAGGAGGTCGGCATTCTCAATGAGAGGCTGTTGGAATGAGGGGCTTGTCAAAGACGGTATCCTCCCGTAGATGATGTTGACATAATCGGATGGAAATTTCCGGCAGCCACTGCGCACTGAGAGTACATGTTAGCCCTAGCTCAAATTCATGCCACACTTCAGAGATCGAGCTGGTTATCACTCAGATCAATGTCTTCTCCTTCATACCCCCTTTTCATCGCAGCCCTTCTCCACGAGGCCGAGCAGAGCAACGCCAGCTCTTGCGAAGCTGGGGAAGAGTAGAGCTTGAAATGAGGATTTCCTTGATGCATTTTTGTTGAATACATTGGTTGAGGTGTTGTATGCCGGAAATGATTGGAAAGCTTCCGCCACCGAGCATTTACTTATGAATAAGGGATGATTGTTCACTGTAGGCTCCTCGGAGAAGAATGGACTTGTTGAATGCGATGCTGAAGGCTTTCAAATCAGTCCTGCCGACTCAAGGTCTGAACGCAGAGATGATCTCCAACTCCTGGTCCGAGATTCCCTGATCAAATGACAGTGACCAAAAAAAGTCATATCCATGTGAGGATATTGAGATGAGGAACTGTGAAGTACTTTGTCTCAACAGACATCGTTGATAGGATAAGATCCAATCACATGAAGCTCTGTAGTGTTGGTTTTATTGTACGAGTACACATCACAGCAAGGCGGCTGCAGCTAACTCCACAACTATGACTCTGTGTGTAGGGCAGCTTGGACACACAACGTCATCGGTGGAGAAGCGATATGCGTTCGTTGACCCGTGTTCAAGGTGTGGGTGGAGAGATGGGATATAATTCCTGTCAACTGGGAACATCAATCAGTAAGCGCGAGACTTTGTTTGCGAGGGTCACTTCGTGTGACGCGTGTGGACGTTCGATGAGATTCAAAATTTAAGCAGTTTCGCGTGTCCAGGCTTGGTCAAAGCTTAGCCCGATGACGTCGATCATTTGACGTGGAGGCCTTTGCTGAGCTGGTCGACGATTACGTTGCCCTGAGATGGCGATTTGATGTGCCTGCATCTTATTCCAAGTTTGACCTTCAACACTGCATGTGGTTCCGCAAGCTGCCCTGAAAAAGAATAATTCAAGGTAGGTCAGAATGATGGCTTGTTCCTGAAAAAGTGGGGGAGCTCGTAAAATTCAGCAGTGACCTCTTTCCGCTTGGACCTCCCTCCAACACCGACACTTCAGCTACTACTGTATCGCCTCCGAACAGCCTCAGCTATCTACCGTACCGTGATACCCCTACTTGACAAAACAGCCTTGGCCTACTCAATCACAATCTTTCCTCACTGCCTGCTTGCCAATTGCTGACAGCTGAAAACGCGTTCAAAATGTGCCGCTGGTTTGCGTACGTCTCGCCTACGGAGCCCTGCCTCCTCGAAGACGTCCTCATCACTCCCCAACACTCCCTGTCCAAGCAAGTCCACGACCACTATCTCCCCAAACTTTTCTCTCATCTGCCCGGCGAACAAACCTCCAAGCAAGAAATCACGCTGCGAAACCGTCTTAACAATGTCGACGGCTTCGGCATGGTCTGGTACACGCCATCTCGGTCAGGCTTCGTCACCGACATCGAAGGGAGTCGGCCAGTGGTTTACAAGAATGCTCAGCCGCCGAATAATGACGCAAACTTCCACAGCATCTGCGCCGGCACCGCGACGAAAGGCTTGTTTGCACACATCAGAGCCGCCACGGGGACCAGCGTCGCGGCGATCAACAACCACCCGTTCACATTCGGTCGGCACACAATAATGCACAATGGCCTGATCAGCCACTTCACCGACATCCGCCGGCCCATGCTCAATTTAATCGAAAAGGCGGCGTACGAGAATATCCACGGCACGACCGATTCAGAACACCTCGCGGCGCTATACATCACAAATCTGACCAAGAATGTCGGAGGCGGCACGGCAAGCTGGGAGAGACAATATACGCCGGATGAAATGTTGGAGGCTCTCGTCACGTCTTTCCACCAGATCATTCCGCTCCAACAGTCCACGCTTGGGGCTCAAAATGTGCAAGCTTGCTCCCTGAACGTATGCTGCACAGACGGCCAACAACTCATTGCCGTGCGCCTCCGCAACCACCCGCTCGAAAACCCTCCTTCTTTATACTACAGCACCACTGCGGGCGTGACCCTGAACAGTAAATACCCGGATCATCCCGACGCCGGGGTCGACAACCCCAACCCGAGCAAGACCGCAGCGGAACATGGCAAACACGTGATCGTGGCGAGCGAGCCCTCGACGTACAAAATCGAAGAGTGGAAGGTCATTGAGAAGAATTATGCCGTGCTGGTGGACAAGGAGGGGAATAGTACCGAGCTGAAAGTTGATATGCCCAAGGAATTTATGGCCTCCGCGGCCACCGGGAAGCATTTCTAGAACAGGCACAGGGTGCACGAACTGCCACGAATCACCATGTCGTCTCGGTTGGTAATACGACAGAGCTGGATGGGAAACCCAGTGGTGTTAGGAACTTTCCCAATCAGGATTCAATATGACATTGGGCGAATAAGTCGCTCCTCCGACTGCCCAAGCCTTGAACTTTCTTTCTTCCAAATTCACATCGCATCAGAGGAGGCGAAGATATCTTGAATGCACACAATGTCGCTCTCTCTGCGTTCGACCAATCGAGCGAGTGATACCACTGATCCTTCCGGGAAAACATCTGACGGGCCCTCGCTTAGTTGGAACTTGGCGATGCAGTGTGGTGCGAACGACATGACACATCTCGGCTGTCCCCATTGACACGTTCAAGTCAGTCCAAGTCAGTCAACAAGACTCGACTCGACTCGACTCTCAAGTCAACGTACTAGATCCCATATATGAAGTCATTCAGCACCCCGCGAGTGCGTGTGTTCGTGTGACAACCCAACAGGTCCCTCTGTCCGATTCAAAGGAAGCACGCGTCTCGGCTCTTCTTTTTTTTCGCGTGAAATTCCTGGACACCCCACCTCCTTCCTATCTATGCTCTGGGTTTGGGCTACCTTTGCTGGAATATACCCTTTGCACATGGCGCGATTAACCCAGCATGCGGTACGAGTACACGGTATACAATAGTCCAGTCTTGATTATTTGGTTACATGCTTAATATTTCATGCTTGATGCTTTTAATGCTCCGCTCCATGCCCGATGCTCCGATCCATGCCTAATGCTCCATGCCTAATGCTTCATATTGAATGCTCAATGCTCCACTTAATGCTCCGCTTCATGCTACCCTCACCATTTCGTCCAATGACTCGCCTAATACCAAACCAGCTCACTCCTAGCTTAATCCCTCGCACACGCATCCCCCGCAACAATCTTAATCGGTCCCTTGCAACTGACAGCCCCGGGCTGACCCGCGCCCCACCACCAAATCTGGTAGCTGTTCAGCGCCGCCTGCTCGGCATTCTGGCAGGCATAGAAGTTGTTGAGCCCGTTGTGCAGCAACGCGCCCTGAGGACCGAATGAGAACCCTGACGTGCTGACGCCCTGGGGAGCCCCGCCGTGGGGGACGCTGAAGCCCACGGGCTGGGTCTCCCCGGGGGTGATGTACATTTGCTGCCAGCCCGTGGGGCTCTGATGGATCGAGAGGAAGGAGACGCCGTTGTCGTCGCCGCTGAAGTTGCCGATGACAAGAGGCTCCGAGTATGCTTGGTACTTGATCTGGCCTATGTAGGCCGAGCTGTTGGCGTAGGAGACGCGGAAAGTCTGCAGGTAGTTGATGTCGAAGTCGGTGCTGTTGAGGTAAAGGCCGATGTCGTTGTCGGTGGTGGACTGACGGGCTTGGAGGGCCGTTGGGGCTGCGGTGGCGCCGATGGCCATGAGGGACATGACGCCCGCAAACAGTGACGACGAGAACATTATGAGTGATGATGGGATGGGGACGGTATGATAGTACGACGTGTGAGGTGGGCTTGACTTGTTGTGACTTGATTGTGTGTAGGATAGTTCCTTGGGAAGGCAGGTTCCAAGGTTACTTATTGCGTAAGATTGGCGAGCTTGGTGCGTGAGATACGAGAGAGATCTTATACAGGGAGAGTACGGGTTCCTGCAGATGAGCCGATGTAGAGGTACTTAAATATATGCACGCGTGGGGTGCCACAGTCACTGTACCTTGCTTGGGATCTGCAGTACAATGGTACTCACGTGGGTACCGTGATCTCACAGTAGGACGAGTCCTGGGTACATCGCTGAGGGTGCGCGGCTGAGGTGGTGCCAGTAGTATCGAGGCTTGGATGTCTGAGGCAAAGCGCAGCATTCCAGAAGTCACCATTGCGGCGAGGATCATCACTCTCGCATCAATGGAGGCGCGTGACCTTGAGCAAGCCTGCACCCTCGCGAGTTCCTGAAAAGGAGATTTTGCATCGTGGAGCACAGTCATTTAGTGCAGGGCCAAGGCTTTGATTGGTCGAGTGGACCGACGACAGAAGAGCTCTAAGGGCAGTTTGAGGCGATGAAAACTTTCGAGAAGCCTGCGCGCTCTTGATGCTACCGTCGTGCTGCGGAGAGAGCGGCACCTAACAGATGGTGGCTGAGGCATAAAGCTTAGAGGCACTTAAGTTGACCAACACTAGGTGAGCACCCAGTAAGGTGACCAGCAAGTCAGACGTGCAAGGACGATGCGAAGCTTTGGCCACTCAGAGACGCGAGGATGACGCCAAAAATCCCTTGGCAGTGGCGCTGATCCTCGACGAATCGGTTCGTATTTGGCACCCCGAGATATATTTAGTGATGAATGTTTCATAGTACTCGTACGAGTAGTACATACGAGGTATTATGTACACTGACTCGATGTCATGTGTAGTCGCGACAGGTGACTTCCTCTCTTTGTCCCAGTCTTGGAGCAGAAGATAGAAGTTTTCGTTTGCAACAGAGCCTCGCGATGTACCAGTAAAGACTTGCCTTCGGTGGCACCACGTCCTCTCAATGACCTGCTTCACCTCTCGAACTCGAAAATAGACACGGCTGTACCAAGTACTGTGACATTCTGCCGCAGACTTTGACATGCTCTTTTCGGGTTCCATCTCGTGAAAGGCTGGCAGTTTCTCCCTGCTCAGACCACCCCCCCGATCTCACTGCATCAACGTTTCAATCTGCTCCGCGAGTCTGGCACCCTTCCTCTGCACCCTGCCCATCAACCCGGCATCTGCAATTGCCTCTCTCCATGCTCCGCCACTATGGTTTTCAGTCAGAAACCATGCTGCTGTGGATAGAAGTTCCTCTTCCGCTTTAAGTCCATCCAAGAGTATCTTATGCTCGTGCTCAAGTCGTTGACTCCATGTGACCGTCAGAGTCTCTATGATTGCTCTACCTCCGCGTGCATACTGGTCCACTTTAGCTTTGATGGCGTCTTCTTCTTCACCGAAGCGGAACAACACGTCCTGCGGGAGGGTCAGTAAACATTACGACGGGAAGAACCTACTCACATTGGTGATGTTGACGATGGTAGACAAAAGACCTCGCTGAGAGCCTCGAGCAGTTAACGGCCCCGCTGTTAGAATATCTCTGTCCCCAGCATGCCACTTCCCGCGAGAGATGCGAGAAGGAGATGCAGCTGTGGACATGTCGCCCGAATCTGACCGCTTCCTGCGTCCCGCTGGCTTTGTCCATATTCCTGAACGCTCTTCGAGGCCAGAATCCTCTTCGTTCACAAGTGTCATGCTTCCATTGCCGAGCCTCTGGCCGCCGTATTCCGTTCTCCAGTCCTTATCGTTGCATGCTCGATGAACTGGCAAATCGGTGTGCAGGTCAAGACGCGTGGAGAATGATGCAGGCGTCGCGGGTGGGATATTGGGTCCTTGGGTTTGCTCATCCGTGGCAATTGGCAGGGTTAGTCTCTTCTTCACTCGGACGGGCCCTGGATTTGAAGGCTTGACTTGCTCTTTTGGTACTGCTTCGGCAACTGTTGTTGTTCTTTCAAGGTGTGACTCAGGCCACGACTTGCGAGGAGGAACAGGTTTACTACTGACTCTAACGGGTACAGTCATCGACAAAGGAGGTGGAGCCATTGGACGAGCTGGCTTGGATGGAAATGAGGTGGCTGTCATGCTGGTTGGGTCCTTTGTCGAATGTGCACGAGAATCAGATTGTATACGTGGCTTTGCCCCTGGTATTTCTCCTGCGTGCTGTGCGCTCGCCGAGATCAGATTTGAGTGGTGAGAAGCACGTTGGGCGCGCTCCTCTTCGAATTGAAGTGCAATGCTATAGTGGCCGCTCTTGTTCGCTGAGGTTGCTTGTCTGGGAGACATGGAGAGAATGATAGGAGCAGATCCAGTCTTTGGGGCCTCTTTCCGGGCGTCTGTACGGCTTTTTGGCTCACGTACATCTGCCTTCTGCAATATCGGTGTGATTGAAGAAACTTCGATGGATGAAACTCTGGCTCTGCTGGTCTGGTCTGTCGCGGCTGGCTGACGAGCTAGTCCGAGCTTCTGCAGGTTGATAACTTTCTGGGCCGTAGGGTATCCTTCATCCAAAATGGCGCTGACCCCGATAGACTGACGGGCTGAGTGTTGTGAAACTAGAGGCTCATTGACTCTCTGATAACTCCGACCGGGTACATCGTCATCAAGGAGGGGTGTCTCCGGTTTGAGTATGGTGGTGTCGGGCATGTGTAATAGTTGAGATTCACGAGCTGGTGACTCCACGCTGACTTCCTCTTCAGCCTCGGATGCAACATACTCTGAGGCTTCTTGATCATAGGACTTGTCAACAGAAGACTTGGCGTCTGTGTCAATGCTCTGGATCTTCGAAATTTCGACTTGACTCCCTTTGTCGTTGGCTACTGGCTTGACAAGCTCGTTTCCAGTGTGATCTGCATCTCGCGGCGACCGTGGCTGCATCTCTTCGATCTCCGGTGAATTGACCATGCCTTCTGATCTTGGATATTGAACACATTTATCCACGTATTCGACATGGGTGCCGTTGGCAGGCTCGCGCAGCGAAGAAAGCTCGTAACCTTCTTCTGCAGGGGCGCTATAAGCGGCATTTTCAGCATCATCAGCAAGGCTGGTGGAGCCTTGAAGTTTGAGGCTCGGTTGCTGAGCAGGCTGATCACCACCTTCCAGAAATTCATCATCATCGAGCCGTTGCTCTGGAGTTGGTACATAGCTGTTGTTCGCTGCACTTCTGAATGTCGCCACTCTCTCAACAGGCTTGCTCGGCACAGCCTGGTTAGCTGGACCATGTGGCCCAAAGTGCACGATCGGGGTCTTTCGCAGTAAATTTTCGCTCGCCGGTGGAATTGAATTTTCGCTTAGGCGCTTTATATTGCGTTGAGGAGTAGCCTTCTGCCGGCTGGAGACCTGTCCAGCGAGCTTCTTCTTTGCAGGGGTCTGCCTTTCTGTAAGCTTTGGTGTAGGTGGATTCTTTCCCACGACAATCCGTTTGTCCGCCGGGTTTTGCACAGGAAGGTCGTCGTTCGGAAGAGTCTTTTCCACTGCAGCAGACAATGCCTCTGAGGGACTGGTTTCCTGCTTAGCTCCGGCCTTCGACCCGGGAGGTGCATTGTTCGAAGCAGTTTGCTTGTGCATTTCCGTGGGCAGTTGGACCGGTGGCTTGTCTTTCAATGTATTTTGTTCGCTGGCTGGATCTTGCAGAGGATGCTTATCTCTGGAGAGGCCTTCGTCGTCAGTGCTCTCTCTGTCGATTATTTCTTGAAGTTGTGACTTGACATGTGTTATGAACTCAAGTTGTGGGCCTTTGGCAGCAGTTTCAAGTATTTCCTTGCTAATTGGAAGTGAGTCTTCGGCCTTCTCCTCTCCATTGTCGGCCTTGTCATTGTCCTCGATCTCTTCCTCAGTGCCGGATTCTTCGTGTGCAACATCATCTCCGCTTTCATCTGAGTTCTCAATGTACTTGGGAGATTTTGCAGCTCTTCTAGTTCGGCTTGAGGCTGCAGTTGGTTGTGTTTTCTTCTCTGGAGACTTTTTGGCCTTTGGCTTGCTATTCTCCTTCTTACGACTTTTCGGCGAGGTTGCGACTCGGACAGCGCTTTTCTTCATCACGGCAGGCCCTTTGACAGCAGCTTTAGCCAGAGACTTATTGTTGGTCTTTGATTTCTTTGGCGGATGGGCATCGTCAACATCGCTAGGTGGAAGGTCAAAGCTGACAGCGTCAGAGGCAGATTTGGATGGCTTCTGAGTTTGTTCGCTCCTAGAGGCGGTGGGTTCTTTCTTCGCTTTGCGCTTTAGACCCGTCTGTGCTGTGCCGGTGCTGGCCTTGGACGCGTCCTTCCCAGCTCCAATCAATCGAGCCATGCTATCCTTGAGTGTTCCCTTCCCGTGGCTGGATAACTGTGTCTCTGTGTTGCCGCTGGCTTGCGTAGTGTTGTCGGCAGCTTTAGATCTCTTCTTCGCTTGGTTAGAAAGGGAGCTGCTTATTGGTTCAGCAGGGCGCTTGCGTTTCGACTCAGAGTCCGAAGAGGCAGGAGCTGCATCCTGAGGTGGTCCATGTGCAGCCGCGGAATGGTGTGTCGGCTGCTTGATCGCTCCTTCCGCAGGGTCAACCTTAGGTGGACTCTGAAGCAGGAGGGACTGTTTCGGACTTGACCTGGCTTTGGGATGTGAGTCTGTGGCGTCCTGTTGAGAGGCACGCAGGCGTTCGATCAATTGACGTGAATCCGGAGCCTTCCTTAATGGCAGGGTATTTTCTCCATCACCAACGTCTGGGTGAGAAATACCCATTGCTGTGTGCTTTTGCAATAAAGGGTCAGCTGCTGAGTCGCTCGTCTGCCGATTGCGCAAAGAAAGATTGCGGAGAGGAGACGATGCATCCACCTCAGAAGTGGTCGTAGTATTCAAGGTGTGATCCTCTTCATGATTGTCGTCTCTCGAAGTCGAGCTGATATTGATAATAGCAAATGACTGCTTTCTAGGCGTTCCAGGGGCTCTGTGAGCTCTTCTCGGTGTTCTGGTGTCGCGTAGTTCTTGGATCGATTGTGTGAAGCTTTCTACTCCTTCTTCGTCACAGAACGTAATCGTCAGGCTGTTTATGGCGCTCCTGGATCCGTTCACAAACCGGTCACCTTCATCTCTTGGGTATCGAATCTCGAGTATCGTCGAGGATTCCGACTCCGAGGCGACGCAATTGATGGATGTGTCCTTCGTGACTGGGACGGAAACTAGAGCTATCATGCCTGTGTCCGCTCCGGTGGGCACAAGAAATGATATCTCGCTCGTGACGGTTGCCGGGAACGGAGACGGACTCGTAAAGAACTTATGGCCGTCGCACTCTAGACTTTGGACAATGAAGATTCGTTCAGGTCTGTGATATTGTCAGCACGGCTCTCATCATCTTCGAAGAATCAGTGTACTCTTCAACAAAGGCTCTCGCTACATCAATCTGGCTGAAGTATTCAATCACCTCACTCATCCACTTTGAGTCCCCAGTCGCTGACAGTGGAAGATCTTCCACGATCTTCCGCGAGGCTGGAGACTTCCCAAAAACCACTCGTTCAGCTCCTTTGTACAGCAGTTCGCGGATAACATCAGCAACCAGTATACGGAGGAAATGGCTCTGGTCCAAGTCGAGGATCATTGTTAGAAGTGGGCTAGTTGAGGTCAGCGAAGGTCACATTCTGGACCGCAGATCCTTGCCATTCCGCCATTTCCACGATCTGGTCTCTTGCTGCAGAACTGAAGCGAACTAGGACGGAGAGGAACTGGGCTAGCTGTACAAATGTTAATAGAATAATTCTCGTAGATTGTCAGGCACATACCGTCCAGCGCAGTCGGGCTTCCTTCTCCCTGCTCACTAAGTGGCGCAGGACGCAGGAGCAGAGCTTCCTTCCGACGTAGTCGCCTTGCTCTCTGACCTCGGTGGACGTCAGGTCAGCCCCATGGATGCTAGACAAGACAGAGGCAAATGTGCCCTCATTCTTGTACTGACGGACGGTGTCCTGATCGAGTAAGCCTGACTCTGGATAACAAATGGAGAGCCACCAACCATGAACACGTACAGCAACTTGTTCTGCACGGCAGAATACGGGAAATGCAGGACGATGGACACGATAGAATAGAAAGAGCGCGAGTCAAGCCGAACGATATTCTTATGGGGTCGGCCATTGTCAAGCACCTTTGCCAGATCACGAAGAAGCGAGCTGTCGGTGGGTCGAAAAGGCTTCCTAAATGGCGCAATAATATTCTTTGGGATACTGCCGGGGGATGTGTGTCAGCACGGTGATTGAATTGAACACATCCATCGAGAGTGACTTACCTGACTGTCCCCTTGTGCCGGAAGTTCTTTCGGAGACACTCCACGAGAGCAGAGAAAGAGCCTTGGAGCTGAGGCGGGTGGTCGGCGGAATCCTTTGAAGCAGACATGTGATCGGAGGGTAAAACAGTAGACAGATTGTGCAAAACGTCGAGCTGGATGCTGCTTGCGGTGAAGAAGAAGTGAGGCAAGATGAAGAGAAAATCAACCCAGGCTGACGAATGTCAAGAAATATCTACGCCAACCACCCTCGATCTTCCGATACATCCCAGGTACATGCGAACTCCAATTCCAGCAATATAGACAGATGACGAGGGCTCATTTCTTCATGGACTCAAATATCTTGTCACACGTGTGTTCTCACACCACTTCTTCGACCGTGATCACCGTACCATACTTGTCCCCTCGACTCTCGATCAGGGGTTCCTTCTCACTCAGCACTGAGCCATTCCTCAAGTACTCGTACCGGTCATCATCTTCGTCGTCACCAATGGTCCTCTCACCATCGCCAAACATCTCCTTGAAGAAGTGATCATAACTCGCCCAACAAGCCGTAAACACAGCATTCAAAAATTCGGCGAACCACTTCGGATACGTGCCATCCGGCCTCAAGAATATCGCCGCCGCACCACCCATGAAGAACAGGAAGAATGGAGACCACACGCTCAAGAACACGAACGACCCCAATCGCTGTCGCGTGGTCGTCAAATGGAACGACCTAATCTGATGCAGAAATGCTTGATACTCCAGCGGCAGTCCATGCTCGGCCGCGCCATCGGTGATCAACTTGAGGTATCTCGCGCTGGGCTGCGCATAGGAATGATCCGGCCGCGTCAACTTCGACGGGGCAAACAGCGTGTGCGCTTTGAACGGTTGTCCCGCTGGCTTCATCGGCACATCTTGACTGGGTTCGCCACTCAGGGCATAGCACTCCACCAGCACATCTTCATATCCCGACCCACCTCCCTCTGTTGCAATGATGTGTACGAAGTCCTCTCTCGTCACTTCATACACCACGCCCACGAGCCCCTTGGACCAGCGATCTTTGTGGTAATCTTCCTGCTGGAGGGTCTCATCTCGATATCTTACGTTGCTGAAGCACGGTTCCGCATATGGTATACCCGGCAAATCGAATGTCAGGGACAGAGTCGGGACCACGACGTTGACCTGCGATAGCGGCCGAATCCCTCTTTTGCCTCTGAATGTTTCGGCACTCAGGTTGGAGCCGTAGCCCAGATATAAGACCGTCTCAGCACCGTCGTCATCGTCATCGGCATCTCTTATGGTGGTCTTATCGAGGCGCGAGAATGGTCGATCGTCAAGGGATTGTTGCTGCCTCGCCTGTGAAGTCACCGGAATGGATTCCGCTGCACGCGTTCGCGAAGGGCGGCGGATCGAAGGCGTGAAGGAGTCGAGCCACAGCTGTAGGCTGCTTGGAACTTGCCCACTCTTCGTGTTCTGCATGGCTAGACGTCAATATAGGCAGAGGCTCAAGGGATCGCAATGCCTGGGCCAAATTGCGCCATGAGGATTTGTTATTGCTTCTTTATTTTAGTGTCATTGACACCGGTGCTACGGACTGTGTACTTGTACGGAAGGTGTTTCGGCCGAGTGATTTAGTGCATTCTGCGGGTTGATAAGGAAACGCGACCCACCAATGGCCGCACGGCACTGCTTTTGTGCAGGGAGGGCTTTCCACATGCCGCACAGTTTCCGAGTTCCCTAGGGCTCCGTTCGAGGACCGCCGTGTTCGAGTCGTAGAACATCAAACGTTTGGATGTATATGTACAGCAGTCCACCATCTGGCAAGAGCTTGAAAGACAACACTGATCGCCCACCCCTCAAATCCAACCGTTCATGAAGCAAAAGCCATGCTCTTCTTGATCTCAGCAATAGCCTTTGCGGGATTCAATCCCTTCGGGCACGTTCTTGAGCAGTTCAAGATGGTATGGCATCGATACAAGCTCATGCTGTTTTCCAACGCCTCCTTGCGCTCAGCCTTGCGTTCGTCCCGAGAATCAGCGAGCCATCGATACGATTGGAGGAGAATGGCGGGTCCGAGATACTGATCGCTGTTCCACCAGTATGATGGGCAGGAAGTCGAGCAGCAGGCGCATAGAATGCATTCGTAGAGACCATCCAGCTTCTTTCGGTCCGCTGGTGATTGTCGGTTCTCCTTGCCCTGGAAAGCTGTTAGCAGATTCTCGGCCCCCCCCACACGGGCTTGAAGGCCGCTCACATCTGGTGACTTTGTGTCTCGTTGCAAGAAAGGCTTGATGGATTTGTATTGCTTGTAGAACTGGGTCAAGTCGGGCACTAGATCCTTCACGACGTATGTGTGTGGCAAGGGATAAATTCGAGATTCCTTGGCTGTATCTGTGGGAATGCGACCTGTTCATCGTGTCAGTTCGGCCGCCGGCAGTGCTGTCCTCTCCGGATTCGATCCTTACACAGGCAAGCCAGGGTGTTGACCCCATCGATGTTCATGGCACAGCTACCACAGATACCCTCCCGACAGCTTCGACGGAACGTCAGCGTAGGATCCACCTCGTTCTTGATCCGAATCAGCGCATCCAACATCATAGGACCAGTCTTGTTCAAGTCCAAGGTGTAGGTTTGCATCCGAGGCTTCGAGGTCGGCTCGTCTGGGTTCCACCTGTAGACGTGGAATGTCTTGATCTTCGCATCTTTGTCAGGCCTTGGTTCTTCCACTGTGCTGGTCTTTGATTCGTTAACAGGAGGTCGGCTGGCCTTGAGGTCGAAGGAGCTCTCTTTGGTGACGGTGGCATACGATCGTGCGGCAAGGGAAGGTCGGATCGCAGCTCGTGTGGGCGCAGCCAGGCGCGATGCTGTGCGAAGAGCTGCCATGGCGATTGTCGGTTGCAGCAATGGTGTTGTCGCGGAGCAACAGGGTCGATCGAGAGCTCGGGGAGTGTTCGCTCGAAGACCGCGGTGGTTGAATTGAAGGCGAGGAGCAGGTGGCGTGCAAGGTCGTCAATGATGCTCTGAACCTCGGAACCAATCACAAGACTGCGGTTTGAAATGACCAGGCGAACTTTGCCGAAGCCGCCTTCCGAATCGCCGGTCTGCCTGTGCCATGCTTCCGGGCGTTGCAGCTTCGAGGCCATGGCTTCTTCAATGTATGTCTACCTGAATATGTCGTTGGTAAAGTCGTCTACAGGCAATCATACTATTCATTTTGCTTGGAGCTCGCACCTTGTTCGCGTGCGGAGCGGGACGGACATAGAGGAATGAAAGTCCATTTAAGTGCGGCCAGCTATCTGCAGTCACAACTGGATGGTGCTGGCGGGCTTTGTTATTCCAAGCGTCTCTCCTCAAATCGATGAATAGCATGCACATAAAAACTCCATCAGCCCCGTCTTGCTTGCCGATATCAAGACATCTAGAGTAGCGGGGCCAATGTTGGCAACTGACATGCAAAATCCGCGTCTAAATCCGAGCTCCTCAATCAACGAATTCAAAAAACTTCCAAAGATTTGGAGAGGGGTACGTGAGTGTCTCTGGATATAAAAGCAACAGACTCGAGGCCTTGCTTGGGTATGGCATTGTGACTCCGCCATTATCCTGATCTATTGAATCTTGGTTCGCAACCGGTTGGCGTCCTTGCAACAATGTCTACCACATCCACAGCACCAGTGTGGTTCATCACCGGGTCCAGCGCAGGACTTGGACTTGCACTGTCCCGGTACGCAATGGCACAAGGCCACATCGTCATTGCGACATCTCGCAATCCATCGAAAACGCCGGAGTTGGTGTCTGAAGTCGAGAAGAGCGGCGGCAAATGGGTCGCCCTCGACACAACACGGCCAGAAGAAGAAATCGTCAAGACGGTGCAGCTTGCAGAGTCTTTCTTTGGTCGAATCGACGTACTTGTCAACAACGCTGGGATGAGCGTGCTTGGAGCTTTGGAGGATATTCCTTTTGCCGATACTGTATATCAGATGCAGGTCAACTTCCTTGGTCCACTGAGAATCATGCAATCTGTGCTGCCAGGGATGAGAAAACGAAGATCAGGCGTTATCATGAATGTCTCCAGCGCCCAGGGTGTCGCCCCCGGCCTTGCTTGTAGCGTGTACGCAGCAAGCAAAGCTGCACTGGAAGCAGCATCCGAATCGTGCAGTCTGGAAGTCGCGCAGTTTGGGATTCGCGTGCTGATTATTGTGCCTGGGGCGTTCAGGACGGAATTCAGCAACTCGAACGTGGGCAAATACATAACGCCCTCACAGGAGTATACAGGCAATCACCCTGTGAGCGCCAGACTCAGTCATGTCACCAAATTGTCCAGCACTGCGATGGGGAGCCCCGACAAGGCCGCCAAGGTCATGTTTGAGGCAGCCACTGGAGAGGGTGACGCTGGCGAGCTCATCAAAAAGGAGAACCTATTGCGAGTGATCATTGGGCCTGACTGCTGGAAGGTGGTGGATAAAAAGGTCAACGAACTCCGGAGGACGACAGACCTGCTCGTAGATGTTGCCGCAAGCACAAACCTTTAAATGGGATATTCGGGCTTCGGTGTGTTGAGTGGAATATCAAGTGAAGAAAGCCAGGAAATAGGCGCGTGGAGTGTATGCTTCTTGGCTCTCACAGACAGAAAGAAGCGAAATCGTGGACTGCCTCGAATAATGACTGGATCCTGCACGACTGATTGTGTTTCGCGGGCTCGCTGCAGCATAATCACTATCTCGACCAACATAAGGTGAGCGTCGAAAGGAGCATGGTACAGCTTTGCTTCCGAAACCAATGTATTGTTGCGAGGCCCACAACATGACTGAGGGGTTGCCATCCGGTAACGGGCCGTTCTGCAAGCAGTCGAGATACATACTTCGTGCCTTGCCGCGGTACTGAGCAACGGACTTGACAAAATTAGCCTCGGCCCCGACGAAGAAGCAGTAAGTGCCGCTCGACAAATGTAAGTATTCTGGAAGACAGGTATTCGTCGGAAGGATCATATCATGATTCTCTCTTCTTTGCAGCAGTCATCTGCCGGACCCTGACAAAAAGTGTGGTGGGGTCAGTTGTCGGGTTTCAGGCAGTCATGCATAATGTCCGTGGCTCTGGGACTGCCTCTTGACCGCTGAGCGGCCGCAGAACCTGCCCGTAGCACAGGCAGAAGCATACTGGAGAATCCGGAGAGAAGTGGCGGCTTTTGGGGCACACAACACCTGTTTGAGTGGTGATACAAAAAAAAAACGTGGAGGCTTTTGCGTCGATCTCTTGCGTCAGAACATCCAGGCAACCAGATACACGAGGAAGCTCTCGCGATGAGACTTGGATGATGAGGGATATGAATGACTATGTGAGCCGTGGCGAGTCCCTCCGAAGCGAGATCTCCAAACTATAGATCTTGGTGCTGTGCACTGTCGCCTGTGGAGCCGAAATCGGTGTCCAATTCTGACCCAATTCCACCTTCCACAAGGCGTATAGTCACCTCATCGTCACTCTCACAGCAGAGTGAGTTTGTACGAGCCCCAGAGGAATGTGTTTTGCGGGGTTCCCAAGGTTACCGTTCAGGGCATTGCACTGGGCATTGCTAAGCTCTGGTGGCAGCGAGGTTCCGGTTGCCGTGTTGGGGCAAATGAGCGGATTCAAGCTTTGGCTTGCAGGGACAAATTTGAGACGGTGCCAGATTCGCAAGCGCCCCAGTCCGTGGTTCACCAGCCTGGAGGAATAACCCCGGGCCGCCCAATAGGCGTGGCAACTAGTTAATCTGCTGTGTTACTATTAGCTGTCACCCCCGAGGGCGCACCCACTATTCAACGCCTGCACCGCTCGCTTGTGGCCGCTTTGCCGTAAAGGCTCTGCCTCAACGTCAATTACGACAACACCGAGGATGTTTTCGCGCCTGATCCCGGTCGCCTTCCAGTCATCACTTGCCGGCTCAGTCCCCTTCCGTCACCGTATCTTTCGCGGTGTTGCTACAAATTCTTTGCCCCTCCCCACTTTTGCTCAGTGACTTCATGATGGACTCTCCGCGCGACTTCGCCAACTGTTATCCGTTGTTATTCGTGCGCTGAACGGCTGCGGTCGCCATGGCGCGTCTGGACGATGGGAAGGAGCTCGAGCGCGCCGTCTCCCAGAACAATGTCGAAGATCAGGACGTGGCGAAGCGAGACGAGCCAGTGCAGTATTTGGAAGTGCCCAAGGGTGTCCGCAGAGCAGGACGAGGGAAGAGTCAAGACAGCACGCGCCTGGAAAAGATCGAGTCCACGGTAACCGACGCAACCGAGGCCAGCTCTGCCGCCTTTCCGGCGGCCCAGCCAGAGAAAGCACCATGGCACTACAGAATAAACCCTCTCCGGCGCAACCCTCCGCCCATACCGGAGGAACGGGCAGTGTCTCGAGAATACAATGCGAGTTTCCTCAGTCTGTTGACGTTCCAGTGGATGAATCCTCTCATGACTACCGGTTACAAGCGTCCCATCGAGTTAAACGACATCTGGCTGGTCAATCCTGACAGGAGTGCCGCCACCATGATGGACAAGTTGACTGCCTCTTTCAAGCGTCGAAATGCGCGAGGAGAACGTAACCCTCTCATGTGGGCACTGGTCGATACTTACCGGGGTGAATTCATGCTCGGCGCTGTTTGCGCTCTGTTTTCTGCCCTTCTTCAAGTATTTTCACCTTTCACCACCCGCTTTCTGATCCAGTTCGCTACAGACGCATGGGTGGCGGACAAGACTGGCGGCAAGTCTCCCAGTATCGGCCATGGTATCGGTCTTGTCATCGGCATCACTTTTATGCAGATATGCCAAACTATGGCCACGAACCATTTCCTGTATCGTGGCATGATGGTTGGAGGAGAATGCAGGGCCGTCTTGATCAACGCCATTTTCGAAAAATCCCTGGTCATCTCAGGTAGAGCAAAGGCAGGTGGAAGAGCTCTGAAGGGTGAGGAGGTGCCTGAGCAAGCGACGGAGACAGCAGAAGAGAAGCTGACCCGACCGGCTCTTGCTCGCGCCTTATCGAAGCGACTTCATCCCAAGGGCGGTGTAAAGACCACGCCCAACAAAGGAGCTGGGATTGCTGGAGACGGCACTGGCTGGACTAACGGCAGGATTGTCAACCTGATGAGTGTCGACACCTACCGGGTCGACCAAGCGTCTGGAATGTTCCACATCCTGTGGACTTCACCAGTCCAGCTCATTGTGGTGTTGGTCGTCTTATGCATTAACATTGGATATAGTGCGCTGGCAGGCTTCGGTCTGCTCATCGTTACCTTGCCACTTTTGACCAAGACAATCAAATCGCTGATGAAGAGAAGAAAGAAGATCAACAAGATTACCGACCAGCGTGTTACGCTCACGCAAGAAATTCTGGGCTCTGTCCGATTCGTCAAATTCTTTGGGTGGGAAAGCAGCTTCCTCGATCGCTTGAAGGAACTCCGCAAGCGAGAGATCAGGGCCATTCAGATCTTGCTCTCCATTAGGAACGCAATCAACGCGGTCGCCATGTCAATGCCCGTCTTTGCGTCCATGTTGGCCTTTATCACGTATTCGTTGACCGACCACGGTTTGGCTCCTGCGCGAGTCTTTTCCTCTCTGGCCCTTTTCAACTCCTTACGAATGCCACTCAACTTGCTTCCTTTGGTCCTTGGACAGGTCACAGATGCCAAGACATCACTAGAACGCATCCAAGAATTCCTTCTCTCGGAAGAGCAGAAGGACGAGGTGGTTTGGGACGAGGACATGGAACCGGCCGTCGAAGTGCAGCACGCTTCATTTACGTGGGAGCGGACGGTCACACAAGACAAGGAGAGGACAAACACGTTCCAGACCAGATTTGAGCTCATGGCAGCCAAAAAAGCTGAAAAGGAGCGCAAGAAAGCGCAAAAGAAAGCAGACAAGGCCGCGAAAAAGAGCGAAAAATCGCCCACTGCGTCCAACGAAGACATCGCCAGCGAAACCACCGAATTGGAGCCTTTCAGGTTGCACGACATTGATTTCACAGTGGGAAGAAACGAACTGATTGCGGTCATCGGGACGGTCGGTTCTGGCAAGACCTCTCTTCTTGCGGCTCTCGCAGGGGATATGCGTAAGACAGGCGGCAAGGTCAAGTTGGCATCCTCTCGGGCCTTTTGCCCGCAATATGCCTGGATCCAGAATGCTACCCTCAAAGAGAACATCGTCTTTGGAAAGCCATACAAAAGCAAGTGGTACAAAGAAGTCATCAAAGCCTGCGCTTTAGAACCTGACCTGCAAATTCTCCCTGCAGGAGATCAAACCGAAATCGGCGAACGAGGAATTACCCTGTCAGGCGGTCAAAAGCAGCGATTGAACATTGCACGAGCCATCTATTTCGATGCCGACATCGTTCTGATGGACGACCCGCTCTCGGCTGTCGACGCCCATGTTGGCCGTCACATCATGGACAAGGCAATATGCGGACTAATGAAGGACAAATGCAGGATCTTGGCTACTCACCAGCTGCATGTTCTCAACAGATGTGACCGGATCATTTGGATGGAGGACGGCCATATTCAAGCCATTGACACTTTCGACAATCTGATGAGTATGAGCGTAGACTTTCAGAAATTGATGGCCACGACTGCCCAAGAAGACGAGACCGCTATCGCCAAAGCCAAGACAACGGAAGAGGAGGAGGAAAAGCCTGCGAAGAAAGACAAGAGGGGCAAGCCGGCAGCTCTGATGCAACAAGAAGAGCGTGCCGTCAAGTCCGTCAGCTGGGCTGTCTGGGGAGCGTACATCCGGGCGTCGGGATCGCCTGTCTTCTGGCCCCTGATCTTCATCTGCCTTGTGCTCTCGCAGGGTTCCAACATTGTGACCAGCTTGTGGCTGAGCTGGTGGACCAGTGACAAATTTGGCTTCTCCGAAGGTGTCTACATTGCTGCATACGCCTGTCTGGGCCTCTCTCAGGCGCTGCTCCTGTTTTCATTTTCGACCGTCCTGTCCACGAGTGGCACCAACGCCAGCAGGGTTCTGCTTCAGAAAGCGATGACCCGGACCCTGCGAGCTCCAATGTCGTTCTTCGACACCACGCCTCTCGGTCGCATCACCAATCGATTCTCGAAAGACGTTGATTCGATGGACAACAGCTTGACCGATGCTATGAGGATGTATTTCCTTACACTGGCCATGATCACGTCGGTCTTCGCGCTGATCATTGCATACTTCCACTATTTCGCCGTGGCTCTTGGTCCACTTTTCATTCTGTTTCTGTTCGCTTCCAGCTATTACAGATCTTCGGCGCGAGAGATCAAACGACACGAGGCGGTGCTGAGATCCACCGTCTTTGCACGCTTTTCCGAGTCTATCTCAGGTGTTGCATCTATCCGAGCATATGGCTTGCAGGCGTATTTCACCACGCGACTGCGCGACGCCATCGACCAGATGAATTCTGCATACTATCTTACTTTTGCCAATCAGAGATGGCTATCTACACGTTTGGACGCCATTGGAAACATGCTTGTTTTTGTCACTGGCATCTTGGTGGTGACTGATCGTTTTAATGTTAATCCTAGCATAGCGGGCTTGGTTTTGTCATACGTTCTGGCCATTGTCCAGATGATTCAATTTACCGTGCGACAGCTGGCTGAGGTGGAGAATAATATGAACGCCACGGAAAGAATCCACTATTATGGTACGCAGCTGGAGGAAGAGGCACCATTGAAGGCCAGAGAAGTGCCAGATAATTGGCCTCAAACAGGGGCCATCACATTCAACAAGGTGGAGATGAGATACCGAGCAGGACTACCGTTGGTCCTGCAAGGTTTGGATTTCCACATCGCAGGCGGCGAGCGAATTGGCATTGTCGGTCGGACTGGAGCTGGCAAGTCATCCATTATGTCGGCGCTCTTCCGGTTGACCGAGCTGTCCTCGGGCCAGATCAAGATCGACGATATCGATATCTCAACCGTCGGGTTGTATGACTTGCGGTCTCGATTGGCCATCATCCCGCAGGATCCTACCCTGTTCCGGGGTACCATTCGATCCAACCTGGACCCTTTCCACGAGCATTCAGACATGGAACTTTGGGCAGCCCTTCGGAAAGCAGATCTCGTAGGAGAAGAGATGGTCACCACAGAAAAGGCAGAGGTGAAGGTTGATCGCCCTGACACCGCTCGTACTGCCGCGACGTCAACATCGAATGTCAACCAGCCGCCTGGTCCGAGTCGTATCCACCTCGACAGCACTGTTGAAGAGGAAGGCCTGAATTTCTCGCTCGGACAGCGACAACTGATGGCATTGGCGAGAGCTCTAGTCCGCAATTCGCAGATCATTGTCTGCGACGAAGCAACCTCGTCCGTCGACTTTGAGACCGACGAAAAAATCCAACGCACAATGCGGACAGGATTTGCGGGAAAGACAGTGCTATGCATCGCCCATCGGCTGAAGACCATCATCAACTACGATCGCATCTGCGTGATGGACAAGGGCAGGATCGCCGAATTGGATACCCCTATCAACTTGTTTGAGGCGGGTGGCATCTTCCGCGGCATGTGCGATAAGAGCCACATCGTAAAGGAGGATTTCTTCCGAGAGTCGTAGCAATTTCACCGTCATGGCACCTGTTATTCTTTCTGGTGTCGCTAGGTTGACAGCACATAGCACGCGAGATGCCTTTTAGATTTCAGTGCATCCCAGCCGAAAATGAAAAGTCCTTCATCACATGGATTCTGTTTCATGGTAATTCTTGGGAGTGGAGGTATGACGCTGACTGAGATGCCGTGGAACAGGGAAGCTGGCAAGTGGTATCCAGCTTGGGGCATGGGTCAGGAACAGATGCCATTTTCGGGCGCGCCACAAGCCTTGTCTTGCCGCCCATGGGCGATCATTGAATCTTGGTTGCGCGTTGTTGTCCCTCCACCCCTCACACACGGGGGTTTATTCCGGCTTCAGGCTTGTGCGTCTGGCATCCTCCCTCAACTGAGTCTGCCAGTGGATGGCAGATTCTTCCAGGAGTGGCTTTCAGAGATACAGTAGCTCGGGAGAAGACACTCCCAAGAAGAACCCCATCGCCTTTCTCCAAGCGAACGAAAGGGCCACCTGGATAAGATAGCACGCCGCAGCTTTCGTGGTCGGCGCGGTTAAGCGTGATTAGGCGGCAGATACCCGAGTCTAGCCAACAGTAGCGGTGGCACTAGTCCAACGGCGGTGGTGGCGGCCGGGCCTGTTGATGCAAGGACCGGGCTTTCCCCAGTCTGATTTCCCCATCCAGCCTCCCAATTCAAGGTTGTGCGGCCAGGCCTCTTTGATTGCACCTTGGGTTCAGCTCCAATGGGCTTCGGCACCACCTGGCATGGCTGATGAAGTGAGCTCATCAGGGAACGAGAGCCATGCAGTCTCGTATTTTACACGGCAAGTACATATGTCTTGAAGCTTTTGCCACAGACGCACTCCAAGTGAGGTTGAGCTCGAGAGCACTTTCCAAGACATCTGCCACGCGTGACACGACCGTCGAACGTCACTTTGCAAGCGCTCGCCTCGCCCAGCCTTCCGGAACCGCCAGTGATCAGAAAACGTGCCTGCCTCACCTCGAGCAAAGATCTTTGACCCTGACACCAGAGTGTCCCTGCTTCAGAGCCCCCCGGCAATCAATCTCACGAGCAAGAACGACTCACTCTACACCCTACACACGCACTCTTCTGAAGCAAGGAAATCTCTCACTCCAGCCGAGACATCCTCACCAGTTTTGACTTTTTTTGGTCAACATGGACTCATAAACTCTCACTTTTGCCCTCTGGCAGTGTTACTCGTTATCCTCCTGCAGAAGCATATGCTTCAGCGACCACATTTCTACCACCTGCAACTGTTCAGATTTGCCTCTGTACACAGCACCTCGCAATGACCACCATGACCGATGCCACCGAGCTCACCGAGCACAAGCCTGCCGCAACACACGAAACCCCTAAGTCGGAGTTCGACCCCTGCAGCAATGCCAAATTCACGTCGCCCTTCTATCTCTACAAGCACGACTCTCCCCGACCGTCCTTCGACGTCACCAAATCACAAGATCCCGTTCACGTGTCCGTTAATGACCTGAAAGACCTCGAAGCCGGCTCGTTCAACCTCTCCCCTTCAGTCTCACAAGAGAAAACAGCTGCACAGAACACAGCAACGAAGAACAGATTCATGTTCTGGAAAACCCAGAAGCAGTGTATGACAAAGCCGAAACAGAGAGGGTGTGCTTGGCTGTCGAGACTTTCTCCCCGCCAGAGAATCGTGGTTAAGATCTTGATTGGGCTGCTTATTATTGGTGTAGCGGTGGCAATTGCTGTTAGTGTCAGCATCAAGGTTGGTGGCGGAGTTTACAAGAGTAACAACACAACCACAGAGATTGGTTGAATTTGCGCCGTTGAATCATTGAAGCATACAAGCACGGAGTATGGAGTAGGGAAGAAGCCTGTTAGCCGCAATCACGGTGGTGCTGCCCAATTGTTATGGCGCATAGATACTCGAGGCATGATGAAGGGTACGTTGGTGCACAGGACGTTCGGCTTAAGGTTTATTATTTTTGTGAATGAAGATACCGCTGAAGCTCCCAAGGAGCAAAGCAATGCTGTAATGCCACTAGACTTCTGATCATTGTGCAGTCGGGAAGTCCCAGTTCCATAAGGACGTTTCTGTCAGACCTTGTGCAATGTCTGTTCTTTCAGGACATGCTATCATGCTGAAAGGAAAAGGTAGCCTGGATGTCGGCGTAGGTCAGGCACTTTTACTCAGAGCATCAAGAGCATGTGAAACTACATCTCAGTGCGTTAGACTGGCCGTAGACATCTCTACGGCGGGCCTTTGATTCCCCGGAATGCAAACTGTAATATTTTCTAGATTTCGGCTTTTCTCAAAGAAATTCCCCACGAAAAGGGATCTCGGCGCCCAACCAGACAATCCTGCCGTAGACGGCACTCCCTCGCCTTTAGCTAGAGAGGTACAGAGGGCACCAAGATTGGGAGTCAGAATGGGGCTCGCCGAACCGAGAAAGTAAGTCCCATTGATTTTCTAAGCACACTCCAGAGCAAAGGCGAGGTACTGCAATGCGATTGCGATACGTATTGAGCCTGCCACCCTTTTCTTCCTTCCTTTCTCGCTCGCTCGCTCCTGAAAATTCCCCCATCCGCCACGTCAAATAGTCTAACCCGTCCTCTCTGCCCAGACGCCGCAAGATCGGCCACGACCCCCGCAACCTCGCCTGGTCGGGACAATCCGCAGGCCCGTCCTACGGCCACCGCCTCATGACGCAACAGGGCTGGTCGGAGGGACAGGCCCTCGGGGCACGCGACGTCTCGGCGGCCACGTCCTCGTCCTCGCATTCCCGTCACCGCTCCGGACTGGCCACCGACGCGGAACGCCTCGCCGCTGCGAGGGTAGGGATCCTGTTCAAAGACGATAATCTCGGCCTGGGGGCCACGAGGCGCGGAGGGGCCGCGGATGTTGAGGCACAGAAGACTGGGTTTGATGCGTTTCAGGGCTTGTTGGGCAGGCTGAATGGGAAAGGTGACGTCGAGCAGCGAGAGGAAGGGAAGAAACGCGAGGAGAGGAAGTTGGAGATGTTCTTCCGGGGGAGGTGGGGGGGCATGGTGTTCGTGAAAGGGGGCGTTTTAGTGGGGAATCAAAGTGAGGAAGAGAAAGGGGCAGAAGAAACAAGGGAGGAGGAATCAGAGGGTGACGATAACAGCAACCACAACAAACAGCTGCAGAATGCGCTAGATGTGGTGGAGACTGGAGCGCCTTCACAAGATCAGAGTGGTGGGAAGCTCTCTGAGCAGGAGCGGGCACGGGAGCGTGACGAAAGACGACGAATCAAAGCCGAGAAGAAACAGCGCAAAGAAGAAAAACGGAGACGAAAGGAGGAGAGGGCCCAAAGGAGGGCGAGGCGGGAAGGTGACGACGAGAGCGCGTCCCCAACACAAACGCCAACGGCATTGCCTCTGCATAGATCTCCGATATCCATATCACACCCACCAGACGAGCCCGTGTCATCTGCGCCATCATCGGACGACGAGGCCGGAATGGCGAGGAAGGAGCAGCAGCAGAAGGAGAAGCAGGACAAAAAGAAGCGAAAACGCAAGCCAGAACAAGTGAATGGCGTGCTCGAATCCGAGATCTCCAGATCGAGTTCCCCGAGTGTGCTCACCCTGAAGAATGGGCGCCATCTCCTCCGGGGGCGGAACATCCAGGCGAAGAAAATGGTCCTCACGGACGCGAAAGGCTTGGATCAGATCTTTATGCGATGAACGAACGAGCGCGATGTGGTGATGTATTGAGCAGGCGCTTGATCACGGCGTCTCTATAGCGGGAAGCGTGGAGTACGTCGTCAGTGAGCGATACAGAATAGAGAATAGATCGGTTTGGGTCGGTGCAGTTCAGATCGTTTCCAGCAATGAAGACCGTGAAGACCTCGGAAATGCCGTGGGCTGACGAACCATGCGGTCTTGCTGAACGAAAGGTCTCCTACCATGAACAACGGGTTCACATTCATATCTCTCAAACAACAATCTCCTCCAGCGTCGTGAGGATCCTCTCGATATACGCCATCCCAACAGTAATGCCATCGTTGTCCTTTGCGTCGCTAATATCCTTCAGGCCGCCCTCGTCCAAGCAATTCAAACACATGACCACGATGTCTCGATAGCGGTCGCCAAAGACCTGTGGGATGAAATCAACGGCTTTGTCAACAAACGCGGCCTTGATCTCCTCGGGACTTTTCAGCCGGCCGGTCTTCCTGTCGGAAATCTTGACGGCATCACGGTTGACCGCGAATGACTTCTCGCCTGTTTCTCGGTCGGTCTCGTCGAGGACGAAAGACCTCCACAGCGCAATCTCCAGGAGGACGACTCCGAGGCTGTAGATGTCGTGAAGCATGTTGAAGTCGATTTCGGGGTGGACGCCCTGACGCTGTGGGTGGCGGTAGATGTTCCTCCACCACGCGTTGTCTCCTATCCTCGTCGAGACCTCCTCCTCCTTCCTCGCGAACTCGAAGCCGATGAGATACAGCTTTCCTGCCGTTCTACTCCTCTGTGGACGGGCAGGTCGCTCGGTGCCGCTCGTCCCGCCCGGATCCGCGAGGAGGATCAAGTTCTCCGGACGGATGTTCTTGTGCACCAGGCCCGAGGTATGGACGTACATGATAGCCGTCGCGAGGCGAACCCCGAGTTCCAGACGCCAGGACAGCGAGAGGGTACTCCGAAGCGGCTCTCCTCTCCGAGCAGGACATGGCGCAACGTACGCGGTTGGGCCGTTCCTGCGGGGAGAGGAAAGATCAGTTCGAACCGGGCAGGGTCGGCGTCAACCTTGGCTTGGAACCCCTTGCACGGCAATATGGCCATCGACTCGGAGGTGTGGTGCAGAACGAGCGCGATGTCGCGGATCTTTTTCGTGTCTTGCTCGACGTAGGGCCTGTACTCGACAAGTGCGATGGCGTCGGGGACAGGGCCAGGGCCAGGGACATCTGAACCGCCAATCTCAGCCTCGGCCTGGGTCCCGGACCTGAGCGTTAGCACCCCGACCTCACTGTGCGGCAGCGCACGATAAGCCGCGCCAGAGAATTCATCCCCGTCCAAGAGCATCTTGGGCATGTTCCTGTCGTTGTCATTGCCCTTGACGCGCAGGTTGATCGCATCCTTAAGTCTCTTGACTCTCGCCAGAGGCCCACTGTCCTCCCCTTCCTCCCGCTGCTGCTGCTGTTGCTGTTGCTGCTGCTCGGCCAAGTGTGCCTGGACGGTAGAACCTCCCGACAGAACCGCCCACTGGACGGCACGATAGAACAGGAGCTGGTCGCGCGCCACGCGGTCCAGATCCCGCTTCAGCTCCGCCCGCCCATACATGGTATACTGCCATTTCCGGAGCCTGTCGTCGCGGTCCAGGTTCTCCTCCAGCGAGGCCAGCGCGCCCTCAAGCGACGCCGTCAGTCGAGCGAGGGCCTTGCGGACGAGGGATTCGAGCTCCGCCGGGAACGAGGCCGACGCGGCCTTGACGAAACCGAGGCATACCTCGAGCTGGCTCGTCTGGATGTCATGTTCCTGTAGAGAGTCCGCGAGCTGGGCGCCCGCGGTTCGATAGATGGCGATCCGGTGGTCGATGGCTCGGATGTACTTGATGGTGAGATCGACGAGGCCCGGCACGGCGAGCACAAGCCCCGCGATCCCCACTCCGCCATCTACCATGTCTATCTAGAAGAAGTACCTTGGCTCCGGCCTGCGATACCGAGCAATGGAGGGGGCATTGATTACAATTGACGCTGTGGCGTACCGTAGATCTTCATGACATCTACCAAAGAAAACTAGTTCTCATACTCGGTCCTGTCACCACTGTTGTCTGAGGCTGAGGCTGGGGCTGGGGCTGGGCTCATGCCGCAGAGGGGCGCGGGTTCGAGACGTACGTTCCCCGACTCGCTTAAGCACTCCATCCAACTTTAAACGTTTGCCTATTTTGAGACACGTTCACACGTTCACACGTTCATATACACATGCCGAATACAAAGAGCTGATTCTTTCTAATGTCTTCCAGGTCAATGCGACAAGGGATCGAATTGGAATGCACCCTTGAAGGGGAACCACAACATTAAAGTACTAATGGAAGCACATGGCATGTAACAATTAATTTCCGCGACCAGGCGGCCCAGGAAGCTCACCTAAGCCTGAACGATCTGCTGCTAACTTATCCCTCGAGTCCATTTCATACAGTTGAGATCTTTGCCTTGTAAATGGATCCCAGCTTTGGGGGATTCAATTGGATTGGATAGACTATGCCATTTGGATACCCCATGTTCGTTCCATCGAACTGATTTTATTTCCTATTCAACCTCTCCTCCTGAGAACTGAAGGTTTCACGCCGCCAATACGAGGCTTTCCTTCCCAATTTGGGCTCCGAGGGTACTTCCTGAACCGCGCAAAAGTACTCTGTCATCCTTGACTGCAACTTGAAACAGCCGCCCCCGTTGAGAAACCCCAGCTTATAGCCTCTGGCCCAAGCGTCACCACGCGCCATCTGATTGCAACCCTCTTCCCAGCCCAACTCACTTGCTTCACCGAGTGTAATGGAGCATGAGGTACAAACCTGCCATCGTTGACCCGGACAGCGTCGAGCTTCCGACCGTACCCAGGCCTATGTCACCAGGTCCGAAAACCGCCCGTTGCATGAAACTTTGTGCCTTCAGCTCGACATGGTCAGGCAGTTTTGGTCTGCCTTGCTTCAACACCCAGCCCGGCAGCTCGTCTGGTTATCTTTGTTTTTAATCATACTGGTCCTCTTCCTTTTTGTCTACTCTGCCGGGGGATCAACAGCCTTTCCAGGCCCCGGCGCCGGTGAATCCGCTGCCGGTATTCCATCCTCCCTCAGTCTGTCCTCGCAGCTCATCGCGAATGCGACTCTAGGGGTACGTTTATTTCAGCATTGCATTTCTCGCCAATCTAACCACACCATAGTTCGAGAGAATATTTGCTATCAACTTGCCAGAACGGACCGATCATCGAGATGGGCTGGTTCTTGCCACTGCAGTTTCCAACATTATGGTGGAGTTCGTTGAGGGCATCCATGGAGACAAGATTCCAGCCAAGGTCCTCCCTCCGAATTTCAACCAGGATCTGAACCCTGGGTCTATCGGAAGTTGGCGAGCACACATCAACGCAATCCGAAGGTGTGTTCTCACTTTGAAGATATCGTCAGTACTTGAAACACCCCGGCTGACCTGCGACAGAGTTGTCGAGACCGGCGCATCGACCGCGCTGATCATTGAGGACGACGTAGACTGGGACATCCGTTTACGTACTTCACTCGACCATTTCGCGACGGCTTCTAGATCTCTCCACACTCTCGCGTCTTCGGAGAAGATCAATTTTCGCGACTTGCCGCCCACGCAGGTGACGAATTCCCCGTACGGAGAGGGATGGGATGTCCTGTGGCTCGGTCACTGCGGCATGAACATTCCCGGAAGGGCCGGCCTTGTGATCATGGAGAATGACGAGACCGTGCCAGAAGTTAAGTATCTGAAGTCCTTTGAGGAGGCGGCGATATCTCCGCTGTCGGCCTACCCTCAACACACCCGGGTTTTCATGCAGCAAACAGAAGGCACCTGCTCGTTAGCGTATGCTGTCTCTCAAACGGGAGCGCGAGGAATACTGAACGACTTGGGCCTCAACCGTCTAACCGGCCCTTTCGACAACATGCTCCGCGGTTGGTGCGCGGGCCTAGAGGGCAGCAACGGACACCTCTGTTTTGGCGTCCTTCCTCAACTGTTCGACCACTTCAGACGCGAGGGTTCTACTGAAAGCGATAGCGACATATCTGCGCCGAGCAGCCCATATCGCGACAGTGCGCGCACCTTGAATATCAGGTGGAGCGTCAGGCTGAACATGAACAAGCTTTTGCGAGGCGACACGAATTATGAAGATCAATGGCCTGACTCATGAAAGTTTGAAAGTTTGCATATTTGGAAGCATTTATACGAGGAACTCGCTTGCTGCTTGTATATTTGAAATCTGCACGAGGTAGACTTGGGGGCATTAGATCCAATTTACTCGCCGCCTCCGTTTCCCACACCCTCGGCCAGCCCATAGAGAAAGGCACGCTCCATGCACACAAGATAACGCATCCGTGTACAAGGGTGGAGGACGCCCTGTAGACGCCCAAGAGCTTGGGAAGGACCATCGAGGTGACATGTTCTGCAAGTGCCGAGCCGTCCATAATACCACACAACCTGAGAGAGCAAGGCGATCGAGCGGCATAGATGGCGTTGAGCTTGGATTCAGACCCTCTCTGGGAGAGCAATGTGGACAAGCAAGTGAGATCGATGGTATTCCACTACTGCGGACCGAGTAGTACTCCGTAACTTATCCAGTATGTGCGGAGTTCGGGCGGGAGGACAGCCTAGTTAAAGTGGCTCGAGCGTACGTAGGGTGCGCGGCAATTGGTCTCAGCCTCTAAGATGGTGCGTTTTTGCAATTTTGAGCGTCACGTCCAAGGAGCTAGAAGGCCCCCCTCCCAACAACCTCACAACCATGGAAAACCGTTCTCAAATTGAGACAGTCCACGAGCATTTACGCGCAATCTCACACGTACGTATCCATAACAGAGAGGAGACGAGTACGTCGTACATCAGACCATCGCGACTTGTGTCTCGTCACAGTAGGTATGTCTTCCAGCTCCACTGAACTCGGAGCCTTACCGCCATACGCGGGTCCGACGTCGTCTGCAAGTTCCAATGTCGCCGTCTCGCCGAATGGAGGACCGGCACCACCAAAGCCACTTCGGCGAACAGCGAGGCGACAGGGCGACCCGGACCTCGAAAATGTAGAGCTTCGTTTCCTCAGGGTGGTCGGACGGAATAAAGTGACAATTGCGCGGCCAGAAGATCTTACGCTAGATACCCTCGACGACCGCAGCAGGATCAATCATGGTGCCACCATGGAAGTACATCCCGGTACGTGGCTGGGCCGTCGCGTGGCGGTGAAATACTTGCGCAAGACCTGGCCAGCAATTCAGTCCGCCGAAGTTGCATACCGAAAGGCCATGGTCGACCTCCTCTTCGAGCTGCAGATCATGTCCCGACCGTCCTTGAACGCCAATCCAAACATCACAAAGCTTCTGGCCGTGTGTTTCCAAGACCCCGCCAGCGGAACTGCCGATGTAAACTCCCTGCCCGCCAAGCCAGGCCTCGTCGTCGAACTCGCACACGAACAATTCCCCGATCTGCAACATTTCTTCGACACGGCCCACAATCCCAACAGGCCAGCACGTCTGCCCTTCAACACGGCGAAGACGTTCATCGCGGGCATCGCAAACGGTGTGGCGGCTTTGCATGGCCATGATCTCGTTCATGCGGATCTCAAGCCACGGAACATTCTTGTATTCCCTAGTCAGAGCTCGCCGTGCGGCCTTGTGGCCAAGATCGCAGATTTCGGGTTCGCGGGGATGGTAACCTTTACTGATGCTGGCCAGCGCGCACCGTTGCCTGACGCCAGGCCACGTGGGGGGACCTCAGAGTGGAATGCGCCTGAATGTCTTGATGATCCTGATCCGTGGACAACAGATGCGCAGTGTCCGTCCCTGTCCCCGTCGCTGGACCATCCGCAATACCGTGCCGCTCGTGATGTGTATTCCTTCGGCCTCCTTGCATGCTATATAGCGCTGGATGGCGTGTCGCCGACACATATGGTGCCCGACCTGCGGGCTGCAAAGCTGTCTGGCGATTTAGTAGACCTTGCCGTGCAGCGGCTTGGTGCTCATTTTCAGGATACCCACAATTCAGCGTCAACAGAGTCGATTGCAGAGGCAGCGATGCAAATCGCGCGGGTTACCCTTGTCCGGGAGCCCGAAAGACGTGTCAGGACTCTTGATACCATTGAGGTTATTTTGAATGGCTCTATGCGGTGAGTGAGTCGCGTGTTACTAAACACGACGGTTGAATCGCATATCAATTGCTGACCGGGGCGCAAACACAGTGATTTGCCGTCCGATCCTGCACCTCTGCAGCGTTTCGTCCTCAACTTCAGTCTGTTCCCGGAGAACGAGCATATATTCAAATGCGAGGGACTGTATCAAGCTTATTGGCAGTCTCCGCCGGAATTTCGCGAGAGAGTATATGAATCGTTTCGGAAGTTGAACTCTGGGATCTTTGCCCAATATGTCGATCCGGGTGTCTGGGGCTGTTTGCGAATTCCACCCGTCTCGTGAGTCAAGAACCGACATGCGGTCGTACCTGTGGAGACGACATTCTTCATGATGGCTGTGTACAGGAGGACACGGACGCGTCCCAGTGCTTAGTCAGGCGACCAGCCCCGGTCTGGGGAAGGTGATTGTGGAGAGCTTACCCGGACAAGACTTCGTGTTGGACTTCCATTAGGGTCCAGAGGCGTCGCGGCCAAGGGCTTCCGGCTCTGCGGATGACGAGAATGGCACCTCTGTCTGGAAGAGACTGGGAGAACGCGAAGTGCGTGAGAAGGACACAGGCCGAGGCTCGCATTTTCCCGAATGCCGTCGCCCTGCATATTCCGTATTCCGTCTTTGTGCAGACGTGAGGCCACTCCATTCGTCAGTGCGAGACGACAGCAGTCTTTAGGATGCCTTACGGCGTTGAATCTGTCAACTTCCCTCAGATCGACTTCCTATGACAAGTGTGGGTGGCACATATAATAATGCGATGAGAACCCTGCGTGAACAGTGCACGTTTTGGTAGACACGACCAATACCGCGAATCGCGAGATCAAGAAATGGATTTTCTCATGGCTTTTCACCCCGACGGTGCTGCCCAGTGGGCGCTGCTGGTCACTTCGATTGGTCTCATCTTACTGTCTTCTTTCCTGGTGTTGAATAGCAGGCAGGCAGGTCTTTCCCACATTCCAGGGCCTCCCTTAGCCCGATATACGGACGCCTGGGCCTTGTATACTGCCTGGAGATGCATTCGTTTCAACAACAAGGTCGGCGTGCTGCGTGGTCTTCAGGCACGATACGGAGACGTTGTCAGGACTGGCCCTCGCTCGGTCATTGTTTTTGATCCAGCGGCGGTGCCGGGGATCTATGGAGTGCGATCAAAGTTAGACAAGGCAAGGGCCACTGCTTCATCACGATAACAAGTACTAACACTGTCATGATCCTCAGGGCAATGCCTATGTTCCATTCCGACAGGCCGGAGTGACAACCAGTCTGCTGAGCATTCCAGACGAGAAGACGCACTCGCAATATCGCAAGCTCGTGTCGAACGCCTATTCGATGACTTCGCTCAAAGGCTACGAGCCTTATGTCGATGACATGGTCAATCGGTTTGTCGAGGTCTGCAACGAGCATGCCGTTGCACTTAAACCCATGAATTTGAGTCTATGGTGCCACTACTGTGGGTGACCATACCGTTGGAGAACCGATTTTCGAAATACTCGGCTGACATTTCTTTCAAGACTGCTTTGATGTTGTTTCCAAAATCACAATGGGTGAGCCGCTCGGGTTCATGCAGAGGGACGGCCATGACGCGTATGGTCTCATCCAGAGTATTCAAGCATTCGGGTTCTACACCGGCTTGATCTCGCAGATGCCGTGGCTGCACCATGTCTTCCAGGACAATCCGCTCATGCGAAAGACTCGGCCGTCGCCGTTCCTGAAGGTCGTTGGCGGAACCGTTCAAGCCCGGCTGCGATACCCGGATCCTGAAGACCAGCTGCGGCCGGACCTGCTTTCGTACTTTGTCGCCACACATGCAGGATATCCTCGTCTCATGGACGAGAAGCAAGTCCTCATCACGGCGTCTGGGAATCTGATTGCCGGGGGTCTCAGCCCGTCTTCCGTGTTTGATGCACTGTGTCGATATCTCGCGACGCACCCAGACTCCCAGGATAAGCTGTACGCTGAACTACAGGAAGCTCAATGCCGTCAGCCAGCCTCGTATGATCACGTCAAAAACCTGCCTTATCTTGAAGGAACGATCCGGGAGGCATATCGCCTGCACTCTTCGACGGCATTCAGTCTGCAAAGAGTAACAGGTGCTGCCGGGCTAGAGCTCCCAAACGGCGTGCAAATCCCGCCCAACACGAACATAGGCTGTCCACCCGACGCGGTCAATCAGGATGTGCGTGTCTATGGAGCGGACGCTGACGAGTACAGGCCTGAGCGCTGGATACAACGCAAGGGCGAATCGACCGAGGCGTACCTCGAACGGAGAAAGCTCATGGACAGATCGGATCTGACATTCGGACAAGGATCAAGGGTTTGCATCGGAAAGAACATCGCTTTTCTCGAGTTTTTCAAGGTTGTGGCCACTCTGATGGCTCAATTCAAGGTCAGTTGCGCATTCCTGAGGATAGTCTTGATGCTTGAGATGGAGGACAGACTACTGACCATGGCGTTAACAGTTTGAACGTGTCGGAGAAGTGAAGAAAGGTGAAGTTGTGGTCAATGTAGTGCGTAGGGAGAAGGCATGATGAGCAGGAAGGAGGTGATCGTTCGTATCAACTCACAGAGCATTCGCTCGTGGTTATGTTTGCTTTGTTGAAAAGCGACTGAAATTCAATCCAAAGTATTTCGGCGCCGGTCTGAATGCCGACTCGATCACCTGGTGCAGGTGTCACCCACCGGGTTACTGTATTCAAGCCCAGTCGTGACGTAGTTGCCGCAGATTCTGGGACGCGGGGTTGTTGGACTCAGTTGAGGCGAGCGTACCTCGGACTCGGCGCGTACTCGCAATGAACCATGAACTATAACGTGAGACCGTGAAGCCAAAGTGAATTTGCCAATCACTTTGCAAGGCAACCGTAAGAGGAAATGCCGATGCTCTTGCCGGAGGATATTGGCCGCCTCGGCACTGAACTAGGAGTGGAGTACCTCGTACTGAGTAATACAGAATCCGCGACATCAGCGCTTGACTGGATTGCTTCAGTGAGCATTCGACGCTACAGCTGGAGAGACAACAGGTTTGCCCATGGAAAGTCCACGTTCAGCCCATTCACACCAATATCGTGCCTCGTCCAACAATCCAAACCCGCTATACCCGGGCCGGAGGATGAAATATGCAAGTCAGGCCTGGTGAGTAAATACAGCGTTCACCTCGAACTTTCCTTGTCGCGCTAATACGATGCATCACTGAGCAGCACCGAATGCAAAAGACGGAAAATTCGAGTAGGTCATCATCAGCTCAGAGGAAGAATGCTTGTTGATGCTCCGAGACAGTGCAGCGGCGAAGAGCCCTGTCGAAACTGCACATCTAGCAGGGGTCGCATCTGCGTGTTCGCAACACCTGGGCGACGTGGGCGGCGGATACCACGGGGTCCAGCAGGTCACTCGACGAATGCGAGATTGGAAACCTTTACACAGTATGCCGCCTTGACGAGCTGGAGGACTAAGTGTTAACGGCGCAAACACAGGGCAAGGCGCGAGATAGTCCAGTCACTGAGGACCAACGCACCGGGATCGGCTCATACACCAAGCCCGGCCATCAACCTCTCAGAGGCAAACGAGCCTTCCCAATTCTTCGATACAGCCACAGCAGGGGCACGTTCGCCGATGGCCAGCAATGCCAACTGCGACTTCGTTCCTTCCATACTGCACCCAAACGAGTCACTCGGCTTCCTCTTGAAATACTTTTTCGACGAACTGGAGATATACTACCCCTGCATCGACCGTGCGGACTTTTACCAGCGCTTGTCCATGCTCTTTGACCAACACTGCTCCTACCAAGGGAGTACGACCTGGATACCCAAAAAACCGGAGTGCCTGTGCCTAGCGGCTCTTACTTGCACCATTTTGGCCCTTGCCACATACTTAAGCGGTCCATCAGTATCCAATGAACTTCATGGCGAGGAAGACTGCGCTGCTGCTGTCTCGGAATGGCATCTGGAGAGCCGGAAGCTTCTGGCACAGTATGCATGGGACGACCAACCCAGCCTCGATGTGCTGCGCCTCCATATCCTCGAGGTCATCTACTATACCATGATGGAGAAGAAGCGAGCAACGTCGATGGCAAGGGCTGTTGCTGTAGAGCTGGCGTTTGCATTGGAGTTGAACAATGAAACAGCGTGGTGCCAATTGACGTGTCGCCAGATAGAATACCGCCGTATGCTCTGGTGGATGGTTTATATCATTGACCGACAAGTATCTATCAGGACTGACCGTCCGTACCTCATAAACGACACCGACTTCGCCGTGAAGGACTTCACCTCACAATCCCGGATGTGGTATCTTTCGCATCCTCTATTCGATCTCGGTCACAATCAATTGGATGCCACTTTCGGCGCGCATCAGTGGCCACACCCCTCGGAGCCCACTGAGGACTGGTTCGCATACTTGCAATTCAACACTCGGTGGAGCAGAATTGCAACACGGGTGTGGGACAATTGCTGCAGCATTGGAGCCGGACGTGTTGTCGACGTGGAGGGGATCCGTGCACTCGACGCACTCCTGGTGAACCTCGAGAGCTCATTGGCACCAACGCTCCTGTGGAAACAGGATGGTCTTCTGGATCTAATCCAGGCCGGCAAGACAGACAGATATATTCGCCTAAGGTTGATCACGTTCGAGGTATGCTTTCGTGACAACTACACTCTGTCAGCTGGGGAACACTGACCAGCTTGCAGATGATTAGTATGCTTCGTCTGTTCATACGGTCGTGTCCCCGCACAAGTATGGTGCCCTTGCAGAAGCAGGACGCCAGCCATTCAACGGAGACGATTGCCTCGGACACGATCGACTCGGCCGTCGGCTATCTGAGTCTCAGACAACAGGCCCGTCCTTGGTGCACATACCTGAGTCTGCTTCTTATTGATGCCTCATCGAGGGTGGCACCGATCGTGAAGAGACAGGCTGCGAATCCCAGCATGGGGGCGTATAGAGTCATATTGTCCATGACACATGCGCAAGACTGTCTGAGAGATCTTGCGAAGTGCAAGCTGAGTATCACCAGGAAGGCTCTGGCTCGCCTGAGTGAGATATCGGACGACGTGAATGTCGCATATACGCTGGCGACGACTTTCCCCGGCGTAATTGATACTCCTGGTGACGCTGTTGCTCGGAGCATCAACAACCCAGTCGTTGCAGGTCTTCTGCCCACGGACGATTGGGGGTTTGATGCATCGAAGATATGGCAGGCAGGTGAACTTGCCGACCTGCTCTCATCGGAGGCCTTCCCCCTGGATTTCGACCGATGGTAGCGGTGAGCAAATGTCGTGCCACTTCAAAACATGATGCAGCACAGTTGCGGTTTAGAAACAACATCGAATTTGCAGCGCCACGATCGCAGCCGCCCAAAGCAGAAGTACTCCCCGGGTCGCAGGTTGCTGAGGGTGCCATCTTTGGGGGGATGGTGATCTGGCGAGAGGAGTGACTAATCACCCATCGGACAGTGGAAACAGACTCCGATTCGCGCCTCCTTTGTGTAGCCCTTTCGGTGGTTGGTGGTGCAACAAGCTTATCTCCACTATCGATACGCCTGGGAGATCAATCTCATTTCGGGAATTAAGCGCATTGGCCAGAGGCGCAAATGCAACAGGGGGTTAGTGCCCTTGGCAATGCGACGAGCTCGAGGCCAACGGCGGCCAGTGGATGTGCTCATCCTACCCTTGCCCCGTCGCGACTTCTATTCTTCTCGCGCTGTTTTGCTTCCAAACAATCCGGTGCTCTTGATCTCCCCACTAGCAACGATCTAGGGAGCACGAAGGGACTGCAACCTTAGAGCCTCCGGCAATGGGATCGGTACCACCTCCTGCACAGAGATTGCGAGTCGCTTCCTGGACGCTGTGAGTGGCTCGCACGCGATGGTCCCAACCGCAATGACGGCACACGTGGAACCACAACGCCTTGGAACAAGCAATGAGCTTCCAGAGCTTAACTGAGCAGCTACTACATTTGTGTCGAGAGAGACAAAATACACCACCCCCTGAACGCCGCCCAATCACGTCATCTCTCCTGGTCCCCAGTGATCGCCTGAATTGCTATGAGCCTGGCCCCCAGCAACCATATGGCGGTGGAGAGGCGCGTTGCCATAGCGCGGTTCATTTTGGCCCTCCAGCACCAGCAGCTCGAGGCAATTTAACAAAGGAAGTTGGTGTCGGCTAATCCTCCGCCTAGAGGCAACCAATCCCACTTTAGGACGGACTACCAGTAAACCTTGACTCACAAGTTGAACGCATCACAGCCACGAGAGAAATGAACCTTGGAGACGGGCTATCTTGGACATCAGTCGAGGGTGGATCTCTGCCCCCTATTGGATCGCATTGTGACTTCTGCCTCTGGGAGTCCGCCGAGTTGCAACATGCTATATATCAGAATGCCTCGACACCCTCTCGATCTTCCTTTTCTCTCCTTCAAGCGCAATTCACTTCAGTCACTCTTTCCAATCGTTCCTCGTCGAACCAAACCAACTTAAGTCACTCGTTCAGCCGAACCAACCCACAACCTCAAAAATGAAGACTGTTCTCATTGCCGCTCTCGCCGCCTCGGCATATGGCTCTGCCATCTCCTCCACCTGGGCTGACTGGGACCCGTCCAAGGTCAGCACCACCACGACTACCACCACGACCACCACCAGCACCTTCGACTGGGCCGATTGGGAGGCCTCGAAGACCACCAGCACCACCTCCAGCAAGCCTGTGAAGGCGGCCACCACCACCTCCACAACGAGCACCTTTGACTGGGCCGACTGGGAAGCCTCCAAGACCTCCACCTCTTCCAAGCCCGCCGACGCCGTCACGACCTCGACCTCCAGCTACTTTGACTGGGCCGATTGGGAGGCCTCCAAGACCACCAGCAGCACCCCCGTCGCTGCCGTCACCACCACCTCCTCAAGCTACTACTGGGGTGACTGGACCACGAGCTACTCTGTGGCCGCCGCCAGCTCCAGCACTCCTGTCGCCGCCGCCTCGACCACCAGCGCCAGCTGGGGTGTTGCCGCCTACACCGGCGCCCCCGTTGCTGCTGCCACCTACACTGGTGCTGCTTCCCTGCCCAAGGTCGAGCTCGGTGTCCTTGCCCTCATGGGTCTTGCCGCCGCTTTGTAAATGGTTTCATCTCCTTCGCTGACTTCATCTCACCTTACCTTGCCTGCATGACCAAGTTTTGGGGCTGGGTCGGGTCTGGGCCCGGGGCATATATTACGACACGGAGATGGCTTCCATGACAATACATACATCGAGCGGCGGGAGGGAGAGAATCCATGTATTGAGTCTATTTCTCTTCGATAGTGATACATAATTCGTCAATGGACCTGGTTGAGCAATCTTCGCGTTTGTGTCAGCTAGGAGTTTCGCAACATCTTGGCTTTTCGGCTTTTCGCATCGTGACCATTTCCTGTACTGTGTCGCTTCGTCGAATCGGTCTACTACTACTTGAGGCACGGACTGCGCTCGGACGTAGCGAGAATAGAATCTATTGGATCTGCCTGACCCTCTCGTGAGCTTGCGTCGTGATCGTCGCTCTTCTTAGAACCAGACTTGCAGGATGCCGAGCATTCATACTACTGTAGACGCATCGCATACGCGGTACTTTCGTACGGGGCACGTCGTAGATGATCAGAGTTTCCCACGATTCCGTCCTCGGTACGTGTCATGGTGTCATGTCCATGTACTAGTACTAGTATGTGTCTTTGGATTGGGCACTCCACACTTCCGTGCACTTTGACTCCGCGGCTCATGTTCGTGTGGACGAGATCCAATGAACTACGGTACGAGTACGAAGTACGTAGTATGTATTTCTGTCATGTGTCTCTCGATTCCCACGTTCCGCATCCCACTACGCATTCCATGTTCCTTGTGTTTCAAAGTTTCCGTTACCCTTGCCCTGAACCTGATAAATGATCCTGCCTACCTACCTACCTCTGCTTGCTTGTTGAGAGCCGTGTTATGTATACCCACCGCCACACCGCCAAACCGCATAGATAGGTCAACGTCTCAAGACTCCCCCCCGGGTCTGTCTCCATGGAGTAGTGGTTTCTCACTCCAGACTCTGATCCTCCCAGAACACAAAGCACCGAATCTCGACGCTGTGTCTAGGCGCGCCGTAGTCCTCGTCGCAGTGGAACGAGGTGTGCGGCGCCCGTCTCGCGCGGCCGTCCTTCTTCGAGTCGAAGATCTTGAGCAGAAGCGCCTCATCGGGCGTCATGCCGCTCTTGTAGTACCACTTGTGCGCAGGGTTCGCTTTGACGGCCCAGGTCTCGAATGTGCGTCCTAGGCCGACGTTCTGGACCGTGTTGCTCTCTGGCGGGGCGAGGTGCGCAGTCACGCCCTCGAGGTCGGACTCGTCGACCGTGCGGGCGTCGCACACCGCCAGCGCATCTCGCGTTACGGGGTGGTGGATACTGTAATTTTTGGTCGGTGCAAGTCAGCTGGATGATCTGCCTTGTGGGAAGGGGCGCACGCTAGACGGGCCGGCCAAGCGACGTGACGTGACGATGGTAACACTTACGGGCGCCAAACGTTGATGATCGCCCACCTCGTGTTGGTGGTCAGCCTGGCTCGTTCGGCTTCGTCGGTGATGTTGTCGTTGAGGACTTGTACGGCACCGGTGTAGGAGTGGTCCACGTGCGCGAACCGGGCGGGCACTCTCTTGCGGACGAGTTCATCGTCCTGCTTGTCTTCCCATGCGGCTTGGGCTTCTTCCCATCTTTCGCGGCGGACCAGGTGGGAGAACGGGCGGACGTGGGTAGCTCCCGTGCTGTTCACTGGTGAGTATGTGTATCCCGTTGCCTTGTGGGAGGCCGGCCAAGGGACCAAGGCCGTTGTGCCGAGCGTGCACTTAGCTTGTCTTGACTTTATTCCACTTACACGTCCTTCAATAACTCGCTTGCTTCAGCGTAGAGACGCTCCTTGACAGCTTCTTCGTCTGCGAACTCTTTTTCCTTGCTCTCGTGCTGCACGTACGCAAAGCCTTGCTTGTCCAGACTGAACTCCTTCTCGTGTCCTCGGACATCTGTCACCTGAGCAGGTTGTTTGTCGTGCTTACGTCGATACGCTCCTGCCGTGCCGGGATAGAACTCCTTGCACCCTCCATGTGCCAGGTCGAGCCAGTAGTGGAGGGTGGTGGAGACGACGTGGGCAGATGGTTCGTGCACGAAGATCGAGTCTTTGATGGCCATGGTCGCAATATCGGAATCGCTTGGTCTTTGTCCTACGAGACTGACTTCTCAGAAACAGGCGGAGCTGCAATGGACGACATCCTCCGCAGTTCCCGGGGTAGGGCTCCGGTAAATATATATCCAGCTCTCCTACTCCGTGTCGCAACGTCGGCTTCTTACAGCGTGAAGCTACGTATGGACCGGGGTTCAGACATTCGCATGACGATTCTGACACATAATGGCGATTAGGAAGCCGAACCTGAAGCTGGTGGGCGTTTGACGCGTCCTTAACATACCGCTTTGGTCGCTGACAACCCATTGTGCTGCGTCTGTGGATCAGAAGTGGTGCTGTAAGCGTCACGGACGTGACCAATTGCTCATGACACGAGGCCGCGCTCGTACTCTATCCAAGGCTGGTTGAGTAAGAAATAACCTAATACGCTGATCACCCGGTCATCAAGAGCTGGCCTTGGGGAGCCGAACGGGGACCGCGGCGACTCTCACCAGTAGGATGAACTGGTTCTTGTCCACTGAGGCCAGCCCCAGGTGCATCGCATGTAGGTATGAAGCATTCTCTGATCGACGCTGTAGAGCTGAATTAGATGGTCAGCAATCCGACACAATCTTGTGTGCACAATTTTCATCTGTATTGACCAAAGGCGGGTAAGCGGGATGGTCAGGCACACCGCTACACGCTTAGAGACAGTGTAGTGAGGGAAATCATGACAAAGCTGCTGGCCACTTTGTAACCTGAAAGCCGACATCTCGACAGCGGTACGAGATATGCACCTGGCACTATCTTGCAGCAAGTGAAGATGCGAGTTGAGGAATGGGTGAGTCCAGGTGGGCGAAGCACAGCGAGACAGGTTACAAATGACAGAATGACACAGGGAAATATGAGGGGGACACGTCGTCTGACAAGCCGTAATCTCGACACAGTGCATCCCCGCATCACGCTCATGCAAGTCCGTGTGGGAGCCTGTGTCGTGTTGTGCCCAAGATATGTGCATGCTGGGGAGTGCAGTATTGGACAAGTCTATTGTGGGCTTGCAGTGCAGGTTGGGTTATAAGAAGAGTCTGAACCCAGTCCAACCCAGTCCAGGAAAATGCCAACTGAGTCGCTAGTGAGGCCAGAGTGAGGTGAGTGGGTGGCTCCCGAGGTCGCTCAGGCGGTATGGAGATTGCGGTCTAACGTCCGCGCCGCCGCCGATTCCTTCCTTGTACGGACCAGTTGGAGATGAGGGATTCGGGATTGCGACCGGCATCGCCTATCTGGCGTGACCGCTGGGCGGGATGGTTACATCAACAAATTCGCACTCGACGTCTTCCTCGATGAGCTGTGTACCTTATGTCGACAAATGCTCTGGTCAATTTGGGCCAACCGACGACTTGACTCTCCACTCAGGGAATGACAGCTGGTAGGACGGGCGAGACTGACGCTGTGTGACATTCTTCCGTCGCGATCTCCAGTTCTGTCACCCAATGAAACAAGACGTGGCAAGTCGCCACCACGACGGTCGGCGGAGGTCGTCGACCCAACGACGACACGGAGATGAGGATGGAACAGCACCGCTTTTCCTCACTCGCACGAGATCGTTAGAGGACATCAGTGTGGCTGAAAGCGTCGCTGTCCAGGAGATTGGGCCTGAAGACGAAGACAGGCCAAATGCAGCAGCGAGCCCTTGGCCCCGTTCAGTGCCGTATCTGCTACTGCTTTGTGCCTTCCTGACCAGCTTGAGCTTCGGCGTAACACAGGTGCCGCTACTTTACGTCTTCAGGCTGATGACTTGCGACGCTTACTACAAAGATCACCCTTCTCATGTGCTAGAACATGCACAACCCTCTCAATCAGGGATGATAGCGTCCATGCATTCCCACGCGCTCGCGGCGTCGACCCGGGTATCGAGTCTCGAAGCTCCAGCCACGCCCGACAGATGTTCGATACGTCCAATCGAGAGCTCGACCGCCATGTCCGTGTCTCTCCTCGGCGCAAGCACCACAGTCTTTGGCACCCTGAACCTCTTCTTGACCGGGAGTCTGATCAAACGCATTGGTGTGAAGCCAACGTTGATGACGCAGATTCTGTTTCCTGCTGTAAGGCTTCTGGTTCAAAATGTGGGCGTCGAGGTTTGGGGCAGCACGGGCATCATCATCATCCAGCTTTCGCAGATTGTCTCTGTTATTGGCGGTCCGAGCGGCTACTTGCTTGCGCTCAACACATTCATCACCGAGGTTGTTGACTATGAGGAGCGGACGGCAGCTTTGGGACGACTCAGCGGAAGCATGTTTTTTGGATCTGCTGTGGGTTTTCTCTTGGGCGGTATCGCGGGTGAGAGCTATGGCATCAAGGCCCCCTTCCGCTTGACGCTCATGCTGTTCCTGCTTGTGTGCGCCTATGTGTTCGCCTTCTTGCCGCACATCCCACCTGCCGAGAGAACCGAGGACGACACAGCCTCCATGAAGACCAAGAAGAGCACTTCAGCCTTTGGCAAGTTCTTCGGCCCGCTGACTGTGTTTGCTCCGCGCAAGTTTATCACGAAGGAGGGTGTTGTCAGGAGAGAATACGGTGCATTCCTGCTTGCATGGGGGGTGTATCTCGGGATCTTGGCCACAGGATACCTGGTAACCTTGCTGCAGCTCTATGCGACGAACATCTTTGACTTCGGGACGAAGCAAAATGGTGCATTGATCTTTATGTACTCGATGCTGAGGGGCGTCTTTCTGACTTTTGCATTCCCCAAACTGATCGCCTTCGGAAGGAAGGTGACCAGCAAGCGAGAGGAGCGCCAGGCCTCCACCCCAGAAGATGCAACGCCGTCAGAACGCGATCCGCTACTCTCCGCGTCTCAAAATGGCTCGACTCGCAACACCAAGGGCGGGGAACCCCAACAGGAGCGAACTTTCGCTTTCGATCTCACTTATACAAAGTTCTCGCTCATTGCGGATGGACTCCTGACTCTCCTTTGCTCATTCGTCCGTGAAGGCTGGCAGATGTATCTTGTTGCCGCCATTCTGCCTTTCGCTGCCGGGACTGGATCAGCGGCCAAAGGGACTGTGCTTCAGATGGTCGGCAGCTCTGCAACCAGCAGCGAGAGGACAGACGCTCTGGCAGGAGTTTCTCTGGTGGAGAACATCGCTCGACTCTCCACAACGTCTATTTTCGGCATCATCTTTGCAGCATTCGCAAGTATTGGAAGGACGGAGCTAGTTTTTGCCTGCAATGCCGCAGTCGCCTTGATTGGCTTTGTGGTTCTGCTATTTGCTCGATTCCCGCCCGAAGGCAGTCGTCGACTTGATCAAAAGGACGAGTCTACTCCTGCATCTTAGCCGTCCGGTCTGGCACACCCCAGCGAGGCACTCAGACCGCAAAACTACCTTGCGATGGATTTCTTCGCTGCGCTTTAGCGGCCTTGTCGGGCCTGACTGCAAGCGGATACAATCACTCATATAGCCACTGCTTAAACCAATTCACGGCCGCGTCCTTCGCCCTGGCCATCGCCTCTCTCTCGCCTTTGTGCGCAGCGTCCCCGCGCACAAGAGACCCATGCTCCACTCCTGGAAAGTGGACATAGTCAAGCGGGAGCCCGTTCTTCATGACCGTCTCGAACGTATGAATCTTCATGTCAGCTGGATACGCGACGTCGTGCTCCGGCGCGAGCATCTGCACGGGGACCGCAACCTCGTCGATATCTTTCTTCGTCAGGAGGCTAGGGTGGCCGGCGCTGATGGCATCGACAAGCGACGGGTCATGCTCCTTGGCCCCGAGCCGGAAACAAGCCCACCCGCCGTAGCAGAACCCGATCGCGCCGAGTTTCTTGTATCGTTGCTTCAACACACGGGCGGCATCGATGATCTCGGGTTCGCGGATGTCCCGGGCGTTCCTCGCTAGGAAGCCTGCAAAGTCGACCTCGTGGAAACGTCCTGCCAAAATGGGTTCGAAGGGGAGGATTTCGCCGTCGAAGAAATCCGGCAGATACACAGTGGCGTCGACTTCGCGGGCATAGTGATCGGCGAGCAGGCGTGCGTTGGGAAATGTCCAGCCGAGGGCGTCGTGGATCATGAGGATGGCGCGCTCGGGGTTGCTGCCGGCAACGTATGTGTTTACGGAACCGAGGGTAGAAGTCTGGCCGGTGGGTGTGCCTTCCCAGGCAAAAGATTTGAGGCAGCAAGTCGAGAGGGCCATCCTAGAGGTTGGGAGGTGCTCTTTTTGTTCGGAATGAGATGGGAGGAGCGGGAGAGGACATTTCAGTCATCAAGAGAGGGGATCGTTTGCCTGATATCGTTTCTGCCGGTCGAGGGTGCATGGTGGGGTTGAGACGAATACCCAGTACAGGGTCCAGCGCAACCCTACCCTTAGCGTGGACGGAGCTCTGAGTCATTCGGAAACCTTGAAGACTCATGTTCGCGCTGTTGTTCGTATCGATTGGAGGTCGGATGGTTTGCGTGCCGTAGCATGCTGCACGCCCAGAGCGTTAGGACGCAATTGGTGGCATTTGGACGCCCGATCGTGGAGATAGGACACGGAGCTTACGAGTACCTAGTACAATCGTGCTACATATCTTGTGCGGGAAGTGGGACGCGCAGTTGCTCTCAATGTGGGGGAGGCGGTAGGTGGTAGATACCTAGGTAGATGGTTCCCATAGACGGCGCCAGACCAGGGAAGTTCATCTGATTTGATTCGATCTGATGTTGTTGAACGTCTGGCTGGACGGGCCACCCGTACTAAAATCAATGATTAGCATTTTCGCCGGACGCACTGTGGCGCTGCGGTACTGCGGCACAGCGGCACAACGGCACTGCTGTACGTAGCAGGGGCCCACGCCCCGAGCGACGAGCACAGGCACGGCCACCGTAGCCAGTACATTCCCTTGATCAAGACCAAACGAGCCAGTCGCAACTCGCGTCGGATCATATCAGCCCTCACGTCAGAGACCGCACCTACTGTATGTAGCGGCGTTCCTGAATCCTCAACCAGCATCGTCCAAACTCCTGCATCGCGTACTTACCTCACGATCTGCCACCTCCGGTGAGACCCGCCTATATCTCTGCCGGAGGACCAGAATCCAACGCGCCTGCGGAGTCCCACACAGGACCGGTAAAGAGGGAGGAATTGATAGATATCAAGCGCCGGGATCCGGCATTGGTCGCACGCGAGTTACGGAGGGACCCGTCTCGCTGCTCTGGCCGCGATGATCTTTGGCGAAGGCGATCACCCTCGAATCGCACGAAGACGTGCTCGTTCCTCGAAGACCTCGACGCACGCTGTGGTGGTGGAAGAAAATCGAGGGACCCCCGAACATGTATTCGATTCCAGCCCGTGGGGCTTGTTTGCTGTGAGGTGATTAATACTTATGCCAGTGGTAAGAAAAATGTCAGCCAATGTCAGCAATGAAACCAACACACACACACAAAGGGGGAGAGGGAAGGTGATGCGCGTCTTCCAAGCACATCGGTCTCCTTGAGCTACCACCCCCCTCCACACGGAGCATATAATTACATCCGGTAACGCCCTCGCAGACAGTAAGCATCATAATCTCTCGGCCAGGACGGTCTGTCGGTCCCAGCGCCATGTCCCGCGCCAGTGAGAGCCGGTGATTCAGCGGCCCATGATACATGAGCGAGGAGTATTAGCCATGCTTACAGGAGTTTGTGTTCTGGTCGTGGGATGGACGCCGACTCTACTGGTACTTGGTAGGATGGACGAGAATGCATAGGACGTGTGGAACGCGGCGACGCGTTTATCAAGTAGACAGGCTCACAGGCGGAAGGCAAGGAATGCTTACGTCGGGAGGCGGTGCCTGGCCCATGCGCGCGGTAATAGTCGTGGCGCTTGGCCGGAGCATTCAACTGTCTCAGTACGGACCCTTCAACGGGGTAAAGTGACCACACACATCGAAAGCGCGATCGATCATGGCGGTTCCTAGGGACATTTGTTTTTAGACTCCGGTCCCAGAGAGGCCGACACGCAACTCAGAACTGGATCAGCGATGTCGGAGTTCGCTCCACATCGCTTGCTGCTGCTGCCGTATGGTGAGGAGATCGGTCGACATCATCACCAACCAGTCGGACAAACCCCGTGGGGAAGCCCATTGAATAAAACCTCACAGGTAACGCCGTAGGTCTCGCTCGTATCGACGAGGGTAAGAGGCTTTTTGAGAAAGCTTCGTGCCACATCCGTCTGTACGTTTTAACCCCTCGGAACGGTATCGAGGTCAAGCCTTTTACGATTACTAGGAATGCGAAAGTTGAAAGCTTAGCTGGCTTCCCCATACTCCTCGGATCCGATTTGTTCGCTAGTGGCGCTTTGGTCTCTGAAGTCCGATCTTTGACAGGTACTCCGTGCGTACTCGTACATACTTCCCGCACGACTCTGCTCCAGGCTTCGATCGCAATGGCGACCCTCCGCATTGCAGAATGGGCCACCGCCCTATCGTACAGCGACCTCCCGCAGACCGTGGTGGACGCGGCCGTCCGCTCCTTCTACAACTGGCTCGGCTGCGCGCTTGGGGGTTCAAACCACCCAACCACGACGACTGCGGTGAAAGCGCTATCCCCATTCTTCGGGATGGGGACGTCGAGCATATTACGCGATCAATCGTCCGGGAGTGGGCCTCCGAAAGCAGATGCCAGCCATTCGGCCTTGATTAACGGTATCGCGAGCCATGTGCACGACTACGACGACACGCATCTAGAGACCATCATTCACCCGACAGGACCGGTAGCGAGTGCGTTGCTCGCGCAGGCCGAGGCGCTGACCGCTCAGGGGATGACGGTGACGGGAGATGATTTTTTGCTCGCGCTGGTGGTGGGGATTGAGGCCGAGTGTAAAGTTGGCTTGGCCGTCTGGCCGAAGCATTATGATGTGGGATGGTGAGTCCTGACTCCTTCGTTCCCTGGGGAGGGGGGGGCTTGAACCCCCTTCTGAGGATTGCAGAAGCGCTGCAAGCGGCGAGCATGGATAGGATGGATCTTTCTCGGAAGAACGAGTCTACTGAAACTCGTTTTATAGGCACATCACCTCAACGACGGGCTCTATTGGTGCCGCCGTCGCCGTCAGCAAACTTCTCTCACTGTTTGCGGAACAAACCGCACATGCCATCGGGATAGCGTCGACACAAGTGACCGGCTTGCGCGAAATGTTCGGTACAGACACGAAATCCTTCCATGTAGGACGGTCGGCTCAAAATGGGCTGCTAGCAGCCATATTGGCATCCCAGGGGTTCACGTCCTCAACCTCAGCCCTGGAGGCGAAGAGAGGTTGGGTCAATGTCGTTGGTCAGGGGATCAATCGGTTAGATGAAATGGTCGGTAGTCTAGGGAAGGTGTGGGAAATCGAGAAGAACGCGTTCAAGCCGTTTCCGTGTGGGATTGTGGTGCACCCGGTCATTGATGGGTGTATCCAGTTGCACAAGGAGTTCAAAGAGAAAGGAGTGGAAGCGCAGGGGATCAAGAGTGTGAAATGTAGGGTCCACCCTCTGGTGCTGGAGTTGACAGGCAAGAAGACTCCCCAGGATGGCTTGCAAGCCAAGTTTAGTGTTTATCATGGTGGCGCAGTGGGATTGGCACTGGGGAAAGCCGGGCCGGCGCAGTATGCGGATGACGTGGTGAGGAGCAACGAGATCGTCTCGATCAGGGATAGGATCGATGCGACGGCTGACGAAAAGTTGGGTGCTGATGAGGCAGAGATCGTGGTCGAATTTCAGGACGGGAAGCAGCTGAAGAAGCACGTCAAGCATGCCATTGGGAGTCTGGAGGTCCCAATGACAGACGAGCAATTGCAGGAGAAGTTCCTCGACCAGGTGAGTCTGGTGCTTGGAAAAGAAGGGGCAAAGAATGCGAGCGACATTGCTTGGGGCTTGAAGGGGGTGGGTGATGTTGCTGCGTTGGTCAAAGCTTTGTGATGCTTCATCTTCCCACTGAAGCCGAGAACGGGCCACTTGCTGTGTTGGCTGGTGCTGGAATCCCGTTCCTTGTAGGTGGTTTCGTTCAAGGCTGGGCAACGTGCTTCAATAGTAACAAATCTGCCAAAACCGCCAAGACAATATAATGACTAAGAACGCGAGGCTGCAAGCTGCGTCGCAAGGCTGTGGCGCGAAGTGTTAGCTCCCGAGCCTTGAGTCCTCGTTACGCAATTGGTGGAAAGTTTCAACTAGCGGCTGGACATTTTCTGCGAAACTTCAGGCAAGCTCAATAGAGTCGACTCCAATCGACGTCTTTGCCAGTCAGCGCGCTGCTACGGAAACTCTCTTGGCCTGATATTGATCTTTCAGCGACTGTGGAAATGGCGACCAAAGTCGACCTCAAAACCACCTTCGAGGCGGCCAAGACCATCGAACCGATTTTCACTGGCGGCGACATTTCACATAATGCAGATGGGAGTCTGCTTGCGACTTGCGTCGAAGAAGATGTGTTGGTTGTCGATATTAGGTCTGGCAAAGTCTTGTGTCGGATAGAGGGCGATGGAGAACCCGTGACAAGTCTTTGTCTGGCTCCCGATGTCTCCCACTTAGCCATTGCTTCCAGATCGCTCTCACTCCGTATCTTTTCTCTAAGACCAGTAGAGGGATCGGCAACCCTGGTCGCAGATTTAACACGCACACTCAGGCCGCACACCACTCCAGTCGTGTCATCGGCAATTGACGACACCGGATCAGTCCTGGCCACTGGTGGCGCGGAGGGACAAGTTAAGGTATGGGACATCAGAGGAGGCTATGTGTCGCATACATTCCACGGCCACGGTGGTGTCGTCTCCGCCTTGAAATTCTTTCAGTCCAAATCAACCAACTCGTCGGGTAGCCAGAAAAGCCGAAAACGAAAGAGTCGAGATGGCGAACAGATGGATGTCGATGAGCCATCAACAGTGCAACAAATATGTCTCGCATCAGGTGGGGAGGATGGCAAGATTCGGGTGTGGAACCTGGCTGCTCGAAAGGCCATCACCACACTTGATGCCCACGTCAGCGTCGTTCGCAGCCTCGACTTCTCGGAGGAGCAGCAACTCCTTCTGACGGCAGGTCGTGATCGAACCATCATACTTTGGGATACCCGGACGTGGATGCAAACGAGAGTCATTCCCGCACTGGAAGTCCTCGAGACTGCGGGGTTTCTGACCGCTGGGAAGTTTTGCTATGCTGGAGGAGAGCACGGAGCAGTCAGGATATGGGATGTCAGCACAGGTCGCGAGCTCACAGCGAAGCAAAAGCCCCGACTTGAAAACGACGCTATCGTGGCTGTTGTCCCTGTGGTCGAGGATAACACTGTTATCTCCGTCCATCAAGATCAGACAATGAGAGTGCACGATATTACCAAGTTGCAAGATCTTCAAGTATCAGAGTCACTAGGAGTCCTCCCGGTGATTCGGACAATTTCTGGCAATTACGATGAAGTTATCGATATGGCTTGCGTTGGTCCAGACAGGAAATTACTAGCTCTTGCCACGAACACAGAAAGTGTCAGACTGGTGTCCATTGCAGACGACAGCACACAGAAGGACACTGACCCCTCCTCCCCGAGCCCGTTCGGAACCGACGTTGCGCTTCTCGAAGGCCACCAAGACATCATAATCTGCCTGGACGTGGACTGGTCGGGTCATTGGCTAGCGACCGGCGCAAAGGACAACACAGCGCGACTATGGAGATTAGATCCTGCCTCGTCATCATACACATGCTTTGCCGTTCTGGCCGGTCATGCAGAATCCTTGGGCGCGATTGCGCTACCACGAAGTCCACCCGGTGATGGACCTGCTTTGCGGAATCCAGCAGGACACCCGCCTGCTTTTCTTCTAACCGGGTCGCAAGATAAGACGATCAAGCGGTGGGATACTGCGAAACTCAAGTATGACCCCTCGGCAACAGAACCAGAATCCGGCGTCAAAGCCTTGTTCACACGAGTCGCGCACGACAAGGATATCAACGCGATCGACGTATCGGCCACGTCAGCACTCTTCGCCTCTGCGTCTCAAGACCGCACCATCAAAATCTGGTCGCTAGAGGACGGCTCCGTGACAGGGATCCTCCGCGGCCACAAGCGCGGCGTCTGGTCAATCCGCTTCTCTCCGGCAGGCACCCCTCCCATCCCTCTACCGGACGGCGGATCAAGTGGCACTCGCGGCCTCCTGGTCAGCGGCTCCGGCGACCGAACGGTCAAAGTGTGGTCCCTTTCGACATACACGTGTCTCCAGACGTTTGAAGGTCACAGTAACTCAGTCTTGAAGGTCCTTTGGATCTCGCCAAGCATGCCTCCGGCCCGAGCTGAAGAGTCCGGAGAAGACACACGACCTTCCCAGCAGACAGGGGCCCCAATGGTCGCCTCCGCCTCGTCTGACACCCTCGTGAAACTCTGGTCGCCCTACTCGCCCGTCGACTCCGACCACCTCCTCACCACGCTAGACAACCACACCGATCGAGTATGGGCTCTCGTCGCGCCGACTTCGTATCCCCAACCCTCCCACAAATCCTCTAAGAAAGCCTCAGCCTCAGCCTCGACAGCACAGTCCTACCCTTACCCGCTCATCTCGGGCGCCGCCGACGCAACGCTGACCTTCTGGCGTGACACCACGCTCGCCACGGCCACGGCACTCTCCCATCGCGCCAACCAACGCATCGAACAAGACCAACTGCTGCAGAACCACATCTTCTCCAAGAACTACCGCGAAGCCATCACTTTGTCCCTTGCCCTCAACCACCCAGGCCGGCTGTTGCGCGTCTTTCAGGACGTCGTGGAGCAGAATGACGACCTAGCCAACGAGGAGGCTCGAAAAGATAGCATCACCGGCTCACGAGACGTCGATGCCGTGCTGGCCGGTCTGGACAGAACCCAACTATTCCAGATGCTCGAGCACGTGCGCGACTGGAACACCAATGCGCGGACGGCGCCCGTCGCGCAACGGATCTTGCATTGTATCCTCAAATCGTACCCGAAGTCGACGTTCGTCGATATGGCGCGGGATAAGAAACTCGTGGGTACCGCGGCCAGGGGAGACGGTGCTGGTCGACGAGGAGGCAGGGCCAGAGGAAGTGCAGGCATGCAAGAATTGCTGAGGGCATTGGAGGTCTACACGGAGCGGCATTTCAAGAGGGTGGAAGATCTGGTCGACGAGAGCTATTTGATAGAGTATACGCTGAGGGAGATGGATGACGGTTTCGGGGGCGCCTTGGAGCTGAGTAACGGGCAGGGCAAAGAAAGTAGAGTGGATGTGGATAGGGATGCGGACGCGATCATGGTGTGATCGTGGTTTGCTTGGTCCTTGGGCTCTCATTCAAAGTACTGCGTGTGCATCGTTGTGGCCACGAGGCCGGCATCACGTCAATAGTCTGTCATTTTGGCTGAGCCCACAATCTCGTGGTGGTCCGTCGCCAGCTAATGTCCTGCAAGTCTGTCTTGTTGCGAAAAATGACCGCCGCCTAGATGCTGAGTATTTCACTCTATCCTCCGTACATGGACATTTTGAGTGGGCGGTGGAACTGAGTCATGCCCTGCAATTTTGGTCTTACCGTGGGCAAAGATAGCCCCATTGCTCATATTCTCGGCAGACTTTCAGCCTCGTTGGGCAAATGTCCAAGAAGCTTCTGTTGGCCAAAATCGTTTTGAGGGTCAATGTCGTCGATGCTATAATAGCATGATCGGGAGCTCTTGCTATAAGACAGAATTTTGGAGCCGAGATGGGATCATCTGTCTCGATGCCGACGATCACCATCGCGCTCCTTGTGCCTGTCCCGATCCCGGTCTCGTTCACGATCTCGATGGCTTCGATGAGACGAGCTCGAATCGTATCTGTCGTCATCGCGGTGGCGGTCTCGGTATTTGTCTCGGTACCGACTATCGTGATTCTCCTCCTCGTCTCGGCTTCTTCGATTTCTGTCCTTGGACCTGTCTCTCCGCGATCTTGAGGTCGCATGGTCACCGTCATCCCGATCTCTCTTTGATCGAGAGGATTCCCCGTCACCCTCCCTGTCTCGCCTTGATGAACTTGAGCGCGAAAAAGAGTTCATCTGATCGCGATACTCGTCATTGCCATTGGCATGACCATTTCGATCATGGTCTCTCCCGCTCTTCTCCAGATTGCGATCTCTGCGCTGTCTCCAGTCCTCCTCGTCCTTTGCTCCTTTGGACTCTTTGAGTCTTCGCTGAAATTCATCCTCTGATATTCGCTCGCCTGTGGCTTTGTTCTCGCGCATCAACGGTGTGAAGAATCCCTGGCCCTTGGTGTTCTTGCGCATGTCAGCTTTGCCCCACGCGCCTAACTCGACCCCATCCGTTCCGGGAGCTGCTTTTGCGCCAATCCCTAGAAACCCCTCTTGCTTGCGTTGCTTCCGGCTGTTGTCCTCCGCCTTGGGGTTCAAATCAATGACTTCTCCGTTGGCGCGCCGCTTCTGGCCCATTCCCCGCAACATCGCCAGTCCAAATTCCTCGACAGGCATTGCTGCATAGTCGTCGAGCGTGCTTGAATCTGGTCTAGAAGCAATGTCCTGCCGGAAATCTTGCTCTTCGTCCCGTGGTGACAATGTCCTGTTCCCTTGCTGTTGTATAATAGCATTCGACTTGGGCTTGCCTGTACCATCGTCTAAAAGTGCTTGCAGGGCTTCGTCATCTGCCGTCAGTTGCTTGGGCGGATCAACAGTGTGGTTCTGGTTTCTTTGGTCGCGATTCGTCCGTTGCTCGGACTCCTTCTCGGTCTTGTCTGCAAACTGGAGCCCCGTAGCCTTGCTCACTTCGTCTCTCTCCACCATGACAGGACCATCTCCCCGTTGCGCTGCCTGGACTTCTGCAGGCAATAGATTCGTCCGTCCTCGTCTGCGCCAGTCGCCATTGCCGGCATTCTGTATGACTTTCTCTTTCGATTCCTGTACGGGACGACTTAGAATAGCACCACTAGACGAGAAGCCGGTGACTGACTCGTGTCTTGGCTCTTCTTCGTCTTCAATGTCCGAGTCTTGGTGCAGGGCGGTTCGTGAGGTGGCCTTTGAAGAGGCAGGCTTGCGGGATGAAAGAGTGCCGGTGCCGGTGCCGGTGCCAGAGCTGGCTAGCTTGGACTTCCCGAAGCCAAACGATATAGGCTTCGACATCATGGCCGACGAGAGCCTGCGCTGGTGGCATGGAAGACAGGAATGGGACAGGCAGCGATGTCATGGGTATCAAAATTGCTCGGCTTAGTTTCCTCATGGGTCTTGGCTCCGCTCAGGCTGGCCTTCACTTGTCCCTCACTTCACGATCGCTTCACGCGCCGGCAGCCTTCAACGCTGCTTGTCCATAACTTCTGGTGCCATCCCTACTCCTGGGCCGTCGGCGCGCATCATCGCCTTCTGAGTGCGTATTGACCCATCTCGTCCGCCATGGCGGCCTCCGACCTGCTCGCCACCTTCCAAAAGCACATCGAAGACATGCGCAACCTCTCCCTCTGCAAGATCTGCATCAAACCCTTCTACGAACCCTTCATCCTACCCTGCGGCCACACATACTGCTACTCGTGTCTCGCCAGCTGGTTTGGGGGCGGCACCGGACGAAGAAGCAAGAGTACCTGCCCTGATTGCAGAGCCAACGTCAGAGTCGAACCCTCGCCGAATTACCTACTTCGAGATCTGGTCCACATGTTCATCGGCCGCGCGGAGCTCTTGCCGGAAGATGAGACTGTGCAAGAACATCAGACTGCCAAGGAAGAAGAGGCCGTCCTACTAGCCGCAGATCGAGCTGGTCCAGGCTTGTTCAAGGGTGCTTTCTTGGGATTAGGACATGCACGTGTGGCTCGAAACTGGCGAACCGGCATATTGGATCCAGAAGACAATGTTTGGCGATGTCCTAATTGTCACTGGGAATTGGAACATGGAGGGTGCAGTCAGTGTGGTTTCCATCAATTCGACTTGTCTGGGAGTGACTCCGATTCCGATATGGATGAGTCAATAGATTTGGATGACTCTGAAATGGACGACGAAATTGAAATCGACCATGAGTTCGGTACTTCTATGGGGGAGCATGGCTTCCACTTCCACTACCCTGACACGTCGACTCGTAGACGTTCAGTCTCGTCAGACGACGACGACGACGACGATGAGGACGACGACGACGAGGACCAGGATGAGGACAACGATATGGACGGATTTATTGACAACGAGGTGGAAGACGGTGACAGCGACAGTGATGCTGATACCGAGTCCACAATGACCATCTACGACAGACAGCGCAGAAACAATCATGGAGCCAACGGTCGTCCCTTCCTCTCAGATGAGGTGTTTAATGACAGACTCTTGCCAGAGCATATGTACGACCCTAACTACCCCCAGGACGAAAGCGGTGCACATTCGACGATTGATACCGCTCGGTCGACCAATGGGGATCAATCGGATGCGGCAACAAATTACGACGATATGACAGAACCATCTGATCTTGAAACCATGCCTGTGCAGCCAACGCGAAGATCAGGGGTCATGCGTGTCATCATAAGCAGCGATGACGAGGACGAGGACGAGCCAGAAGTTAACCCGAGTGTGACGGCGGAGCATAGCGCAGAAGATGGGCACGATGATCATGAAGATGAGAACGAGGATGAACGCGAAGATCACGATCTAGCCTCGGAGGCGTCCATGACGGAACACTCACATAACGATTCGGACTCAGACTCTGACGATGATGACGAGTCTGATTCCGATTCCAAAGACTCGGACGACAGCATCCGTCCCCCTCAGCCATCAAATCGCCGAAGACGACATCTCAACAACCAACGTGCTCGAAGGTCTAACGGCATCCCTATTGGCGGATATGCCGCTATGCGCCCGACGCGTCCTCGGAGATCTGACGACAGCCCATTTGGCGGGCACGCTGCTATGCGCCCGAGTCGTGCTCGAGGGTCTACCAGCATCCCTATCGGTGGGTATGCCGCTATGCGCCCGAGTCGTGCTCGAAGGTTTACCGGCATCCCTATTGGCGGGTCTGCGCCTAGAAGTCCAACGCGTGCTTCAGCAGGTACTGACATTGTTGGCCGGTATGCGCTTAGGCGTGCGGCGCGTGCTGCAACAGGTAGCGACACTGCTGTTGACGGGTATGCGCCTAGGACTCCAACGCGTGCTCCAACAGAATACGACACTGTTGTTGGCGTGCATGAACCAATCAATCCGTCTAGGCAACCTCATCCTCAACAACAGAGTCACCGAGAACGGGGCAGCGTGAATCGCTATCAGCCTTATCAGAGACCATCTGGGCGACGAATACCGGTTGGCGGAGGAAATTAGCAGATTGCAGTTTAGCATTCGAGGATATCGAATCCTGTTTGCGCTCTGATTGAGAGAGCGAGACTAGGGTTGGTTGATTAAATAGATGTTCTAGCATGGCGCTGGGATGGACCAGATCTCGTCAAGATATTCGATAGACTTTGGGACCAGTCCGCCCTATCAATCCCTTGTATGGAATGGCATAAGACAGGTCTCTTACGAAAAGAAGACTTGTGCGTATGTGTGTCCAAAAGCCGCGAAGCATTGCTGGTGTGGATGGAAGGTGTGTCACCAAGCAGCCCGAAATGAATTGATACCCATTTTTCTTGCGTCTGCCTCTCGATCCGATTCCTGTCTACGCCGTCGCTATGCATATTCTACAAGCCGCTTAACTTCGCCTTGTGTCCCCCCTGCAGCACTTCAAGCCGCCAAAACCTGCTTGCTCGTATCGTACTCGACGTCAATGACCCCGTCCTTCTTAACCACCTTGACCGTCATGCCCTTGAAGTCAATGGGGAGTCGCCGTTGCAGCTCGTCCGTGCACATGCGCAGGATCTTCATGCCCTGCTCGAACGAGATGTCCGGGTGGTGGTGCTTGTCCAGGATCGAGAGGCAGTAGTACCTTTTCGCCATCGTTAGCTCGATAGCCCAACGGGACCTCATGGATCGGGACTGGTGAAGAGAGCAAAGCCGGCACTTACTGAGCGTACCCGTGCGCCGCGTACGGGACCTTTGCACTACTGGCCAGATAATCCAACCAATACAGACTCGGCTCCCTGGTGATGGGATCCACGCCGCCGAGCAATAGGTTCACGTTATACGGCTTGCGCGAGCGGAGGGACCGCGCCAGCTCTCCTCGCACGAAACTGGCTACCGCGCTGGGTCCGAGGTCCGATTCATTGCGCATGCTGTATAGCGCGACGTTGGCCTGGATGAATTCTGCGAATTGAACCGTGTCGCCTGCTTCGCCGGAGAAGGCGAGCAATGTGTGCTTGTTTAGTTGGCGGGTCTTGTCGTCGGATGTCTTGAGGATTGTGGCCCCACGCATGGCGGCTTTGGAGGCGGCGATGATGGTGAAGTCCCGGCCGGTGAGGCCCAGGAGAACTTCCCTGAGGGCGAGTTAGTGGTTTGTGCTCTGGACTGCGGTTTTGCTATGGCTGGAGACGTACATTGTGAGTTTCAGGTGAGGTTGAAGAGGGCGTTAAGCGGTTAAGCGGACGTTCAGCGGCGAAGGGAAGGACCAGGGAATGATTCTGCGTCGGGCAGCACTGGGATCGATGCTGTGAAGCACAGTTGAATTGAGGAGATGTACCGCAATGGAGGGCAACGAATTCGATAGCTAGACACGCAACGCGAAGCGATGCCTTGCGTTGGCGCTGGCGTTGGCGCGGGAGGAAGGTGCGGCGAGTGGTGACGATTTCTCCGACAAAGATGCGCTAAGACTTCAAAAAAGTTTCGGGCTTTTGGAGAAATTTGTCTTGCTGTTGCTGCTCTGGACTGCTCCCTGAGAGACTGAGCCGCCACCACTCCGCAGGCCAGGATGTCCTCCTTCTTTACTGCCCCAGCATCTCAGCGGAAGCGGAAGAGGGACAACCCTGCCTCAGGCAAACCAAGGAAGAGACGGGAGACGGATAGAAGCGACGCTCGAGAACAAGCAGACGGGCAACCCCGACGACGAGGACGGCAAGCACGAGACCAAGATGATGAATCAATATCCGGTAGCGAATCCGAAGATCATGTCCAAGCCGACAGCGACGTCGAAGATTCAGAAGCCACCTCCGAAGAAGGCGAGACCGCCGCAGAAAGAAGAGTACGCCTCGCACAACGCTACCTGGACAACATCAAACAAGAGATAGACGACACTGGCTTCGATGCAGAGGACCTCGACCGAGACTTGATTGCGCAAAGATTAAAAGAGGATGTGGACGAAGCGAAAGGCAGACAATACCGCCTCATTGCCGAGAATCTGGACTTCACAAATGCGAGCCACGCGCCGTTTATAATGAACACCGAGGCGACCACTGGTGTGGCCATCTGTCAGCCATATGTGTATACTGTGAGCAAAGACAAAACGTTGATCAAGTGGCAGCTTCAACCGCCCACCGGAGATCGAAGGACCCGGCCAAAGCAGCTTGCATATGTTCGAGGAATCAAAGTCAGGGCATCCGCGCAGCAGCAACATGGCCATACCGGACCAATCCTCGCGGTAGCAGCATCGCCGGATGGCAAGTTCGTGGCTACAGGAGGTGTGGACAGGAAATTGATTATTTGGTCAGCGGATGACCTACGGCCATTAAAGACGTTTACGACGCATAGAGATGGAGTGACTGGACTTGCATTTGCACCCAGTTCGTCCAGTCAGAATGGTTTCGGCCAGCAACTCTTCAGTGCAAGTATGGATCGTTCTTTGAAAACCTACAGCTTATCGGGGGAGGACAGCCTTGCGTACGTGGAGACGCTCTTCGGCCACCAAGACCACATCGTGGATGTCTCAGCAGTATCGGTGGACCAGTGCGTCACAGTAGGTGCCAGAGACAGAAAAGCCATGTGGTGGAAGGTTGTGGATGAATCGCTCACCCGGTTCTTGGGTGATAGCTCTGCAAAGGACCAATATCAGACAGGCAGTCTGGACTGTGTTGCTGCGCTGCCGCCACAGAATTTTGTGACCGGCTCTGATTCGGGTGCTATCAGCCTCTGGAGCATCCACAAAAAGAAGGCATTGTTCACGATTCATACAGCACATGGCGTGGAAGAGCCGCCTCCGCTCGAAGAGGTCACATCCGAGGCAGATCCGAAGGTTATTGAGGAGTTGAAAAAAGTCGATCGAAGGAGACCTATCCCAAGAGCTATCACCGCTCTGGCAGCTCTGCCCGGCACGGATGTTGTCCTTAGTGGTAGCTGGGATGGCTGGATTCGAATATGGAAACTTAGTGATGACAAGAGATCATTGATCGCACTTGGCACTGTTGGGAAAGACGAAGCTGAGTTGGGTAAATTGAATGGGCACATCGGCGGAGACTCAGGACAACCAGCCGGGAATATAAACGGCGATTCTGCATTGGCCGGTGGCTCTGACCTGTCCTTGGTTTCGGCAGAAAGACCAATTGGTCCGGTCCGAGGCTACGTCAACTCTCTGGCTGTTTTCGAGCGAAGAAAACAGATCACTAATGAGTTTGGCGCCAAAAAGGAAGGAGAATGTCAGGGCCTGTGCATCGTCGCCGGAACGGGCAAAGAGATGAGGTTGGGAAGGTGGAAGAAGATACCTCGCGGCAAGAACGGCGCAATAGTCTTTGAAGTGGCGCTGAAGGCGCCGTCAATGTAGGAGGGCGTCAGTCCTGACACCGCGACCCCGATACCGAGTACCTGGACGAGATCATGACTCTGGACTGAGAGCCTTATGTCGGCCCGGCTCCTGGAATAAGGCTGCGACACGTGATTTATCTTGGCAGAAGCCACTTTTACAAATTCTTCCTCGGGGCTTGCACCTTCATCCCTTCCTCTTTTTCTTCTCCTTAGATCAAAAAAAGCAACAGAGCCAGCCACGACCGTCGTTCCGTCCTTTCTACAGCGATGTGTTGCCATGAGCTGCACAAGCTCGATGGCTCTGGAGAGTAATTTTGTTCCTTGTAGGAAGTTTCCTTCTCGTTGAGTCCTCTTCGGTGAGGGCGATGAGTTTGAAATGTCGATTTATAGGATACATGCAATTTCATTCGACTTCTGCACCTTCTGATTATGAGCATGTGGCGCTGTGGCCGCGATTGGATTCGAGACACCACTATAAGGTCAGAGCAGAGTGCTCGAGCTGGACGTCTTCGAGCTTCTTTGCGTTCCAGCCTCCACATGTGGAGGTTTTGTGGTCATGGCGACGAACAACCACAAATCATCATGCCGCACCTGACGAATTCCGCAATCTCGAAGACCTCAGGTATTTCATGGATCGTGCGCTGCATTCCCTCTGCGTTCGCCAATGAGATGCTCTGGCGCCGAGGCTTTTTGTTTTGCATTCCAAAGCCACCGGTATGCGAATCGCGTTGCCCTCGCCGCACGGTTACTATGCTCAAGGTAAATATCATGGCTGGTGGTACAAAGTCTTCCCTTGACCTCCTACTCTTCTATCAGCTCGTGTTCTTTCGAGACTCCTTACACTCGTTTGAAGTGCATTTGTCGCAGAACCCAGTCGCTCCTTTATTCCTTTTGCTTTACGACTTCTCGCGCGCTCGCGCAATCGGCATTCAACCCCACTACCAACCAAGCACCTTCGCCAAAATGAAGCGATCAACAAGAGCGATGCCCGTGGCGGCACTGCTCTTCGCTGCGGCCAATGCGCAGACCACTATTATCAACGATCCTGCCGACACCGACGCTACGACTGTCTACTACTCCACCTGCCCGACCGCCTTGACAACGACGACCACTCTGTCGAGCACCATCACCTTCACCTGCCCTGGAGGTCAATGCCCCGGTGGTCCCATCATCACTCCTCCCCCCCACGGCCGCCCACAAGTTTCTGAGATCCTCGCCTACACCACAACCCTTCCCGATGGATCTGTCGAGGAAATTCACGAATACATCACCGTGTATCCCGCCATCGTCAGCGATGGTTCATCTATTGGGGAAGCTACCTGGACCATCACTGAAGCCTGTCCATGTGAAGCAACCAGAGACCCGCACCACATTCCTGACGGCTTCACTACTACTGTCACGTCTTGCAAAGTCTGTCACCACGGTGGACCTACCACCATGACTGTGACCGTGCCATGCACAACCGGTCCTTACGCTCATGTCACTCCGCATATCGGCCCGACAGGTGCTGCCGGTAGCTGGGGCGATTGGGACGGATCTGGCTCTGACCCAGCCGATTCCGGTAGCTGGGGCGACTGGGACGGATCTGGCCCTGACCCAGCCAAGTCCGGTGCCTGGGGCGACTGGGACGGAACTGGTCCTGACCCAACCGAATCTGAGGCCTGGGGCGACTGGAACGGATCTGGTCCTGACCCAACCAAGTCTGGTGCCTGGGGCGACTGGGACGGAACTGACCCCGAGCCAACCAAATCTGGTGCCTGGGGCGACTGGGATTCAACTGACCCCGAGCCAACCAAGACTGGTACCTGGGCCGACTGGGACGGAACTGACCCCGAGCCAACCAAGACTGGTACCTGGGCCGACTGGGACGGAACTGACCCCGAGCCAACCGCGTCTGGTGCTTGGGGCGACTGGGACGGATCTGACTCTGGCTCCGGCGGCTCCGGCCACGGTGGCTCCGGTTCCGGTGGCTCTGGTGCTGGAGGCAACGGCGGCGGCAAACCGGCGACCACTCCTGTGTCTCCTGGCGGCATCACCCCCAGCCAATACAAAGGCTCTGCAGACAAAGTTGGCTTTGCTGTTTCCGGCGTGTTGGCTATTGCTGTCGGCTGCCTAGCATTTATGCTATGATTGTTTCCATTGCTATGAGTTGAGTCTGCGTTGTCAGGTTTCGGGAATCGGCTTCAGTGGATGCAAAAGGAGAGAACTTGTGGGGATGCTGGGTTGAAGGCAAGGAATAGGGACATTTTTCACGCCTCAAATGGATGGGACTTTCTTGTTTGTTCGGGACACATAGTACTATGTGACATTCTCTGGATATGGGCTGATATGGGCTGATACGCGTGGCATGCTTGCAGCCGTGGAGCTGCAGGAAGACATGACGGATCATTTGTCTGCGTCGATCGTATGGAAGTGTCATGGGCGGGATTTGAAGGGGTCAGATGGGCATCGATGCAGTGTAAGGTAGCAGCTTTTCATAGTGGTTAGAGAGTTGTAGCTGGTCGCGTCAAATTCTTTTGAAATATCTCCTCTGGCCTTTTTTTCTTAGAGGTAGCACGTAGGCCGTCGCCGCAGCTTACCGCCTCTGCCCGAAGAGGCTCTGAGCACACAGCTTGCTGTCGCTATTACAGGGCCGTCCAGAGCCATTGGTTGGCGCCACGACTTCCACCGCCTCACCAGCCCACGACGTCGCTACAGCCCGGTGAGCCTTGGCCTCACTCAGTGAGACAGTGAGACAGTGAGACGGTGCCTCCTCCTACAGAAGCCACGAAATTGCGTTGTCCCGTCCGAATGGTCTGGGTGCCCTTTGCCGTGTCTTGGATCTGCTGGAGCATTTTGCCAACACATTACCATTCATCCAAGCGATCCTAGGTTGACAAGTTCCTCACGCGACATTCATTCCATGCCGTCCACACATACATGGCGAACGCGCAACCGGCTGCTCCCCAATCTCCCGTGCATCGATCGAGGAGGGAAACGGGGCACGGGCAATACAAATGAATCAGACAATTACCACGGGCATGCCAGGTCAAGCAAGCAGTGGAAAATCTGCTCGCCGCTCCGTTCGGGCTGACCCCTCCCGGCCCGTGCTGCTATCACAATCGACTCGCCCGCGACTCACCGTCCTCTCCCTCTTTCTCATCCTGCCACCCACTCCTCTGGACGAATTGTCTAGGAGACCGTCGAGGCGGATCTTTCGACGAGTCACGGGCCAGGGGTTTTCGAAAGGGAAGCGCACGTGGCAGACGTATGGTGCCCATGTCCTTCCGGCCCAGTCAGGAACTTTTTCCCAGTTTCACCAAGATCGCCTCGAAGATTCTAGCCCGGATATCTGGGCAATGGAGGAGATGATCCTCGGTAGATGCTGCATTTTGCTCTGTGTGCACGGCGAAAGGTGGAAGGAGGGATGTTTTCTGGGCGTGGTTGACGCCTATGTAGCTTCGATGTTCTCACCTGGCCCTGCAAGCCCTATGTACATTGTGTCAGGTTTCCTTCTGTAGACTGGCGATGGGCATAGCCCCGTGTCAGCCCCTAAGATAAAAGGACAAAGTAAGTCGCACCCCCAAGGCCTAATCGAGGCGCCTTGGGCCCGGGATACCAGAAGGCCGCGGTTCCGTCGTAGGATTTGGAGGCGCAGACTTCGTTGCCCGAGCAAACCGCAGGATCCTCACTTCTCCCAATATAATGCGACAAATGCGTAGTAAGCCGATCACAGTCATGGCCCATAACACGTACTGCGATACAAGGCCGGAGAAAGCGAGGGCGAAAGTGATCTCATAGCCCACACCCCAGAAGAAGTTCCAATAGAGCATCGTCTGCACACCTTGCCAGCAGTAAGGCTTCGCATCATGCTTGGTCCATCTGAGAAGCCGAGGATCAGATGAGCTAGGCCTAGGACTTGCAGAGGCTCCTGATTGACCGATACTGGCCTCGGTATCTTGCCGAGTTGGGGACTTGTGGCCCTCATCGTCGTCGTCATCATCATCATCATCATCACCACCATCACCCACAAATGTGCGCCTGGATTGCAACTCCCGGATTCTTGGTAGAGTATTGATCTCGGCCAATTCAAAATTTGCACCGGTAGGGCCCTGATCTGCCATCTCATTGTGCGCACTCGTCGAAGTGCCGATAGCAGGACTCGGTGTCGGCTCTGGGGCCTCGCTCGAGGTGGTTGTGTTCGATTCCATCTTCGTGTCCTGCTGGCTGGACATCTTCTTGTTTTTGTAGTCTGTGGAGGTCAGTGAGTGGACTGGTACACTAGGGAATACCAACCATCATGCGCCTCGATTGCAGACATTGCAGGCAAAATCAACAGCACTAGAGGAACGATTTGTCCGAATCCCCATTCGTTCATGTCTCCAGTGCTTCCGCTCGGCTCGGCTCGGGTTTGGAAAACAGTGATGATCCCATAGATCTGGATAAATGCAAGATTGAGGATGTAGGCTGCGAAGGACCCGTGAAACTCGTGGAATGCGAATGATTCGACGAAGCGAAAATCACCCAACACCATGCGTCTCCGGGAAGTCTTCAGCGCTGCAAGTTGTGTCGCCGCTTTCGCCGCTTGATACTGTTGTCGTGACGGCACTCTTTCGATCTTCGCCCGTTTGTAACCGCGGTCTATGATGTAGGCGAAAGCCCCGGGAGTACCCGGGGGACCGTAGAGCGCGAACAAGGCGTCGATGTAGTCCAACACAACAGTGCCTAGAATGCCCAGTTGGATCAACACATACGTGACATAAAAGGGCCGAAGCGTGAAGCCGGAGACGCCGCATGCGAAGAACACATCTCCATACCAGTTGTTTCCCGCTTGAAGGACCATGACGAATGCCAGCATCTTAGGTTTCCGGCCAGTCAGTAAGGTCCTTGACCAAGAAGTGGGGACAGTAGCCATGAGACCCTCAGAGTTACCGAGTCTTCTGCAGAAAACGTGGGGGTGCAGATGGACTTACGACAAGATTGGAGCACATGAATACAACTCGGATGCCCAAGCTGATGCTGTGGTCTCTCAGGAGAAGACGTACCAGAGGCAAAGTTGACAGATGGACCGAAAAGGAGAGGAAGGCCAGTGCCGCAATCACGTCCATGGAATATGTCGTGATATCTGAATGTTTGGCATAGCCAGCGATCAAAAGAGCAACGCCGCTGACCAGTTGTTGGTCGCTCATCGCGAGCATAAAGGACTGGAGACCATCGACGCGGAGCGGGTCCGAGGCATCGTCTATCGTCTTCACCACTTTCTTCAATCGAAGAATGGCCCTCGCGCGGCCAATGAGGAGGACGTCGACATCATTCAGCAGGTACGTTGGGATCGACATGGCAAAGTAGCCAACAACGACACTGACGAAGGCAAGCAGGCTTGATACCACAAATGCAACGACCACCTATCATACATGTCAGGTGTGCGCACTCCACTGCATCTCGACTTACACCGATTCCGACGACGTCGGTATCGTACTCGACGCACCCGGCGTCTGCAAATGCGTTTTGATACGCACAACTTCCATTCCAGCCCAGCGAACAATCTATACCCATGTTTTGTTCTTGGGGAGAAGAGCTCTCGTGACGGCGCTTGGTGAGAATGAGGCTCTCTGAGGCTGTAGATTTTCAGTAGCATGATCGAGAGCAGGCTGATGGGGGCGTCATCGTGTTCAAAAAGGGCTGGCACAGGCTGGGGAAAGGCAAAGGTCGATTCAAGCCGCGCCTGAGGCATATTCCTGGCCCGCGGACATGGCGTATCCAAGCAAGCCACCGGGCCACTTGAGTGGGTAGAAGATGCAGCCTCAACATAATACGACGTGGCCCGTTAGGCTGTGAAGCCGAAGATTGAAAAAGTTGATGTTCTGCCCTTGATCGAGTTCCCACCCCACCAAAGCAAGAGTAGGCTGCGTCTCAGGCAGCACTTTATCGCAGACGGCTGGACGGCCGATCTCAACGACGTCCTACAACGCTGCGCAGATTCTGGGAACCAACATGGTTCTCGCCTGGGACGGCTCGCGGCCTGAAGGCGCCCACCGAAGGCGTTGTGACTGAGGCTGCGGGGCTGTCGCCGAAAGAGAACGAACTGTTCCATGTTTAATCAGCATTGACGTTGCGACTGACATGGGGGGGATTGGTTTGGTTTCAGCCGCAAGAGTAGACACGTAGGGACAATGTTGCACGAAGAGGGGGGGGGTCTGACTGGCGGCCACGACTTGCGTTCGTCAGTCTCCGAGCCGCTCCGATCAGTAGGATGCAGTAGAACCAGACCTTTGCTGATGATTGGGCTGGAATGTGATGGAGATGGTGTCTGTTCCGTTTGCAGGAGTACAATTGAGGAAAGAAAAAGGAATACGTCGTGCTCTTCCGCCACGATGCTCGACCAGACGGAATTCTGTAACACATCAACTCTTTCCTTTCTCGCAACACCATGATCTTCCTACCTCGGACAACAGCCAAATTGCAGACCTCGATGTCTGGTTGGCGGAAGGACACGTCTCAGTATCTTCCATGTCCCCAGGCTTCCCCGCGCCTGGGCATGTCAGCCTAGCTGTGACTCAATTCCGAGGACATGATGGATTCAAGGGCCGGGGTCGACGCCTGACTATATAGTTACGGGCGGGTCGTAACTATGAATACGCCCCTATGACGCCTTGGCGTGGTCTTTACACGCCCTCCGGGAACCTAGTCATACACAGTGGTCGTACCCATGGTCGCAGTTGATAGCAATAATGCAATACACTTGAGTCCAATAGAGTCTGGGAGAGATTTCCTGCAAGAAGGAGAATTAGCTTATCTCTTCCCTCAGCTGATCTGGGTTCTACAGCGCGCGAGCGAATGTCGATGTACTCGGTCCTGGTCCTATATCGCCGAGGAGGCTCGCACTATATTACTTTATCACCGAGGAGGCGGTGAGAGGACAAGCCAACGCTAAACGCAACTCCGAAGGTCCGCTTGGATGCGACCTCTGGTTACCACGCGACGATGCAGAAGATTCGATGAGGATGTACATAATCAATCACTCAATCACTCAGTCGCTCGCTGACTGAGTAGACTCACTGACTTCGCAGGCCAGACGATCTCCCTACGCCGCAGTATTCTATTCAAAGCGTCCTGTCTGCCCCGGACGCCATGGCTGGACCGACATTCCACTACGAGCAACGCCGTCTGGAGAATGAATTCGTAGCCCTCGAGCCATTTGAGGTACGTATCAACACATACATGCGCCAGGCGCGCATCCATGAGCCCCACGGAAGATGACGGCTGGAACATCTCCTATTGCGTATGTAGTGGCCTGCCATGGAACGCGACATGTGATTCCATCAAAGGAGGGAGAGGGAGCCTGACGCGACCGAACCACAGCCCAGTGTCCACGTGAGTCCGCTCGTCGAGATCATCAAAGCAAACCCCGCGCTCTTCACGTACGTCGTCTTCCCCGTCATCAACAGCGACGAGGACTTCATGAGGGAAGTGTACGACGACCTCAGCGCCTCGCCCAAGGACTGTCTCTACGCGATCATTGATAAAGGCAGGGTGGCCGCCGCCGCCGCCGCCGCCTCGCCGGGAGAAGGAGGAGGAGCCGAACCCGGAGCCTTCGCCGGGATCATCTCCCTGAACGGCACGAACCCGGTCAACGCGGTCACGGAAATCGGCATCGTCATCTTCCCGGCCTTCCAGCGCACGTACGTGGCCTCGAACGCGACGGGGCTCTTACTGCTGTGGACGCTCGACCCGCCCTCGGCCGGCGGGCTGGGGTTGCGGCGCGTAGAATGGAAGTCGCACGCGGCGAACGCGGCGTCGCGCAGGACCGCCCTGCGCATGGGCTTCGAGTTCGAGGGCGTCGCGCGGTGGGAGCGCGTGTTTCCGCGCGGCGGCGCCGTCGCGCTGTCGGCCGAGGCGCTGAGGGCCCGGAATGGCACGCCGCACGAAGAACTGCCTGGCCGGCACACCGCCGTCTATTCGATCGTGTGGGACGAGTGGGATGAGAAGAGGCCGATCGTGCTGGCGCAGATGCGGCGCAAGGCGTGATGGGTGAGAGAATACACGACCGTAGTAGGGACGCCGCGCTCACGTTTCGATCAGGTCATGGCAAGGGAAGGGTAATCGATCAATCGATCACTCCTCAGGGACGAAACCTCTTCTGTGAGTGAGGGTGGCTGAGCTGGCGAGGTCGGACAGTGGAAGTGATGATTTATCTTCTGCAATCAACACGCAATGTTGATCGACACATCGTGTCAGCAGCAGCTATGGACGGAGCATGCACGTTTCAGTAGAATACAGTACAATGGTCTTGACGTTCTCGCTGACGGGAGCGCCATCTGTCGAAGCAAGCGATCAGCCATGAAGGGTTGCGCCACAACCACGCAGACTAACACAGCATTGTTCTTCAGGGAGTGGAAGGCGATTAGAGCCCGGTCTGGGAGTGTTCATGTTCGTACAAGTACATCCGACAGAGGACTGTACCAGTCGAATGTCGCTCTTAATCGTCTTCGCAAAGCTGTGAAATACATAGAGGCGCATCTCGATTTATTGCCACCCTTTTCATAGACGCTGTGTATGGCCTTTCTGTCCTACTGGGGGGCTCAATCTACGTGGGCTTTGGGTTCACCCTTTGTATTTGTATTGAGCGGGCTGACCGTCGACAGCTGGACGGAGAAGTTATATCTATTTAATTATTCGAAAAGCCTGCGTCCTCGGGAAGCGATGGTACACGCTGGTGACCGGCAGGTTCGTCTTCGCTATCATCCACATCGTCGACATTGACGCTGAGCCCCCAGGGATAGTGGTTGTTGCATGGTGCTGTAGGGGAGCACGATATAATGCATGATTCTTGTGCTCCGGGTCACATATGACAGAACCAAATGTGGGTGGTCAAACATGATAACGACACTGCCAATGCTGGCTTTGATCCTATCTGTCGGTACATAGCGTCCAGTGGATCAGAGGGGGTCCTTTGAGATGGCGCATCAGGCAACGAGTCAAGACCGTGGAGTTACCGAGCGTCGGAGCGGACGCTGGAGCTTTCGAAATGCTTACTCGCCTCCAACAAGCACCGAAGATATCAAGAACCCCGAACACAGCAGCTGGATAGTCGTCGAGAAGTAGTCACGCTTACTGTATGGGCTCGATCCTTCGCACCCCCGCTTCCGGATGGAACGATACAACACAAAGTATTGTGTCGACCATCGCAGGTGATGTGCTCGCCTTTCCGATCCGTCTAGTGAAGGCTTGGTGCCGGGCGGCAGAGACTATGTGAGGTCTGCCTGTCAGGTAGAGTTGCGGCCGGCTCTGCGATGCGTCTCTTCCTGGATGGTCTGTGGCTTTCACTGGCCGAAGCCTGGCAGGGTATGCCGACGGATGAAGGCCTCTTGCGTTCATACGTCCAACCGTTTCTTTCTGCGAGTCCAATGAGGGCGATGCGAGGCCATGGGGTTGGGACTCATCTGGTATCACAAGGAAGCGCGTGACAAACATCCTTCGGGCATCAACCAGTTCTGGCAACGGTCAGCGGTTCGCATCGTTGTACTCCAAATTGCGGTTGCATGGTTCGACGAAATCTCGGTCGGACGCACTGAAGAGGCTATGTGACCGCAGGTCCAGTCCTCGAGTCAACGGGCCAGCGCTAGCTGCCTCCGCACTAGACTTTGCTTCTGTTGCTCATGTGCATGTTGTTGTTGTCGGGACAGATCAACAGCATTCGGCATGGATGGAGGTGTAAGTACACGGTCTGATGCAGGAAGAAGAGGCGACCTTCATCGCCCATGTACTACTATCCATGGGTGGAGGGGATAGACCCTTCAGGCACTTTGTGGCCTTCTCTGACCGCCGTTCTAGAACATTTGACGTTCTGCGTCCTTCTGCCACTGAGATCTTAAGTCGGCCGAGATGTCCGCTATCACTTGAATGCCTGATACTATTAGTCCAGGGAACCTGGCAGGGGAAAGTTGGCTTGATCTAAGCCTTCCCCACATTCCAGAGCACAGTGTTGCAGCAGCCACGATCCTGGGGTCGGGATCAGCCGACGCCCGCTGCATGTCACCTACTTGAAAGAACGGCCCGTCCTCCATAGGCCAAGACAACCTCGACAGGCTGCGAGGGTTAGAATATGTAGTACTGGGAGTGCGTGGCTTGACCCTGGCCCAGTGTGGAGGTGTTGTTCGGCGAATGACCCCTTTCGGCATCATGCGACATTCGAAGTTTCGAAATTTTGAGGCGTACAGGGACCTTCCCGAAAGATCGATCCCGCCGTGCCATGAATTTCATTTTGCCTGCGGGCCAGGGAGGGTCATTGATCCTTGGACTTTCACTGTCTGAACGAATATGCAATAGCCAGAAATGTCCTGCAGAACCAATTTCCTGTCCATACCCTGCCCGCCGGCACATCCTTTCAGCCATGCGCAGGTGTGTCGTATAAAAAGCCAGTGGCCGCTGCAGGTCGCCTAGTCGCACCTAAACACTGAACAAGCTCTCCGAAGCACGGGAAGCCGAGTCCTTCTGACGACAATGCATACCTTTTCGTGTGCTTATTTGATCCTCGTCCTTGGCCTTTCCTGCGTTTCTGGCGCCCTGAACCCCAGTTGCGCCCCAGGAGGCAACTTCAACCTCAAGCCATGGATGCTCCAGCTCCCCATAGGCAGCAACAATAGCCCGACGACAATCAGCAGTTCGCAACTCCAAGGCTGCTCCGGCTACCAGGACAACGGCCACCACTATTTCTTCACCGAAAGCGGCGACGGCGCACTGGTCATGAAGGTACCCGGCTCGCCGGCTAGTTCAGGCTGCGTGACGACCGCGCACAGTCTGCACTGCCGCACCGAGCTGCGTGAAGCGAACCCATCGTCCGGCGCGGCGGCGAGTTGGCAGCCCAGCAGTGCCAAGAACAGACTCTTGGTAACGCTCGCGGTGCCAGTCCCAGACGACAGCGGCCACGGCACAGTCATTGGACAGATCCATATCGATGACAGCGTGTCGTCAAAGCCAGTCTGTGAGCTCTATTACAACGCGGCTGGTGACGTGGTCATGGGGGTCGAACAGACTACAGCTGGCGGCAACTCGATCTTCACGACAATTGGCAATGTCGCGGTGGGAAACACATTCTCGTATGAGATCCGATATGAGTCAAATGTGCTCAGCGTCAGCCTCAACGGAGGCGCCCAACGGGAACTCGACACCTATGAGCTCGACAGCCCGCCCAGTTATTTCAAGGTCGGGAATTATAACCAGGGAGACAGTCCCTCTGACGTGCACTTCTTCTCCATTGATGTAGAGCACTGAAGAGGATACAGGGTGGTAGCGCGAATAGGCGGCCGGATGGCCTTTGCGAGGTGTTGGGTTTGGCACCATGTGCATAATGGTGGAGGGATTTGTGGTTTTTGCATTGCGAGAGGGAATGAATTGACGTCGACCTGGCAAATCTGAACACATGCCCTGAATGATTTTTCTCACGATAGCACTGCTCAGGTGTTTCAGTGATTGTAGCTGCGATTGAGGCTGGAACAACTGTCCAGAAAAGCGAAGAGCGGGTGAAATCACGTGAATCGTCGAAGAAATGACTACGGCGCAACTGAAGGACCGCGGCGAAGCACTTATGCTCGCCCGTACAATCGTTGTTTTGGAATCTCCAGAACGCGATGGTCCTCCGTCAGTCAACTGCGATATTACTGCTTTGCTGCCGCAGCCTCGGTGCGCTGTTTGAGACGTGTCTCTGGTGAGGGTCTGCCTTGCGATGACTTCCCTTCCTCACGATCCGCTTCGCCGCATTGTCAATACCTTGTCTCCTCTGCCTGCCTTCAGGCACAACCGCGAGCCATTCCTGCGACCACCCCGCTTCGATCAGCTCCCAGTCGCATGACGAAGCTGTGACAAGACATCTTGATGTCAAAGTAGTCAAAAGATCTCCATTGCAGTGCCGACGGTCCAGGCTGCCGAGAACTGATATGGACTTCCTGGACTGGTCACGCTGGCTGAACGCCGATGGACGACTGGCGTTGTGAGCTTCCAGAAAACCAATCCACCGCTCTTGGAATCAATGAGAGCTCAAGGCTGGTGCTTTTCTCGACTGCAATAGCACCGCGTAAGTTGTAGGACCCGACCGTGCGCGCCGGTGCCCGTGTTGACTCGGCCGCCTTGACTTCATTTCCGCCCTTAGGCCAGGAATCGGCTTGAATCTGATTTGGCTGGGCGTGTGCGCAGGCCTCGCAGCAGCGTGGGTGTCTTCTGTGCAACAAGGCAGACCGCACAGGATTCTGCCTCGGACCGACGTTGCCCGTCGCATTGGCGATCGCCACAACGTCTCGGTCATCATGCTAAAATAGGTTGAGATCTCAATATCGTCACTGTTAAAGACTGGGTTGTCTCTTTACAAATTTTGGGGCCCCGGTAGCCAGCGCGTCGTTTTACCCAAAAGGGCCGCCGCCTGACATGGACTCGGACAGCGCTTGGCAGACGCGGAGGACTGTGCACCATCGACTTCCCGTTCTTCCCCATCGTGGTGACTGCAAGGGCGCCTGATGGATCTTATTACGAGGTACTGCAACGTCATATTGGGCTTTGTGACCTGCAGCAGTGGGCAGTGGGCAGTGGTCCGAGTTGGGGCTCAACTCGGAAGGACTGTGGCTCAGCCAGAGCGCTGCGTACAACCTAATTCGGTCTAGTCACCAGGGCTCCATCAAGTTGTTGCAGGGGTGATGTACGCCAAGGTGCTGGGTTCTCCATGCCTCCGCCGTGTCAAGATCGCATACGGGGTGCTCGTCGTCTTCGTGGTAAGAGTGAGGACTATAACCACTTCTTGTTTACTGCAACTCTTCTGCCTAGTTTTCACAGTGGAGCCGCCGGCCTGAGGCTGTATAGCTCCGTTTCCTGGCTTCGCCCACTATGGATTTAAGATGATCAATCTAACAGCCCGTCGGTTACGACCGCTATAAGGTATATATACCTCGTTGTTCCAGCTATGGCCTCACACACAACCTTCTTCGCAGATATCTCAATCACAGCATATCAAGATGCCTTCCACGCCAGCTACTATCACCTTAGCTTTTGCTTTTGCGACAACTGTCCTCGGCGATTTCCTGGGACCAACTTATCCAGCTCCCACCAACCTGGCCACTGATGGCAGCCATGTGTCCGCCGCTTGGAGCAATCTTAGTTCGACTCTCAACGGATACATTGCAGACCCAGACACGAATCTGACAGGCCCTTCCGGATTGAAGAACCTTACATTTTCCGTGGGCATGTTCTCGATCCATGACCCTTCTGCTGCGGCAACGTTACAATTTCATCACACCTCCGCCGAAATCGCCAATTCGACCACTGGCCTAAAGAAGGTCGATGGGAACAGCATATACCGTGTTGCCAGTATCACCAAACTTATCACTACATTCGCAGGCATGCTCGAGCTGAAAGAGAGTGACTGGGATCGTCCTATCACCGATTTCGTTCCAACACTTGCAGCATATGCTGCGGCACATCCGGCAGGGGACGATCTTACGGGTACTGTTGAATGGAGCAAGGTGACACTTGCCGCGCTCGCCAGCCAGATCGCAGGGACTCCCCGCGACGTGTCACCGTTAGATCCGGCCGACTACCTCTTGTTGGACCCCACCGGTGCTCTTGCCGCATCTCTCGGACTGCCGCCTCCGGACCTGAACGATCCAGTGACAGTCCCTCCATGTCTAGTCTCTTTACTCTCAGGAAATTTGTCATGTTCCAGCAATCAATATGCCATCGGCGCCGAGGCTCGGCCTCCTTTGTTCCTACCATGGGCAAGCCCAGCATACACAGACTACGGGTTTATGCTGCTCGGTGCGGCAATAGCAAACCTCACCGGCAGGTCCATCCACGACGTCTACAACCGAAGCATCTTCAGCCCTCTAGGAATGAGCTCAACCCATTCGAAGGTCCCCAATCCAAGCCAATACGGCCAATATGTCATTGCTGGCAATGTCTCCACCGCGGCATTGACACCGGAGAGCGCGCCCGAGGTCTCTATACCTTCCGGCGGCATCTTCTCTACCACGAACGACCTTGCAAAACTGGGCACTGCCATTCTCAATTCGACCCTCCTGGACTCGGACCAAACCCGCAAATGGATGAAGCCAGTCTCGCACACAGCCATGTTCGAATACGCGGTGGGAAAACCATGGGAAATCTACCGCTACACACACCCCAGGTCCGGACTCGTCACCGACCTTTACACCAAACTCGGCGACTCTGGCTACTACAGCGGTTACCTAGTGCTCATCCCCGACTTCGACGCGGGCTTCAGCATCATTGCGGCGAGCTCACTGACACAGCGGACCGCCCTGGTCTCATTGCTTGCGGACATTGTGACAGAGTCGGTACTGCCCGGGCTGACCTCACAGGCCGAGGCCGAAGCGAACGAAACCTTCGTGGGCACGTATGTCTCGCAGGACGACAGCCTAAACAGCACGCTGACTCTGGCGATCAATCCGACGAGCGAACCAGGTTTAGTAATAACCCGATTTATGAGTAATGGCACGGACGTCTTACAAAGCCAAGCCCTGGGAACCAGCCCCATCAGGCTCTTGCATTCGATCTCCGATCGACCAAATGGACGGATAGCATTCAGGGCCTCTCCAGCGAAAACTCCTTCAGGAGGATTGTTCGCACGGGCACTCAATGAGAATATTGACTGGTTGAGCGGTGACTCGCCAACATATGGGGGAATTGGCGTCGGGCTTTTTGTGTTCGATGTCGCCTCCAACGGTAATGCCACGGCTGTCAGCCCCGAAGCTTGGAGGGTGAAGCTTGTCAAGGCCTCTTGACACCTTGCAAAGGTTGAACGGCGGTTTTAGGCCAGATCTGATCAATCGAGCAGGCTCCATGCCGCTACAGCGACGAGTCCTTCAAAGTTATAATTTAGCGCGCTTTATATGATATATTGCTTGTTCATCGATCCTAGCTGACAGACTATTCTTCTCCGTCGAACCCAACTCGCAGCTCTTCAGAGCTTGAGGCTCGACATGAACGCCTTCTTGTAAACAGGACTCTGGGGGCAATGCCGCCTTTTAACACCAGATAACACAGAGCTGATTTTCCTGTCTTTGCAAAAGTACAACACCAGCGTAAACGGTTCCCAAGTAGGCAGGGATCAAAAGTCATGCCGCCTACCTGCTACGTAGCAGGTTGTCATTCAGCACCCGTCTGAGCAGCTAGGATGACCTGACGTCGGGAACAAGATTCCACGGTACTAGACGCGACGAGAAGAGCAGCCAAGAGGATGGCTGCCTTGCCAAGATGAATTTCTTGGACCAGCCTGCCGCGGGGTGCCAAGGAGAAATGGGGGGCGCCTGAATGGGTGTCATTGACGAATTAGCCGCCTAGTTTGCCGGCAGAGACTTTTAAGGCTGTCGACCTTATGTTCCAGCTGGTCGTCCTCGTACTCTTCATCTCTCTTCCGCTCTCCCAAAAGCACTGACTGTGTCTTCCCGTGCCGTCAGGATATTGGAAGACGGCCAGAATGCGGAATGCCGGGTGTTCCTTCAGGACGAGGTTGCGATGCATGCCGGCGGCAAAAGAAAAAGGTGCGGCCCTAAACACCGACCCCCTCGCTATGTCCCAGCCATGTGTTCGAACAGGTACACTTTCTAGTGCGATCTCTCTCAGCAGCCATGTCCTCGATGTCGGCGCCTGAACATCCCCTGCATCGGACTTGGTCGACGTCGATACAAGTTCGTGCATGACGACAAAACCTCGACGTCGCTCGACACCAACAATAACCACACCACCGCCGCCGCCTCCGCACTTCGCCCTAAGGAACCGGAGTCCGAGCCCCATGCCTCTTTCATCCGCGCCCTCGAGACAATTCGGATATACGGCAGCCCATCCAACGACACGACGCGTCTTGCCGGCGCGTTCGCAGACATGATCAAACCCACCGTCAGCATCAAGTACAACCTGGCCTGGACGTACGGGGACTACCTCAACCATGTCCCTTCTCGGCTGGGCGTGAATGAGGCTCTAGACAGTGCGACCGACGCGTTCCTGACGGCTGTGGGGACGATCTCCGAATATGGCACGGGAAACACGCTTCTCGCGCTAGAGAAGTACGGACGCACGCTTGCTTGTTTGAGAAAGTGCCTAGACGACCCGGCCAAGGCGAGGGCTCCGGAAACGTTGTGCGCGATCCTTTTCTTGTGGAATTGTCAGGTATGTCGATCCGTCAGGCGGGCAGCCACTCGGTCATAGGATGGATGTATTCCACGGCTGCTAACATTCGGAAAACCCGCAAAGCAATATCTCTGGATGCCCGAAGGATCAGGCCGTCACGCCGAGGGCGTCGCCCAGATCATCAGACTGCGAGGCTGTGCCGAGACGTCCCAGGACCCGTTTGAGTCCAATCTCCTCCTATCTCTCCGCGCCGTCGTGGTAAGTGCAGTAGACCAAAGTAGAGTGATGGGACCTTGACGAGTTCCTGTTCCTGTCGCCGCTCTTTAATCCAGTCACTTAACACTGGACACTTGACTGACCATGTCCGCGGCCCTAGCTCTTCGACTCTCTCTTCAACGGCAAAGTCCACTTCACCGACGACGAGTGGGTCGCCATGTTCAACAGCCAGCTCTACGAACTCACCCCCGAGGGCCAGGCCGTCCAACTCCTGACGCGGGTGCCGAACCTGATGCGCCGGACCAGGGCCGCACTCACCCTCACACTCAAACTCACGGGAGATCCCCCGGCCACCACCACCGCCACCACCACCACCACCACCATCACCGGGGGTGCTGCCCTGCCCCTCTCCCTCCCAGCGATCCAAATCGAGGCCGACGCCCTGCGCAACGACTTCGAACGACCCCTCTCCAAGCTCCGCCAGCGGTGGGCCGAGTACCTCACGTCCTTGGATTCCAACTCCCCAGCCCCGCGGAAGCATCTTCCCCCGCTCATCCAGGCCATCGCGCACTGCCACTTCCTCCGCACGTACGCGCTCGGCCTGGCCATCGCGATCATCATCAACGAGGTGCGTCTCGCGGCGGCGGCCACCGTGCCGGGCGCAACAACCGCCGCCGCGGCGCCCATCCTGCGCGAATCCCACGCCTTTGCGCTCGAGATCATTGACCTGGCCGCCCTCGCCGCGCAGTACCGGCCCCTCGGCGTGAGCGCCGTGGGCATCTGTCTGGTGGCGGCCGAGATCGGGGCCGGCGACGCGCACCTGGCGACGAAGCTCCGCGCGCGCGCGCTGCGGCGCGACTATGCGCGGGATTTCCGCGGCGCTTTGCACGCCGAGGAGGCGCACCAGCACGACCTGGTGCCGGATCGGCTGATCTGTGGGAGAGACTGGGACGGGGCCGTGTAGTCAGTCCTCGCCTGCTACTGCTACTGCTACCGATACTTGCCTGCCGTGGAGTATCTAATACAGTACATCTGGAGATTACACAATATGTAGGCATCATCTCGAGTCAAGGACATGTGATTGAGTGAGTATACGACGTGGGCGACGCTGCTGTTGGAAGAGGCATATGCCTATCGCGGCCGTGGTGAGGAGAACGGCTCATTCACTCGGGCTGCAAATTCAGGTGAAGGTCTCGGGCCACGCATAAGACTTCCAAGGCGGAGTCCCGTGTGTGCAACGAGGAGCCAACACGTATTCCATCAATGTGTGCCTATCAAGACCGAAAGATGCTCGAAGGAAGTGAATGGAAGAAGAGGCAGGCATGTCTTTGGCTCATCATGTTTGATTGTCTTCGAGGCGATGAGCCTCTGGCTATCTAGCTAGCTATGTAGAATGCACGAGGACTCTTGTCCACGGCTCAAGAGCCCATCCTTCAGGTGAAGGTGGGACGACTGCTCGATGGCAGTGAGGTGACAAAGGAGACTTTCTTCTGAGAGGTGGCCCCTCAGTAGGGCACAAGTAGATGATGGGGGTATCTCGGTCAAACAAATCCCAAAAGGTGATCGTCCTTCTGGACAAGATCACAGTCAAATGCTCCGGTCGCTAAATGCAAAGGCTTCCTTGTTCTTTCCGATTGATGATGCAATGGTGAGGTGACGGTGATGATAAAGAGAACTTGCCGCGAGGCAACATCTTGGTAGGAGAGTCGTTCAGTAGTCGTGAGAGTGAAAACAATGATCTGAATGTTTCAGATCTGGAGGGAATCGTTCTTCTTCATGGCCTTGGCCAGCATCAGCTTCCTCATCCACTCGACACGCTCCTTGGAGCTGTCGACGGCGAAGTGATGCGACTTTTGACCTTTCTCGAAGATCTTTCTGTTGGCCTTTTCGTTGTCAGGGATGAGTGAGAAGGCGAAGGATTGTTCGCCGGTAGGCGTCTTGCCTTGGCCGAGCAAACTCTTCTTGAAGGCCGCGCTGAGCTTCGAGCTCGATGCTTGACTGTAGGCGTGTAGGGTGTACTCGTCGACATCGATGTCCTCGAGGGTGTTGGCATTGGCGTAGTGTGTGTCATGCATGGTCAGCTTGCCTTCGACCAGGGTGCAGTAGTTGTCCTGCCACTCGTGTCGGAGCATGCGAGTGGTCTTGCGTTTTCTCATCCAGCCTTGGTGGTTGGCAAGATTGGTTTCAGTCAGTCTGGCTGCGGGGCGAACCGTCTCGTTCTCCTTGACGGGAGCCACTGACGGGGTGAAGGATTGTTGGCGGAAGTGGCGGCGAGCAGGAGCAGGCTGAGTGGACATGCATCGCTTGATTGGTTCTGGGCTGATGGCCAATGGAGCGGCGCCATAGCGCATCTCGGGAGGAACCGACTGGGAGACATCCCGTTGGCAAGGGTCAACAGCCATGGCAGTCACGGGAAGATCCGTCGCCGACATAGGAGTGTCGATGCGGTAGATGTCAGCGGGAGATGCGACACCACCATAGTGATATGGGTCGCGCTGAAGCTGGGCCTTGAGCTGGGCCTGGATCTGAGTGGGTTGTTGAAGGGCGGAGATGGGAGTTCGGGAGGGAATCTCGTCCTGGCTTTGGCCAACAGGGATGGTGAGCTTGGGAAGACCACGGAGGTGCTCGGCGAGGTGGGCGGACTTGGCAACCGGCGGTGAGGGGTTGCAAGACGAGGAAGGAGTACGAAGGTGTTGGAAGTTGAGGAACTGTCGCACACTCTCCTGGGGATCGCGAGGCTGAACGACGCTCAGGGTCTCGGCGGTGATCTTCAAGGCTGAGGGTCCAAGGGCATCGGAGGAGCCGACGACCGATGGCAGAGCGTCGGATCGGGCTTCAGAGATAGGTCGCTGGGCTTCTTCCTCCCACGCTTGCTTCATTCGGAGGATTCTCCGTTGCTGCTTCTGCCACTTGGGGCAGTCCTCACCCTTGGCGCACTTGTGCTCCTTGGGAAGAACCTGCTCAATGCCGACAATGGAGATGGACTCGGCAGGAGTAACGACATCGACGTGTCGAGCTCGTCTCCGGGAGCGAGATCGATCCACAATGACGTGGGACTCCTCGGGGCGAGCAGTGCGCTGGACGGCTCTGGGGCTTCTGGTATTCCTGGAAGGAGTCCTGGAGAGTGGTGATTCGAGGGAGATCATGCTGCTGTTTCGAAGTTGTTGGATGGAGCTCATGACTCGGTGGCGCTTGCCAAAGGAGCTGATGTCGAGTTCCTTGAGATCCTCGAATTGGAGATCGATCAAGACGCTGCCAGAGATGTCGTGGATGAGGAACTTCTCAACCACGGTCGACTCGAAGCCGGCCTCGGCCATCCAGTCAGCGACTTGGCGGGGGGTCCAGTTGCGGACCTGAGATTCGTCCAGTTCCGCGACGGCGTTGTTGAGAGCGTTGATGGGCTTCGCGGGAGTCTTGGGTTCAGGAATGGGAGACATGTTGAGGAAGACATCGTCTTCAGGGTTGGCGAGGATCTCAGGGGTGCCGCTGAACAGGTGCGGGCCCTGAGGACCCACGACCGCTGTGTCATCAAAATGGAATTCGAAGCCGTCGAGGCCACCAGTGTGAGGGGGCGTAGGGAGCTCATCCCGGCTCGATGACAGTGTGGATTGACTGTCATCGTCTTGTGAGTCCCATGGCTGGGGTAATGAGTCGTCGAAGTCGTCCTCATTGTCTGTATCGAAGATCTCGGTGGCTTCCGACAGAGGCCGAGGAGCGACCGTCCGTCGACCCAGGAATGACAGGTCTGAGGTCTTCTGAAGCATCTCGACCGGTTGCAGTTGGAGAGGGGAGTACTGTGTGGACCACTCCATGTTTGCTATTGTGTGGTGTCTTGTTCACAAGGTAACTCTGTGAGGATCTGATCATGGTGGAGTTGTGAGGTCGAGAGGAATTGAGGTATGTATACACGATCGCGGACGAAGGTGTGGGCGGTTAGAGGGCTCGACGATGTGACGAGTGGAGACGCAGGTCTGGATCGGTGCACAGATGGATACAGAATATTGAATCGCTACTGCAGTGGATATGCGTGCGATAGATGTGAAACGAGCAGATGCAGCCAGTCAGTGCGAAGGACGCAGCTGCGGGCTGGTATAGGCTGGCGGCAAGAGAGAGAAGGACGAGGTAAAGGCAGCCCTCACCAATGGAGGGGCCGCTATGAAAAGTACGCGCTGGAGCCGTCCCGGTCAGGCATGGCCGCCCCCACGATGGTGCGTCGGCGGGTGCCCAATGAGACGGGCAGCAACGGTGACGGCGCCGCACGCAACGGGGGCCAAGCACACGCTGCTTGCTCCTTATCCCCCGCATCTCGACGAATCAGTGCCGGCAGACTCGCCTCCCAAAAATATCCTTCCACTGACCTCCATCTGAGCAAAGACGCGTCTTGCCGTCTCTGGTCAAGTCGAGTCACCGGGAATAGCATCTGGCGCTGTTTACTCGCTCCCCACCATCTGCTCCCCCCTGGCTCGACCCGTTACCCTCCTCGAGCCGTAACCCTCCTCCCGAGCTCCCTTCTCAAGCCCCCTACCCTTTTCGTGCCTTTTCCCTATGCGCGCCGGACCGCTAAACCCCTCTTCACCATTTTTCCACCTACTGGCTTGCATTTTCCCAACCTCCCTCACTCCGTCGTGCTGCCCATCCCGCATCCCATTTTCTAATTGGTTAATGGCGTCGATATATGCCGTCCCCTCCTCACTCACCGATAATCTTATCTGGGATCATGATTCTATGGACAAATCCCTTTCTCCTGCCGATGTCTATGCAGCTCTCGCCGTTGCACAAGCACGAGATCTCCACTTCGAGTCACAAGATGGACTACTCGCTGTACGGCATGTCAACAACATGACGCAAGTCATTGGCGGTGCGTGGCTTCACGGGTGGCATGGTGACTGTCACAACCTCTGCATATGTTGTCCGTCCACATGCTCTGGAAAGCTTTCGAAAAGTTCTCAGCGGAAGCAGACCCTGGGAATTTCGACTCTGGATGCTGGACCCTTTCCATCTGGACCGGTCGGCGAGGTGCAACATGGGCTTTGCTGCTTCTTCCCCTCACCATTTCCGACACTCCCACGGTGTGATCACAGAGCGGGTCATGCGATGGCGGATATTCCCCCGATAAGGAATTCTTTGCATCGAATTGTCCGGAGATTGGCTGAGTAGCGAAAGCCTAGTGAGTGTTAGTGCGGGGACGAGTCTTGTTTGCCAGCCACTTTGAGGAGCTTCTTCCGCCATGTCTCTGCCTCCCTCAGTGCCCAAGACGAGCCGTCTCTCGCTACTTGGTGATCGTGGATCGTTGTGAGTGATATTAATGTGCTAGGCGCATACTCCGCATGCGAGCAAGGCTCGTTTAGATAGACCCTACTGCCCTCGAGTTCATCTTCGACAGAGTTTCGGCTAATGGGACGAACTTGGGGAAAACGTTGACGAAAATGGTGCTGGTGTAGTTTCTGCTTTGGTGATCCTGTTTCTCGTCATAGCAAAGGGTAGTTCTGCACATGGCAGCCACAAACTGCAGCGGTGAGCCCACCGCCTCTTGCCCACTTGGGCAGCAACCGGCGATGAGCACAAGAGTGCATCGGTGGTGGTACTTCACAAGCAGGAAAATGTCCCAAGATACATGGGATGCAGCTGGAATGAGGATCCATGGAATTGCTCGTTTGGTCGGTCGGTACTCGGCATGAACAAGCGTTGCACAGTGCTTGCAGACACAAGCTTCTGAAGTCGCCGAGTCCTGCAAAGAGCCTAGGTCTGTTGAGCATCAATGGTTCTATCCAGACAAAGATACGGATGGGATGCTTACCACGAGACCCTGCGAGTATCGTGCCTCGACCTAGCCCATCTTGCACCCAGCGGCTTGTGGCATGAGAGCATGGACCAACTGCTTGTTTCTTTCTGGTCGGAAGAGTTTCCGACGCGTGATTGTGGATCTAGACTCGGGCTGTCCTGTGGTGAAGTCACATCACCGCACTAATCTCCAGTAGAGCGACCCAGGCTACCCATGTGTGCACGGCACGAGGTATGCTTCTGGGTGATCAATGTTGAAAAGCTTCGAGAAGAGGTCCACAAGGTTGCGAGAGATGGTGATAGCGGAGCGCCCGTCGCATAGAGGTCGAGCTCTCACATCGTGTGGGCAAAGAGCAGGGTAGAAGCCCGTCTGGCTTGCCGCATCAAAGTCGTACAGAAGCCACGGAAGACAGTTGCGCGCTACACCCAAGCTTTGGGCTCTTGTACAATAAGAAGACTGCCGTACATGCAGTGCGAAGAAGGAGAATTTCGTGGAAAAGTCGATGGCAGCATCGCCATTGCGCAGCGGGGCATTCTTCGCTTATCTCCTTCCTCGACTGTGCGACGAGCCTTGCGCAACACACATGTTCACCATCGATCTCATACGAACGAGAACTGATCGAGGCTCGACTGTGAGCCCTGCATTGTCCTGAAAATAGAAACAACATGTCTGATCTGATCTTCGGTATGTTCATCATTGCTGTTCTAAAAGTGGCCTACACACAGATCTATCTGTCGCCTCATGCTATCGAAAATTAGACAGTGCATGTTGCTGAAAGTGAATGCAGAGGACTGCTAAAAATAAGAGCGCATTATGCGAGCAAGCAGAGAAGCGAGCGAGGGGCACTGAGGGGAAGTGCTGGAAAGAGCTTGCATGAGCATCGAGCAGTTCCTAGCAAGCGGCTCCCCACAAGACTAACCGGCTAGGCTAGCGAAGCTAATGCGCGAGAGTCGTCTTGGCGTCACCGTTGGCTGCCGTCGCTCCCGCGACTGTCGACACCCAGATTGAACTTCAACCTGCGCAGGAAAGTCTCCTTCCATGGCTCTAGCACTAGCCGGCACGTCGACCTTGATTCGACCACCGTTAACCAATCAACACGCTCTTTCCTGCTTTTTCGATGCACCCATCACCCATTTCTGATATCCTCTGCTCACCTGATTAGGCCAGACTACTCTTTCCCTTCCTGGCTGACATTTCGCGAGTCCCATGTAGGGCTTGATCACGAGCGTCCTGAATGTCGAGCCGACCTGGCGTGCTACGGAGAGGCTGGGTACGGTGGGACAATCTAAAGAAGAAGCGGGAAGAATTTTCGAGTCGGTCATACAATACTATGGCTGCGGAGAAGTGGCGGGGGTGGTGCATGTGCCGGGAGGAGGACTGGCCTCAAGCTCACTGAAGACACGAGCACGAGGCAAAGCTCTCCCGTGTTGAGACACATGAGAGGTGACGTGAAGATGTCGAGGGTGGTAGCACTGCAGGTCTAGGTGCATTCAGAATCCTCAGGTTTAGTTATTCGGAACGTTCCAAGAACATGCCGTCCCAAGAAGCCCAACGGTCGAGAGCGCGGCCAGCCGCATGGGCATCAGTGCGTCTCATGGTCCTGTACGAGCAGCAGTTCCGGGAGGGTTGACCCCGAAGCCTGGTACCTCCCGGGTACAGCTGCTGTGCACCTGATCTCAACCAAGACGGAATGTACCTCGCAAGTGGCATCGTCCTTGGTCGAGTGCCGCATGATCCGTCGCATCTGGGTCCGGGCCAGCGAATGGATGTGATGGCCTAATTCTTTCGGGCATGTTTGGGCTGCAGCATTATTGTGTGCTGCTTCCTCGATTAGCAAGAAGGCAAATGGTCCCCCAAGCGGCCACTACTGCGTATAGCTCGTGTGGTTGGCAGTCTGGCATCCAAGGCCGCAGATTGAGCATGGGGCCCTCCAAGGGTGGATGATGGACAGGGGGGTCCATGCAGAGTCGAGACCCAGAGCGCTAACTGACTTGGCCATGGGCACTCGTTGAAGCTCTCAAGCTCTAATCTTAGCCTGGAAGCGCCGCCGACCCACCGCGATCGACCAATGGACGCGAGAAGCTCCCACACTCCAAGCTGATTCCTCATGCTTGCTGCACACTATCGAGGCACCGAATCAACCGAGCATTGTTGACCTGCCTCGACACTGACCCATTCGACCAACTCATTCATTGCTCAATCAATGCAGTTCCCCTCCTCCACCGTCCCAACCACCAATGCTCGACGAGCGGCTCCAGACGCAGACGCGATATTCATAGATACATCTTCGCCAACATGCGCCGGCCCTCTCTCTCATTCGTCCTTCATGCAGACAATTGTTTCTTACCATCGGGTCTCTACACGACCTGCCTGGAGCCTCATCGTGCTTGCATATTCCTCCCCTCTTCGACCCAAATATAGCTCTCTCCAACTTTGCGAAGACTTTGAAGACTCTCATATACACCATCCTTGACCAATGTCGACGTGACTTCCTTCAAGGCAGACCGTTGCCCTCGCTGTTGTCCCTTCACCTCATCGACGAACCCCGATAGACCTGTGAATACTGCTGGACAGTGTTCACGACCATTCCCTAGTAATAATCCACAACAGCGCGGTTCCAGGTTGTCGTCCTTCCTGTCCTTGCCGACTTTGATACCAGCATTCGTCACTCGGATCTGTGCGTCGACTCGACTCTTGTACATTCAGTCTTCGGCCTCCAGCTCCAGCAGCAATGGCATCCGGAAACGAGAAGAAGGCTGCGCCACCTGTGACGAAGGATTCGCCGTCGACAAAATCATCCAAGATGCATAGAAGGTCAAGGTCAGGTAAGGCTGGTCGCAAACTCACCTTTTGGGAAAGTCACTCACACACGGCCAGGTTGCTTCACGTGTCGGCTGAGACGTAAGAAGTGTGATGAAGGAAAGCCAAAGTGCAAGGCTTGCCGGCACTTAGGACTTGACTGCGAGTACAAGCGTCCTCACTGGTGGAGCAATAACGAGACTCGAAGGAAGCAGAAGGAGCACATCAAGACAATCATCAAGAAGACGAAGACAAATGAGAAGAATGCCAGTGCCCAGAGCCAATGTAAGGCCCTTACCCCGAGCATTTTCGCAGAGCCTCTACTGACCCGTGGGTAGACGGAATGAATCATGCCGCACAGGGTTACTCGGACGACTCGCAAGACGAATACGACCCTACCTTTGACCCATCCTTTGCAACCACTCCAGGTCTCTTTGACCCCTACGCCCCCAACGTCTACATACCCCATGATCCATATGGTGCAGTCGTTCCTTGGGAAGTTGACGTCAAGACCGAACGCCATACCTACGTGAATGACGAACTCACCCGCCGGGACTCGTCAATATCAACCTTCAGCACCTTCTACCCTCCTCCAGCTCACGTTACTCTTCCCTCGTACACCGGTGATGACTGGGTCCAGCACGACGTCTTGGAAAGCCGCCAGAACTCTTGGACCGAGGGAGACTTTGACTTCAACGAGCTCGACGTTCCACACGTCGCCCATCACTTTGAACCTCAATGCTCGATGGTTCAACTGGAGGATTGCGACAGACCACTCTTTGAGCACTTGCTACAGAATGTGCTGCCCATGCTGTTCCCAGTCCAGGAGGCTTATCAACATGGCTCTGTGCGCACGAACGTGATGTTACCGGCGTTGGAAAACAACAAGGCCTATCTGCATTCCTGTCTCCTGGCAGCCGCTACCCACATGAAAGGCAACAAGTTGTTCTTTAACCCCACTGCCGAGGACGATGCCATGCGCCATAAACTTGCCTTCGTCACGATCGTCGTCGAAGCGCTAAACAACGATAGCTGCCATACCGAGATGCTCGATGCTCTACTGGGGATGATCTCGCTGCAAGGTTGCGTCGGCTCGGCTGTCGATCTGGAGAAGGAGTTGATCCCCTGGCACCAACACTTCCAGACCGCTGGCGATATTGTGCAGAGGCTCAATCTTCCCCAAGTGTTGGAAAGCAATGCTGGAACCGGTATCCCAGCAACATTCAACATGAGCCTTACGGCCTGGATCGACATCCTCGGCTCGACGATGCTAGGCAAGGCTCCTCGATTCTCCAACACTTATAGGAACATGTTTTTCGCCCAAGCGTCGGCTGGTTTGGAGAAACTGATGGGATGCAACGACTATGTGATGTACCTCTTGTCCGAAGTTGCTTGCCTCGACTCGCTCAAGGTGGAAGGAAAGCTCGATGACATTGGCGTGTGCAACCACATTACCTCCCTCGCAACCACGCTTGATTCGGTCGAACCGCAAGAACCCTTACAATTCCCGTACAACAAGTCCGGCATTCTTCGTCCTAAGCAACTCACCAAGAATATCAGCGCCATCTTCCGCAAAGCCACCCGCGTCTACCTCTGTTCCCTCGTTCCCGAGTACAACCGCTACCAACCAGCCACAGTCAACCTGATCACTCAAATGGCTGATTTGCTCCAATACGTGCCCTCCGGTCCCAATGGCTTCGACCGCTGCCTCGTCTGGCCCATGCTCATCTGCGGTGCGAATTCGATCCCAGCGTCCCCACTTCGCCGCGTCCTCTCCGAACGGTGTGATGCGCTCGGTGATTCTGCCGACCACGGGTCATTTGGAAAAATGATACGCTTGCTCCATGAGGTGTGGAGACGAAACGACGATATGGTCATCTCTGCGGGAGTATGCGAAGCTACCCCAGTGACAGCCGGAAGCCCATCAGGATCGATCTCGACGCCGATTGCCTCAACTAGTATCCTCACCGCAGCCGGGACCACCGCAGCCGGGACCTCCACAGCCGCCTCCTCTTCGACGACGATGCCATTGCCGAGGAATCAGAACGTCCACTGGCGGGACGTTATGCAGCAGAACGGATGGGATTTCCTCCTGATATAGGACAGTGTCGGCTTCACCTCTTGAGGAGCAGGACCGCGGTCTCGACGATTCGCGTCCCTGCCGAGGACAGAAGCACACCGGTTCAATATCGTGGACGACAACTCTCTTTTTACAGAACAAAACAATAACGCTCGACGCTAATCGTCCTTTATCAAGCGACGACTAATTTCTCACGCTCATTACAGCCACCATTTATACTCCCATCCTAATCTTTTCTGGCAGAAGATTAATGTTTACTTACCCTCTGCATCCTGGTCTGGAATACCACAAAAGTTACTTGGATATTTCCTCGGGCATGGAACCTGGCGTTTTGAGAGCGGGGTAGACTTACTCCTTGGATTTCGGCTTCAGCTTCGGCATGAGCGATGGCGCAGGGCGCAATTTCACCACTACCCACCTTTGTCGGATGGGCATCGAAGGCGAGAGCGGCCTTCGTGGCAGCGGCACAACCGACAAACAGAATATCACGGTCTTTTATACGCGACGGGAAAACCATCATTTCCTTCGGGCATGTCACTGGCTCCATCTGAAGAGCAGGGACAGGACATGTCTTTGATATTGATACCCATGTTTGGAGACCGAGGTCTCCACCTATTTACAATTTTTGACGAATCTCCTTTCGCTTATTCGAGATTTACATCAACTTTTCGACAGCCGCATCTCTGGAGTCCGGATCAGTGAGGGATCGAACTATGCAACATGTCTGTCTTCATTTGCTTGTCTTGCAGGCAGTGGAACGAAGCAGCAGGAATGATATGATGAGGATGAGCACGAGAAGAAGGAAGGGCACTCCCGTGTCGAGGAGCCAGCACAACGCGAGGAAGAAAGACGCATCGAAGGCGACCGTCGACCTGTCAACCCAGCAGCAGATCGACCCGTTCAAGTGACTCACGACGAAGAAGGCAGCATCTTACGTATGGTGCATACATAATGGAGGAAATGCAGCTTGAACGTCATGACCGGGATGGCGGGGAGTGTAAGAAGTAGAAGCCCCCCCGGCTGAACACCAGCGGACAGATCGAGCTTCTGAGGGCGAAGCTTTTCTTGAGACATGCCCAACGAAAAAAAAAGTTGAAATCCTGTCTCTTGTTTCCGGTTCGTTCATTGTTCCTCCGGCGGTCGGTTCGTGGGTGTAGGAGGGTGTAGGACTCAGCCTCAATTATTCCTTTCACCTCTGCACCTCACGCGGCTCTAACTAACCTTTCAATGCTATGCCTCCCTCCACTTCGGCCAACCATCTCCGCGGAAGACTGGTCTGGTTGGTGTCGTGGCAGGGCCCCTGACGTTTGACCCCGAACCTGTCCGTGGGCTGTGGCATGTAACAATGTGATGACTATCCCTGTGCGTCGAGCGTTTTAAGGCCTGATGATGCGTAACCTGGTATTACTAGCAGGGATACCATTTTCTGAACTCGGGGCACAAAGAAGAATCATGGCGCCGATATCGACAACCGAAATAGGTATATCGAAGGCACTATGGTTTGCAGTGTGGCAGAGTGGGAGAGGATTGGCAAGTGACTCCGACTGTCTTGATGCGCGGTACGAGCGCAATCACAGTTCGAGTGTGTGCGGGCGCTGGTTGGATAAAATGACGGATGCCTTGATCGGCCTTTTGAGGTGTTCAGGCATGATGCTGGGCCACTAGTCCAATGCCAGATTGATCGGACACGATCGGAGCACCCAGGATCCAGCCTTATTCGTACCGAGCAACGAAGCCTAGTGTGCACGGGCAAAATTGCCTGCAGCCCACCATGCCTTTGCAGGGGCTGTGTGGCGGAACCTGATGCTGCAACATCGTGTTCACCATGACTGTCACCATGTTGGTGGTTGGATGGATGACATGCCGGAAGAACGCAGCACGGCTGAGCGAAGAATCGATGGTGTGACGCTTTGGCAACACGGCAACGTGATGCTGTCGATACATACCTCAGTAGTGTCTCACGGTCAGCAATACCATGCATGACCGCGCCCATCTTCTACCAGTACCGCACGTGTGTGGAGCTTCGAGAAAAAGAACAATCGCCTAATGGCTGGGCTTCAAACATAGACATACATTTCTCGGCGGGATCGTGACCCGAGACAGATTTCATTCCTGCTCTCCTCAAAGGAACAAGACAACGCTAGCGAAAGAGATATAAACCTCCAAGTGTCTGACTCTTGCATGTGGTCATCTCTTTCTTTCCTTCCGCGGGTCATTGAACACCCTCCGCCGATCCTTCCCATCTGGAGCTAGACATACAAGGTCGCACTTGGTGAGAAGCTTCCGCCGTGGCTAGCTCGGCGATGTATTCGTGCCACATCGACCGTTCACTTTACCTCCCAAACCACTCGCAGAACGCAAAGCTCAAGGCGCCGGTGAGTTTTATGCCCACACGCTCCTTACTCAGTACGTTAGTCACTTACTGATGGCCCAAATGCCCCTGGCAGGTCTGTTGGCGTCGAGGCACGTGACCATATCGTTGGGTTTGCCCAGCCTTGCGCCTTGCCTTCAGCCACAGCCCCCCCTCTTTGCCGCCAAGCCTTGGCTTCGATAACATGGGGCGCCAGAAATTCTCGCCCAAGAGCATGCTTGACAGGGACTTGTGTTCAACGGACAGTGTCGTCATCCGGATTCTCCACGGCAAGCGAGGAGTCCTCAGGGATGATAACACCCCTGAGAATCGGTCCGCAACAGTGGTCAGCCAGAAGAAGAAAGAGAAGAAAGAAGCCTCCGCGGTGCGCAAGCTCGATAAGGAGATGGAGATGGAGACTGATCCGGCTCTTCTGCATGCCGCCCGAGTATATCAGGACGGTGCGCCAATTTGACCTTCCCCGTCTTGACCCGAGAGACACTGATAGAGCACAGAGATCAAGCAAGGAATACGCTCCTACACCGACAAGGTCATCCAGTGATCAATCGAGGAGAGCCACCTCCTCGATCGAGCAGGGGTTGGCTGAAGTTCCCGTCGCTGAATTGCGAGCTCCCTAGATTTCCCATTCGGAGTTCTCTGTTGGCTGGCACTGCAGGGCCATACAGTGGCACGCGTGGGTACAGCGGAGGTTTAATGTCAAGCTTGGGTGTGATGAAATAGCTTGGCGCTCGCGAGCCGAAAATGGAAGCTTCGGCGAGCTGATTATGTGATCGAGATTCGATCTTCAGCTTAGCGTTTTTTTGCCTTTTCCTTCTCTAAACCGATCTCTCATCGGAACTGACTGCCAATCCTTGAAGAATAACATACCGTGGGGATGTTTCGGGCCAGCAGGCTTTCAGGACCTGATGTCCCGGCACCCAAAACTGATATGGAGAATTGACTCTTAGCCTACGGAAATGCTGGGCTGCCAAATCATTCGAGATGTTGCTGTTGCGAGCTTTGCTGACTGTAAATTGCATGCATTCTAGGCGTGGAAGCTATCGGTGCCAACCTCAAGCACCGCGTACGCCGCGACCTAGGGATGTCATTCGGGCGATGAATATTTTCCTCATTCCGCTCAGGCCATGGATCAGGCTTGGGTCAGGCTCGGATCAGGCCTGGGGCAGGCGCAGCTAACTCGGGTGTGGGATAAGAATAGCTGCCGAGCAATCTACTTTATTGGTATTGGCTCAAGAGGATAACTGACCACACAGGAACTAATGCCAGCGGCGAGCGGCGAAGTAACTCATGCAGCGCTTTGCCCGTTCGACACGCTTTGCATTATCTAAGCGGAACGGAAGTAAAGCAGTCGGTGAGCAATAGGCCACCGGTTCTAGAGATTTTGCGTCGGAGGCCCCGAGGCCTGAACAGAACCTTGGCGCCCGCTCAACCATCCCTCCAACCAATCCGGATTATGATCCTGTCTAGTGTTGTACGACAGGGATAATTGCTGACGATTCATATCCCTTCGTCGTCCGCTCCGCAAGCATACATCCCGCTCAGTACGACATCCCCCGCAGTCCCGCCAACTCATCCCACCCTGCACCATCCACGCATCCCACGTTTCCCCAAACTGTTCCCACGCACCCTGACCGCCGTCAAACGTTGGGCGCGTGCCCAAATCTGTGCATAGCCTCCCCTGCCTGGGATGTCAATCTACATTTCCCTGCCTCACGTCCCACGGGAGTTGCTCGTGTATGCTAGCCGCTCCGCTCCGCTGCGTGGGATGATGCAGCTTCTTCGTCCCCGTCCACGCACTGTCCAGGGTTTACATTGCCCAAGTTGTGACTGGATGAGGCTGAGACTTCTACAACCGCGAAGTATGAGACCAACCAGAAGCTAATCTCCAGCTAAGAGGATGCCAGGTCCACCAATACCCATGCTCAACCATTTTTTTGAGGCAGTAACGGATGTCCATCCAAGGCCGTGGCGGGGTTCGCTGTGTGAATATATCCTGTTCCGCCCGGATAGGGATACGAGGTTCCCCGGCGCAAGTATGGTATATAACTCGAGGCGTGAGACAGTCGACCTTGCTCCTCTCGCCGTCTCTTTTGTCTCCCTCGCACCACAGCATGTGGCACTCGTCTTCCTAGCTTTTGTATCCCCGTCTGACACGTTGTTCGTTTCCGAGCACATACATACCGTTCGACGTCGCGCGCACCGGATTGGTAGCCTTGTGAACCCATTGTCTTGACCTCCAGTCAGTCATTTCTTGTTCCTGCACCCATGTTCTGTCCATTCCCTAACTGCAACTGACCTCCAGTCGGTCATTTCTTGTCCCAGCACCCATGTTTTGTTCATTTCCTAACTGCAACTGATCAGAAACTCGGCTATTGTGCCGTCTGCCCGACTCCGGGCAGGCTAAAGGTTGACGCATACCTCACAGCAACGAAGGACGCCGGAGACAACGACTTGAAGCGGTACGGCACGTCCACGGCCTTCTCAGTCACTTTTCACCTCTTCCACCCCTCGGTTAACAACATCAACATCAATATCAGCTGGGGCAGGAGCAGGAGCCCAATGTCTTCCTCCGAAAACATGCTCAACACCTTCCTGTACGCGACTGACAACCTGGCCGACCGTCTCATCCTGGCCCAAAGCCACAAGCTCCGAAGACCCCAAGGCGGTCCCCGGCCCGCTACAACGACCAACACCAAGAACAGGGAGAAGATGACCGACGCGGCTGTAAAGGTGCTGGAAAAAGAGATGGACAAGATCACAGACCCGACCGTTGTGGTTGACGCCATGGGATACCGTCACGACAAGTATTAGGTTAGGTTGTGATGGACTGCAAGGGTCGTCGCAGAGCGAGGCTCAAGGCTCGTCTAGTAAGTAGTGTAGCAGTTCAAGGTGTCGAAAACGGGACCATCACCCTGCTCTGTGGTTACACATGGAGCGTGTGGACGTGTAGTCGTCCGGGAGGCGCTCGCTCCCGCATCGCGCTACTGCAGCATAAACTGGACTTGACTGTGCGGGTTGGTCATGATACATAGCGCGGGGCGGGACGGGGCTGACGTTCCAAGCCCTGATGTAGTACGAGTCCGGAGTAGGTGCTCGGGATTGACGTACTACTAGTGGACCGAGGAGTACGTGTCTTTGGACTGGCGAGGACTGGACTAAGTTCGGGTGGCTGAAAAGAAGAAAAAAGACCGGGGATACTACTGTGTACTTGTGTAAGGCTGTGCGGGACTACTCCGTCCATGTCCGATGGGAGGTGTGTGTCCAACACACAGAGAACGTACTCGTACGCTTAGCTGGAGCTTGGCAATGGTCATGTGAAGCTGCCCAATGACAGACAGTCTCCTATCCACTTTTGTGGGCGTACCGATATTGATTGGTCACCTACATACCTCCATATCTCGTGTTCAAATCCCTACTGTGCTGTGTCTGAACCGCCGCCTCATGACAGACAGTCTCGACAACTAATCTTCATTGGTCAACGACATACCTCCATATCTCGTGTTCAAATCCCCACTGTGCTGCGTCTGAACCGCCGCCTCATGACAGACAGTCTCGACAACTAATCTTCATTGGTCAACGACATACCTCCATATCTCGTGTTCAAATCCCCACTGTGCTGCGTCTGATCGGCCTCTCTCTGTCGTTTCGTTTTCACTACTCCTGCTTGCGCTCACGGATCGACTGGACGTCTTGAAACGACATGGGAATATCATCCACAGACGGTAACTACCATCCTGCAACCCATGCACACACACAACCAGGGCAAAGCAGTAGCGATGGGTGTATTAACCATGGCTCTCCCCAAGGCTACCGCGCTCTCTTCGTTTCTCTTCTATATACCACATGGGTTCCTCTTCGTGTCTCTGTCTGTGTGTACACTACTAGCCCGCTAAGTTGTCTCGACAAGTATCGCCTTGCTTCGCCTTCGATCCGTCATTGAGACGCATCGTCTCCTGTGCTAGACCGACCCTGGTGTCGTGGCAAGACCCAACTTGAGTGAGTCTTCTCGTACCCCACCTGCACGACAACAAGCATATCCAAAGAACAGCCGACTGTCCAACCTGACTCTTGCGAATAGCAATCACGTGTTCCGAACGCCTTCAGCCTCGCGCCCTCTGCTGACCCATTGACTTCCGAGGCCGAACCCCAATATGAGCCCACATAGCGTCGCAGGAGAGGGCATGCTCGCCACTTACCTATACGCCACTACGAGTGTCGCTGACCGGCTCCTCGCTGGGCCCGGACGCGTCCTCCGAAGCGACAGGAAACACTCTTCATTGAACACTCCTGTCGCGAAGGCGAGACGGACTGCGGGTAGTGGCCATGAACTAGCCGTCACTAAGCTCGAGAAGGCGATGGACAAGGTCACGGACCCGGTCCTCCTCAACGATGCCAAAGAATACCAACAAGGTATGCAGATGCCCCCCTCTCTTACCGTGGAAGAAGTTCACCAAAGACAGTGCTCGAGGACGGAACCCGCTCGTATGCATAGATCATCTGAAGGGACGTGGAAAGGAGCACTTGCCACTGCCCTCACAGCGGGCACGAGGTGGTACCGCCTGCGTGAGGGAGTGAGCGGGAAGGATACGCAAATTCGATGACGTTCATTACAAGCCAAGCTGGAGCTCGCTCCGGCATCGACAATGTCCGAAGATCGACGAGAAACGGGCGTACGCGGTCATGAACAACAGGTTAGGATGAATGAATGCCATGAGATGAAGTTCGTTGTGATACCAAGCTCTTTCTGCTGTCAATCGACCGATTAGGCAATGTGGTCGAATGAAAAGATGGACTTACTTGATTGGTCAACCGTAATCGGGAGACCTGCCGAGTCCGTCCAGAGTCCGGAATGTCTTTTCTCCGTAAAGATTGCCTGGCGGACCTGCCCCTCGTTGCTGAGGATCGAAAAACGGAAGCCAGTTTCGGTGAGCCGTCACATCACCCACCCGTCCTGACGAGTTCAGAAACCTCTCGCCCTACCGACCTAAGTGATTTGGTCGTTAAAGGCCGCAAGCCTTGTGATCCCCACGTATGGGTACACAATCACGCTAGCGAAGCCGGCTGGTGTACGGTTCGAGAAAACCGGGGCAGAGGAAATGGTGGTACGCGAACCAAAAAAAAGGCAACTAGAAGACGTCTGGATGCCACCAATGGCGAACGTGACATCCAGGTTCCTGGCATGCTTCCATCCTCTTGCCATAAACATGTAATGACACGTCTCAGGATTACCGCCACGTTGCGAACACCAATCGTAGCTTGCAGGAGCTTACGACTAGATGTATGTACTACGTTTGCTAGTTTTCTGAACCTGGGCATGGAAAATGGATATGTTGGTCAGACAGGCGTGCAAATGCGCCCACTGACATTTCACTACGAAGAGTTGCTCCGGAAGGCGTCCCTGCGCTCCACAGCGGAGCGAGAAGGCTATGCCCGAGCATGCAAGGTAATGGGATTCAACATCTCGAAAATCCCGTGAGAGATTTCGATTCGGTGAGCATTACCTGTTCTCGCAGTCGTGGATGCTCATTCGTCACCTGTAAGGATACCCTGCAAAATCCGGCAGAACCCACGGACGTGAAATGATGGCACTGTGCTGTAAACCAGCATCTATTGGTGTATATCGGCGTCCCGCGCGAGAAATACCTGGAGGTGCACTGAAGGCGCCTCTATCAGTCATGGGAACGCCCTGCTTTCCACCCACGCTGACCGCACAAAATATAAGAACAATGTATATCCCCTTGATCGATCTGGAACTCTTTTCATCCGTCTCTTGTCAAAGTCCACTCAGGACCGCCTCCTCTGGTCCCTCACCTGTTAGTTATACTAAGAGGGTCAGCACATGTCACCTCGTGACCACCGGTTACCATTTTACTTACCGTAGGAGCTCCATTCAACACGCAGCCTTCCCGCTTACCTTCGAGCTGTTGACACCGTGTCGAGATGGACTCCAAAAAGGACTCCTGCAAAGGCATGATTGATCCTTACCTATACTACTACCCCATCAACATCATCGACCGGCTAGGCAGCGTCGGCGGGCATGCTCTCCGAAGCGGCAACAGGACAGCGGAGAATCATGGCGATGCATCAAGGGAAAAGGGGAACAAGAAGAAAGACGAAACAACCATACGCAGGCTGGAGCAGGAGATGGATGAACTCACAGATCCAGAGCTTCTTCGCGCCGCAAGAGAAGACCAACAAGGTCAGAGGACCATGTCACCGCTGGCTTGAATTGACTGAAGCTGATGTAACTCAGGCCTCAAGGAGGGAACTCACTCGTATACAACATAGTATGTCTCGCAATAGGAGTTCGAGGAGCGTGCGGCATATCCGGCAGTCTCAGGCACGCTGTTCGAGGACAGGTCGATGCTCTGGTTGAGCTTGGATGTGACTTTTTAAGCGGAGCCGTTCATGGCCGTTATTGTTGGTATTCATCCTCGAACGTCGGAGCAGTATGCAACAAGCCATAGTTGGACAGCCAAGTGCTGGGTCGATTGTTGTCGATTGTCTCGCCGGGACTGAACAAGGCCGCCGTGATATTGCTGGAGAATATTGGCGAGCTTGTCTGAAAGTTGCTGCCACTGTTGAACATCTTTGGCAGTCTTTCAAAGCCTTGTTGTTAGCGTGGCGGGATAGTTAACTCCAATTATCCATGCCGGCCTTCTTCAAGTTAGGCATTAAAAGGGTTGATGTAGGCCCGTGCCAGCCCTAAGGCTAGACTATTCTGGGCTGAGCATCATGTCATCCTTCGATGCTGGTGCTCTGCGGCCCGCTCTGTGGCAGATGACACTAAAAGAATCTTCTTTTAGCGCGCTATGCGCCGCACCGCGCAATAGTCACCATTTCCCCAGGTGTTCGCATCCTGCACATCGCAACTTAGAAGCGGGGCTGGAGTTAAACCATTCAGAATACTCACGACGTCTGCAAGCCGTGAACACATGGCGAATACCGCGCTAGAGGGGCGACAGGCACGGACATGTCCACTGCATCAAACGTTACGTCACACCAGCCGCTCCACATGCGTCGAGGATTAAGGCCTCGTGAGAGAGGATGTGCCGAGACGTGATGTGAGCTTGGCCGGACTTCGTATCTCGTCACCCAGGACAGTCCTGCCGCTTATCGCTTGATACGTTGGCCACCACTTTCGAATCGCTCAGTCAACAACGTAGGTGTAGGAGAATCGGCATCGGAGTCGTTCGGAGTCATACGGTGATTGAAAAAGAGGCCTGCCATGGCACAGCCTCGTCAGAGCTCGATGAGGGGCGATGCTTACGAAGTCGAATTTGGTGACGATCTTGGCGAGATTGATGCCCCAGAGCCCCCGGACTGTGGTCGGATTCCGACAGGATCCACAGATAAGACAACTTTGGCCTCTTCATCTGGCATCATGTACCCCAGATTATCGCATGCGTCCATCGAAGGGCGCTCATCCAGTCAACCTCGTGATCAGCCGGACTGATATCTGGAAAAGAGCGTAACATTATTCGCGATGAAGGCATGCAACCAATGGCAAGGAGAAGAGTTATCTGCTCCGGACGCCTCGGGTACCTGACGCCTTCTTCGACGTCCATTCCAGCCGCATGCACATTGGACAGACGTCGAGCTGCCCTTAGGTAACAGATTCCCAAGTGGTACTAGCCTCGTCAGGTGATTTCGAGGTGGGCCCGAACGAGGAATCTTTTCCATCTTGTGTTGATCCAGGACCACGTTGAATCTGTAACGCTTTGCCTGTTCTTCTGAGCGATCTCGCACGCGCAGGCGTGCCATGGCGATTGGGTCCATTCGCTCGACTCTCTGGGGCCAGGTGAGGTTGGTGGTGTTGGGTCCCTCGTCAAGTGACACCAAATGACCAAGGTTATGGAGCAAGCTGAGCCCCTGGGATCGCAACATATTTATTGCGCCTTCCGCAGGTAAATGTCTGGCACAGTTCGTTCACCCCAATACTCTACCTCTTCGGTTGAAGACAACCAGCAGCACTATATCTGCATCGACCCTTGCAACGACTTGGCGAGTTGATGACAGCGCCAGGAAGCCCCTGTCGATAAGTCTTCATCACTACCACGTACTGTAAGCGCATTGCTCCAAAGTCATAGCAAATACCTGCTGACTGTTGAGGAAACCCCATCACGTGCGGATCGGCGCTCGCAATTGTCGATTCGTATCAGGGTTGTCCAGCCTTACACCTGCGATACCCGAAGGCTTGTGGATCCATACCTGCACCGCCTCTAGTTCTCATGGCGCCTCAAAAGAATTTGAATCCGTCCACTCTCGCGGCTCATCTTCACTCAATCGACAATCCTGCCGACCGCTTACTGCAAGCACACGGCAAAATGCTAAGAAGCCACAACTGCCGGAAGAAAAGCTCTCGGAGGCCAAAGTGCGCTAAACGTCAAGACAGATCAAACATGACGGTGCGGAAGCTTGAAGAGGAGATGGATCTTCTCACCGACCCAGTGCTCTTGCACGACGCAAGAGTGTACCAGGAAGGTATGAGATCCAGGATTTGCAACAGTCTAGTAGCAAAGAACTAACCGTGCCCAGGCCTGACTCAAGGCACAGACTGCTTCTTGTACTGAGTGCACTGTGCATTTCTGTCTTCCACGCCTCGGTGGAGCATTCTGACAGCTGCTGATCACCTTCGACATATCGCCGGAGTCTGGAAGGAGTTGGGCGGGAAATCGATCATTGATTTGGCTTTATTCCTGTTGGTGAAAGCGGGGAAACTCAGGCCTTGGCGAGAGTGGATACCCCGCATCTCGGATGACGAATCCGGCGCCTGACCTGAAGAGTGATAGCGCCGATTGCGGACGTTCTTTTCTCCGAAAGCATCTTCGCAGGGTTTAGTGCATGTACTCCGCTTTGAGCAATGCCGGCATCTTTAATCCAAGCTCCTGTGCTTTCATCGTGATCATACCAACTCTCAAGAAGAGCAGAGGTGATTATCGATGTTCGTTCTGTGACGACTTTCGCGTGGGTGAAATGTCCACGCCTGCTTGTCGACATGTGCTGAGCGCCGCCAGATAATCGAGGCTTGACAAAGCAGACATTTGACGTTGGAGAAGCCGGTCCAATTGCCACTAAAGCAGAGGGGCGGCCGTGGGGAGCATCATTTTCTCCGGCACGCCTTTCACCTGTGACCAAGACAGGAACGAGAGACGTTATGTCATTTCCCGTTCAAACGTTGGGCTGAGCCTTACACCAGGCCCTGGCGTGGGGGTAAACTCGGCGCCCATTGTGGTCATGGTCCTCGTGCTTTCTGGGTATTTCGGGTTAAATGCATTCGTCAAGAGCCCTCACTGCATCGGACTGTGTGCTGCCTCCTTCGAAAGTCAATGCACCTGCTTCCAACGCAAGGTACTTTTCATCAAACTCTAATTGATCAACCTCGGAACCTCAAAAGCTCCAAACACATGGTCTTGATTGGCCAGAGCGGAATAAGTCGGGTTAGGGAAACGCCCGACTTGTAGCGCCAGCCTAGTGTGTCTGGAAATCTGGGGCTGTGTGCTTGGTCCCTGAGAGAAACCTCCAATTGCTGTCCACCATCAAAGAGGTCATGATAAACCGATGTCGATCGATCGATACCCATGCCTTTCAGATCGAGAAGTGTAAGACACAATCTGATCTTCAAAAACAGAGGAATTTACATGGAAAACTTGTCAACAGCCATGACATGATGATCAGACGATTGCTTGTAATAGTCGCCAAATCCTGTGAACGGAGCCTGACGAGAAAGCGTCCTAGCCGATTGGATAGAATCCGTGGGACGAGCTTCGTAAACTTCGCGCTGTCTTTACCGACATACATTGTCCTTCGGTATAATGCACATCTCGATTTGTCGCCTGACTGGTACTGAGCCTGCTTTAAGAGAACCGCACTGCCGAATTCATGAGGTTCATGGGCCAATGCAGAATCAGGGCTAAGGAGTGATTTGCCCGCCTTCCCCGGGAAGCAGGCTTTGCCCACGTTCAGTGGGGTGGCATCATGAAGGATGACACTCAGAAGTCGCTTTCGCAGAGAAAAACGAAATCATGCCGCACCCAAATCGTTGTAAAATAGGAAACATGGCCCTGAAAGAGAGTACGGCAGCTGCAATTCGCACGCGACTCGGCCTGCTAGGTCCCAGAACGTATAAGTAGCTCAAGGCCATCGAGGTGTCGGTCTATGCTCGATGGTCACCTCGTGCCGGACATAAAAGCAAGCCATTCTGTACTGCAGTCGTCTAGTTTTCTTCAAAACCTCGCAGTTATCGGGAAGCCATACTCAAAGCCCAAAGGTACGACTCAGGGGGTTTGAATATCCGGGAGCTGGCCTGAAGCAGACCTGGCGAAATGAGTATCGACAGTGCCCAAGGAGGTCCAAGAATCGACGCGTTTCTTCACGGAGGAACAACTCTGTGGGACTTCATCCTGCTGGGACGCGGATCTCAGGTTTCAGCAGTACTCGGAAAGCACGCGTCGAAGCTCGGACAGCAAGATCTTGGGCGTTTCGACAGCGAACGCGATAGGATGGCTGCTCTGGTGAAATTCATGGATGCGGTCACAAACCCAAAGACGGTTCGAGAAGCCGAAGCTTATCGTCCGATGCTAGTCGACTGTGAGTGATCGAGGTCGGTGGATGAGTGGTGGAAGAAAGGACAAAGCAGGAAGAAGAGGTGAGACTCACCCGGAGGGCGACACGTCGCGTTGGCGGTGTTTGCGCTAAACCGTTTTAGAATTCGCGGGGCAACGGGATATTGGCCCGAAACGAGGCTGAGGAAAGCTGCGCGGTCCAGGCGAGGCTGTGCGTCGTCACCCTGGCGTGCCTGGCGAAAGACTTCTTGAGTAAAAGCAGAATGATCATCGTGTGGCTGTGGAGGCGGTCTAGTTTCGTGTTGTAACAGTACTCGGCATTCCAGAAAAGCAAATCAGAAGCCAACAAAGTCTAGATGTCTATCCAAGTCGTCCGTGTCATGCTATGCCTCGAGGACCCGTTGATATGCTTTGCAGCTCGAGCGCATTGTCGTGTCCATCGCCAAGATCGCAACAATAACGCTTTGACAGAACGAATTCCCAGCGCATGGCAACATGTTGGCCTGCGCTTCATGTCCCTCTATTGCTCGTTTCCCTCGGTCCTGTCATTATCCATGTGGCCGTTTGACTTGCTTCCTCCTTGCCTGAGCTGCTCGGGTACCCATTGGCTTAGCACTGTAAACCCTGCCGCTAGAACAACCATTAAAATCCAAATGACATGGCCTCCCAACACACCACTCCTCACACTGGTCGCAAACAGACTGGCGAACAAGGCAGGGGAGAAGGCTCTCAGACCGCTCACTAGCGTAAGCGCGACTGCGTTCAAGGTTCCCAGCACTTCTGGGCCAGGAGACACATCGTTGAGAACGAGTTGAATGCCTGTGAAAGACATACTCACTCCGCTACCCAAAACTAGAGCAACAGGCGCAGTCGCCCAGAAGGCGGCCGTTAGTTGCCACCTCAACAACAAATTGAACAATGGATAGAGTGCGAAAAAGAAAGGGTAAGCCAACGCGCATAATCTCATGACCCATTTCGTGCCATATCTGGCTTGGAGCCACGGAAATGCGATGAGGAGCCAGAGTGATTGCGAAAGGCCGCCAAGTCCCATGAAGATGGAGATCAGGAGCGGCGAAAACCCGAATCCGCCGAGGTGGACGGGCGTGAAGTAAAAGACGGGGGCCTGTAATCCTGTCTCAGTGTGTGCTGATGTAGAGCACGGTGGTGCATCAAGTTTCTTCGCCAAGGCAGCGATCAGTCAAGGGTCAGTAAAACTTACAATAGCTGTATAGCTGAAGGCGAGGATCATGATATAAGAGTATATAAACAGGGTCATTGTGATGTTCGGTGATCGGAGGAGTTCAAGCATGGACATCTTCTTAGGCGGATCGGACTCGGTCGTTTTGTCTTGTTTCACAAGCGTCTGTCCGGAAGGAATTGATCAGCCCAGGAGTATTCCGACACAGAATGTAGGCAGACTTGCCTCCTTGATCCCGAACGCACTCGTGATTGTTGCAATCGCCCCTATCGAGCCAGTCACAAAGGTCGGCAGAGCGTATGGATAGTCTCGGAAGAACTTGATCTTCCCAAAGACAGATGGATATTCGGTCGCGGGACTGGCCAATGCCCCTCCTGATGACCTGTCAGTCGTCATCGAGTGAAATCGAGGCTGTGGACAGCGTACCGATAACAGGACCTAGGAAGATACCTAGATTGCCCGTAAAGGCGAAGAAACTAAAAGCCCTGGCTTGGGTCTTCGGTGTGCTATTCTCGGTGATCATCGCTCGAATTGTCCTACATTGCCGTTAGACGCTGAGAACCATACTTGAATGTCTCGGAAAAGTGAACGACTGACAGAATAGTCCCAGCAAAGACGCCAGCGAAACACCGGAAAACGATCATCTGCCATAGTGTTCTGCTGAGCCCGAAGATGGCGGTCGCGACTGCGACGCCCGCCAGTGAGCTCACGAGGACCGGTTTTCTCCCGAAATGATCAGCGGCTTTGCCCCAGGGAATCATAAGGCACATTTGTGTTAACGAGAATAGCGATTCCTTAAGGTCACCCATCAGCTTCAGAACTTGAACGAGTTGAAGCTCGGAATGCTTACAATCAGCCCACTGTAGAACCCGACATCCGTTTCAGCTACTTCCCCAGTCTCCCAAATCATCTGATTGATGAAGGGAAATATGCAAAAAAATGCAGCTGGCTCGACGAAGCGCGCAAAGCAGAGGAACAGGATCTGGTCCTTGGGCAACGGTTTATCTTCGTCTATGTTGGTGCCATCACCGGAGATCTGGTCCACGTTGCCATTTGCACGAGACGTAGGCTGGTCAGGTGAAGGAGCAAGTAAAGCGGTGGTCTCATCGACTCGGACGGCGGTATCGTCTTCGATATTGTCCGTTGATGTCATCGTGGTAGAGTAGAATGCTTTGAAATGTCTGACTTGGGGACCAGAATCGACCAAGAATGGATATTCCCAAGTATTGGTGCTCTAGAAAGCGTAGGATGAGGCCAATTTGTCTGAGAAGATGCGTTTCCAAGGTATCATTCAAATATGGATCAAGGCTCTGGTACTAACAACCGTCCATGATTAGATGGCTGTGTGCAAGGAATGAAACTGATGATGAATTCAGTTATTGGCCGTTCAAGGCTGCAGCGATGAGCTTCTCGGCACGCCCACTAACTTGAGCGGTCGCCTAATTCTGCAAGTCCAGGCACCCCTAGCGCCCCTAGTCAGCCCCGAAAATTCCGATCCGGGTCTTAGTTAGCTGAAGCTTTGGCGCTACTTACTAGTAAGTATGTAGATCTGGGAGACTCCGTGTACGGAGTACACAATTTTTCCTGTTCTTCTGAGCAGCCTTGTGCAAAACCTCGCGAATCACTGGCAGCGAGATTAGAGCAGCCCAAATAATGCAAGCGCCGAGTCCTCGTCATGTTTGACACGATCTGCACGCTCCCTCTCCCCTCGGACGCTTTTGCTCAAGTCATTCACCCAACTCAGCCACTGTTCACAATCGGCTTGTCTTCAGGACATGTGCACGCATACAAGCTCCCCTCCGACACCGACGTGATTGAGGACGACTCTGGAAGCGACTCAGCCTCTCCTCCGAAGAGCGACAACCTAGTCAATGGCTCGATCGTACCTTCCCTGCGCAGAGCTTCCTCAACCAGCCTCTCAGAAAGTGGACTGGGCTCAATCGATACCATATGGACAACACGAAGACACAAGGGCTCATGTCGATGTCTGGCATTCAGTCATGATGGAGAGATATGTTACTCGGCAGGGACGGATGGGCTTGTAAAGGCATTCCTGGCAGAGACTGGCAAGGTCGTGAGCAAAATTGCTATACCCGAGAAGATTGGTACTGGAGTCGAGGTCAATGGGCCGACTGTCCTGCATGCCCTGTCGCCGCAGGCATTGCTCCTGGGCACGGACCTAGGGCAGCTCTACCTGCACGATCTACGACAAGGAGGGAAAGAGATGCAGGCAGCTGTAAGCCAGACATGGACACCACATGGGCAAGAACATATCAACTCCCTTGTTCCTCTACCGGCGAGCGAGACCAGCACAAGCGGCTTCCCCAAGCAATGGGTCAGCGTAGGAGGGACTACCCTTGCAGTCACAGATCTCCGCAAAGGCATCATCGCGACAAGTGAAGACCAGGAAATCGAGCTCACGAGTGTGGCTATGGTGCAGGGGCTCAAGAAGGGCGGCACGAGTGTTGGTGAGAAGATCCTGGTTGGACAAAGTGACGGGGTGGTCAGTTTGTGGGAGCGAGGTGTATGGGGTGATTTGGATGAGCGAATCGTGCTTGGCCGGAATGGTCTTGGTGTGGACGCTCTCGCTGAAGTACCCTTTGGCTTCGGAGGCGGCAAGCTGAAGATGAATGAAAAGCTTGTTGCGGCCGGTCTGGAGGATGGAAGAGTCCGATTTATGAGGATCGGTCGAAACCGAGTCCTCCTCGAAATGGATGCAAAGCATGATGACCTGGACGGTGTGGCAGCTGTCGGATTCGACATCGAGGGCCGGATGATCACCAGTGGAGGCCAAACCGTCAAAGTATGGACAGAAGCTAAGGGAATGCCTGGCGGTGGAAGAGGGTCTTCAACGAAACACGACTTGTCTTCTGACGACGATGTCGATGATGATTCCGCTGCCGATGAAAGCAGTGACGAGGATCGTCCGAAGCAGAAACGCAAGAAGCGAAAGCGGAACAAGGGTAAGGACAAATCGGGGGGCAAGGCGCTTGATTTCTCCCTGTGAGATCTGTGACGGTGATTCTTTCGGAAAAGCAACGACATTCGCGGACGGCTGTATGATGATACCCAAGGTGTTCAGAGATCAAAAGTATGGACAATCGAGGCTTCGATTGCAAACGGTCATAATGGTCTGTACAGGAATAACAGCCGCCTTAACGGCAGAAGTTCAATGCCGGTGACACAGAGGATACCAATGTACCGAGTCTCGGGCCCAACCCTGTCATTCACCCCATCCGGCTCATCGCCAGTTCGGAGTAGTTATGTGGCTACAAGGCTGTGGCTGTCTCGAAACCGGCTAGTCTTACCTAGACAAGGCTGGCTATCTCGAAACGTGTAGCCGAGGCAAGTCGCTGATTCGTCATCTCCCGGGTACCTCGCGATATCGGATGGTGCTCTGCTAGGAGGCTAGATAAATAAGTCCACGGCGTACGCCGTACACGACTTCTGCTGACTCTGAGCCGCCGTGCTGGGCCCATCTCTCACACGCTCACACCGCAGCACAGCACGTATATTCATCGCCGCCCATCATGGCGCCAGCCTCATCTCTCATACCCAAGTCCATACACTGGCCGCTCGTCCTGACGGGCAGTGCGCTCTTCTCCATCGGCGTCCTGGCCGGCGGATTATGGAACAAGAAGCGCGCATCAACCATCCCGTCGCCGCGGACGACGCTCCTCCCCAAACTGTCCAAGGAGGAGATCTCCGACCTGCCCTACCCGCCCGATGTCCTCCCCGGCGCCCGCGACGTGGACACGCCCTACGGCTCGATCAGAGTCTACGAATTCGGCCCTGAGAACGGGCGGAAGGTGCTCCTCGTCCACGGGATCAGCACCCCGGCCATCGCACTGGGAGGCGTGGCCCACGCGCTGGTCGACCACGGCTGTCGCGTCATGCTCTTCGACCTCTTCGGGCGCGGGTATTCAGACACGCCCGGCGACCTCGCGCACGACATCCGGCTGTTCACGACGCAGATCCTGCTGGTGCTCGCCTCGTCGCCCTTGTCGTGGACCGGCCACGGCTCGGGCGGCTTCAACCTCATCGGATACAGTCTCGGCGGCGGGATTGCCATGACTTTCGCGAGCTATTTCCCCGACCTGATCCATAGTCTGATCCTGTTTGCGCCGGCGGGGATCCTGCGGCCTTACCACATCAGCAAGACCAGCCACATCATCTACTCGGAGGGGATCATCCCGGAGTCACTGCTCCAACGCCTGGTCCGCCGCCGGCTGCGGAGTCCGATGGCTCAGCCGCTGCGAACGAGCACACCTTCGGACGAGGATGGGACCACGACCGTCGATGCCACGGAAGCGGTCGCCGCCGAGGTCGGGAAAGTCAACCTCGAGTCGAATAGTCGGGCGGTGCTCTCCAAGTCACGGCCCCATGTCACGGTGGAGAAGACGGTACTTTACCAACTGGACAATTACCCTGGGTTTGTATATGCGTTCATGTCGAGCATCCGGTACGGCCCCGTGCGGTATCAGCATGATCGGTGGCGGATTTTTGGCGAATGGCTCACGCGGCAGAATCACGCCAACGGGACGAACAAGAAGGTCTTGATTGTGCTGGGGAAGAATGATCCAATAATCATCCAGAAGGAGGTGGAGGAGGATGCAACCGACGTGCTGGGCGGGAACGTCGAGTTTGTGAGCTTCGACGCCGGGCACGAGGTGCCGGTCACGAAGGGGGAGGAAGTTGTGAAGGCGATTGTGGAGTTCTGGAGCAGGACCGACTGAAATGGAAGAAATAAACTTTGGGATTTGATGCGACAAGACGGTACCCAGTGCCTTCGTCAGACGGGATAGAAGGGAAATCTGTACAAGTGCTATTAGACGGCGTGGCATTATAGACCGAGGCCTCCCGAAGGGAGTGCTTGCAGATAGACTGGTTTGTCAGAGTGTGGAATGTTCCGAACAGAGACGAGATCAATGATTTGAAATGAGCTTTCCGCGGTGGAACGGTTCCGGAAAGGTGAACGGAAGACGAGTTACGTCGATACCTTATCCGCCCGCGCGACCCCTACCGTGATCTTGAACAACGGAAACCAGGTCTGTGTCTACAGATCCGCCCTAGCCGGCTCGCCCGCCCACGCCCGTCTGATCAGTTCGCGGATAGGCTCCTTCTCCACTTTCCTTGGGTTGGGATACTGGTTGCTGACAGCAATCTCTGCCGCCTTGTCGATATCCTCTTCCTTCATGCCATAGTCCTTCAGGGCTCTCTTCACCTGTAGTTTCTCCAACAGCACATTCAAGCCTTTGGTGGCGTCACCCTCGCTTCCAGGTAAGACTGAAGCGAGCTTCTCCATCGCTTCGGGGATTGCAGGTGCGTTGTATGAAAGGGCGTGAGGAAGAACGATGGTGTGTGTTTCTGCATGGGGGAGATTGAAGGAGCCGCCGAGCGTGTGGCACAGCTTGTGGTGTAGAGCCATTGAAGATGAGCCGAGGCAGACACCGCAGAGCCACGCCCCGTACTGCGCTTTTTCACGCGCTGGCTGAGACTTGGGGTTCTGGATAATTTCCGGGAGGGACTCGGCGAGGGCTTTGGTGCCTTCGAGAGCGAGGAGGGAGATGATCGGGTTCTTGTTCTTTGCGTAGAGCGCCTCGACGGCGTGGGCGATTGCGTTGACACCGGACGTGGCGCTGAGGCCTGTAGGCAGAGTCATGGTGTAGTCCACGTCGTAGATTACGGTGCCGGGGAGAATCTTGGGGTCAGTCCGCGTTGTCTTGCGGCCATCTTGCGTTTCCCCCAGTATTGGAGTCATTTCACTACCGGCATATGTCGTCGGGACGCAGAGATGATGTAAACCGGTGCGAACCGAGATTGCTTTGCCTAGACCAGTTGTTGACCCTCCACCTATTGAGACGACGCAGTCTGCCGACTTGTCTTGAATAAACGCCATAGCTTCTTCGGTGATGTGTGAGGGAGTATGCATTGTGGCATTGGTGTAGATGCCAGCCGGCTCGATTGATGCATTGGTCAAGATCTTCGCAAGGTCTTCTGCTTGACTGACTTGCTGGGGCGTGGAGAGGATAAGCGGCGACGAGAATCCTAGACGTTTGATCTCGTCTGGGAGTTTTTGAATACTGCCCTTTCCGAAGACCACACGGCCTGGGTTGGCATTGTATTCGAAGGGGTCCATATCGTGGGGGGTTCTTCTTTGTTTCGCGTCTCGAGGAGGGTGGGTGTATCTTCGCTATGATGTGACAGGAGCTGGAAAGCTGCGGATCAAACTTGAGATGTGGTGAGGACGACGATGAAATGGGATCCCCGCAGTCTTTTCTGCACGAGCGAGAGCGCGGAACCAAAGACGCAGCATCGGAAAAGGGATTTGGCTGGCTCATTTCGTGGGGCAATGCCGGGAAATGCACCCAAGCTCGAGAAACCCCACCACCTGGAAGAGCCTAGTCAGATGCTGGGGTCAGAGTTTCTATCCGAAAGCTTTGAGGAGTGACCAACAGCTGATTACCGGCTGACCAAGCCTTACCCGGGTGATATTCGTCACCTCAGTATGCTATCGCCCTGATGAGGTATATCGCTGTCGCCGCCCCCCAACTGATACCCAGTCCGCCAAGAACCTGTAACAATTGTTGCGAAGACCTCACGCCATCATTGTAACTCTGTGAGAAAGGTACTTTGCCTTTGTCGCGCCAGAAGTTTCCAATGTGCGAGTACGCCAGGAAAAGGCTTCCGGTGTTCGTGGCGCTCAGCAGAAACGGAGTGGTGTTCGCTCCAGATGATGCGGTGATGACACATACCACAGATGACACAACAGACAACAATGTCTGTCGAGATTAGCAGCCTGGTCGATGGATACAAGCCCGAAGACTTACGGCTAATGCACCGCTGGCTTGTGTGGTTCTGGTCTTGTGAAGCTGTCGAGAAGCCGTATTCGAGTATCGTGACGCAGATTCGGCCTGTGGTTCCCACTGATTGAGATTATAGATTGCCATGACCGACAGCAACGTCGCGAACATGCTGATGCATGCTTGGATAGCATGATACAGCTCTAGAAGGACAGACATGGTTGACGATGGATGAGCTTTGATGAAGAACGACGGGGCATCCAGCGAGGAGGAATTGCGGGCGCAACAGCCAAAGCAAGCTCGGCTCACACGTGACTAGTCTCTGCCGAATGACTAAGCGTCCTGTCAACCGTATTCTCGAATGCAACTCCCTTGACTCTCCCACGCTCTCCCTGAAGCACCTCTGTTCGGGCGAAGCTTCGCAACAATGTGGAGGCGTTCCAGACCTTCGATAGGTCTGAAGGACCTTGCATAGTAGACAATCAAATACGGTGCATACCGCTTGATTGCGCTTCACGCAGCTTCAAGATGGAATTTCCAGTTCTGTTACCTCCACTTCAGGCGTCGAATGCAGAAACCAGTCGTGTTGGCTCCCGCTACCAAACAGGAAAGGTAAATGGCACGAAAAATATAATCAGCAACAGGGAAATATCAGGAAACCCAAACAAGCCAAAGATGACACGTACCTTGAACGGTCTCTCCGGACAAAGCAGCCCTGTTAGTTCTGGATGCACCCAGACATGGCCATGCGGGAGTATCCCTTGATGATGTGCTTAGTAGGTCTCCAACTGGGTAGACAATGGAGTCACGGTGAGTGTATGGATACATATATCATGTGACCGGGCTTATGGTGAGGTGCTGATGATAGTGAAGGCCGCTTTAGGTGGGTATTTACAAGTGTATCTCGGAGGGCATTTCCTTGTCACTGCCGGAGTGACGAGAATGCAGGCTATGTCTCCCTTGTGCACCCGTCTGGACCAGACTCCTCTTTAACCCCAAACTGTTTGATAATCTCCTGACAGACATCATCTACATCGACAACATGGCGTCGGTGAAATCTGCTGAGAATGAAGTTCAACCTGTGGCGCTGTCTCCTGCCGACGAACTCGGCACCCTCAGCTCAATCGAATCCCATGCAGAAAGGGCCCTGACACGGAAGTTGGACTTGTACATTGTCCCATTGATCATTGTTTCATACTTCCTGATCTTCTTGGACCGCTCGAACCTAGGGAATGCGAAAATCGCGGGCATGCCGCAGGACATACACTTGCATGGCACCGAGATCAACTGTTTGTTACATGGATCCGAAAACGACCGGACTGGGCGTCTTTGCTAATAAGGTCGTCAGGGGCTGTTTCCATCTTTTACGCGACCTTCATCTTCTTCGAGATCCCCATCACATTACTTGTCAAGCCACTCGGGCCTTCCTTGCTAAGTACGTCTTCTTTCACGAGAATCTGGCGAGGCGCTGGCTGACATCTTCTCCCTCCTACAGTCTCCTGCATACTGCTTTCGACCTCCCTCATCACTACGTTCTCCGGCTTTATGAGCAATGCTGGCTCGCTGATAGCTTGCCGAATTTTCCTTGGCATCACAGAAGCAGCATCATTCGCGGTCCTCAACTACTATGTCTCCCTCTTCTGGAAGCGTGAAGAGATTGCGAAACGCGCGGCTGCGGTCTACATTGCCGTAACACTCTCTGGTGCTTTCGGCGGTCTGTTCGCGTGGGCACTCGCACAGATAGATGGCGTGCCTGGTTACCCAGGCTGGAGATGGATCTTCTTCGTCGAAGGCGCCATTTCCTTCTCTTGGGCATGTGCAAGCTTCTTTCTATTTCCCAACTCTCCAGAAACAGCACACTTCCTCAACACCGAAGAAAAGCGCCTCGCCTGCCTAAGAATTGAGCGCCAAGACAAGGATGTGCCATTCGGGTGGTCCCAAGTCATAGCGGCCCTGAAATCGCCGATTTGCTGGTTGTCTGGTTTCATTCAACTCTGCGCCGGTGTTTACTACCACCCTCTGTCGATCTTCCTTCCAACAATTCTCACCGGCCTTGGCTATGGCTCACTCCAGACTCAGTATCTTACCATTCCAGTCTACCTCTTCGCTACAGTAATGGTCTTCTTCTTTGCCTGGCTAGCAGATCGTACCCAGCGCCGGGCGCCGATCATGCTCTTTTTCTCTCTTTTCACCATCGCAGGCTACGCAATCCTCCTAGCTTGGGATGTTCCTGCAGGGGTGAAGTATTTTGCTTGTTTCCTGATCGTGGGGTTTGGCAATGTCCTCCTCCTGCTGAATATCGCCTGGCTCAACGGAAATATCGGACCGCGGTACAAGCGTGCAACGGCACTCGCATTCAATCAAACGATCAGCAACATCGGCTCCATAATCGGCGGACAGATCATTCTGGACAGAGAAAGTCCGCGATATCGAACTGGACAGACCGTTGCGATATCGTGCTGTGGGTTAGGTTGCGCCGGAGTGATGGCTCTGTGGTGGCTTCTGAAGTCGAAGAATGCACGTAGAGAGAAGTTGGTGAAAGAGGGCAAGGAGGATGTCGGAGTTGGTGACGAGAGTGTCCACTTCCGATACCAGCTATGACCTCGCCATGGCCGTCGTTCAGCATGTATCACAAGCCACCTTGCGGGCTGAGGAAGGGAAGAAATGAGTTGTGCCCGACCAGGGTACATGTAGTGCATTGTACGGAGTACCTCGTACAAATCTGAGCATTATGCAAAGGCTGCCAGCCTCGCCGCCCCTGCCAAGCCAAGCACCTCTAAAAGCGGCGCTTCGCCACACCCGAGAACACTCATCCAACTTCGCCTTCATGAAGGTTTTCTTTTCCTCAGTTTCTGCAGCTGCCACGGTACCTATCCCCAGGTGGACATCTATAGCGGTTCTCTCGCTATCCGTTTTAAAACAGCCTGTGTTTCCGCTGGCAACCATGGCTGAAGAACTGACGGCAGCGCCCATCCTGTCCACACCTGACACGCATATATTGACCGAGACCGTTGTGGACTCGGCGCAAGGTCTGCCCGAAAATCTGTCCGACGAGCAGATAAAGACGAGGTATGAAATTGGCAGGACAATCGACGAGATCAGGCAGCGGAAGTGGAAACGGGTGGCACTGCAATTTCCCGATCAAATGCTGCCACATTCTGCACGCGTCTACCAGCTGTTGACTCGGGGGCTGTCAGAAAAAGCGTCGCCGAGCCCTGTGGATCAGAATGTCACTTCTCAGGGCTCGGTAGATGTCAATGAAGGCTTGGTATCCGAACTTTCAATTGAGGACGCAAAGCCTGTCAAACTGACCATCCTCGGCGATACGTCTTACGGCTCATGCTGCGTTGATGAGATTGCAGCTGAGCATGTCGACGCAGATGCCGTGGTCCACTACGGCAGAGCTTGCTTGTCTCCCACCGCGAGGCTTCCAGTCCTGCATATATACACTACTGTGGACTTGGACCTAAGTGATGTGGTCAAGTCTTTCCAGAGCGCCTTCCCGGACCTGGCTGCCAAGGTGGTTTTGACAGCTGACGTTCCGTTCGCCGCTCATGTCCAGCAACTGTTCAATAATCTCGAGCAACTCGGTTACTCGAATCTATATGCAGCTTCGATTGTCCACGACCCATCCTCGGTAATCCCGAATCGCACAGTCCCGAGTTCGGTTTCTGGAAACCCCTCGTCCTTGTCAGACTGGAGTCTCTTCCATATCTCTGACCCGCCAACTTCCCTTCTCCTGACACTCCATTCCCGAATGGCAAGTATCAGAATCTACCCAATTAGCAGTGTTACCAGCTCGTCGAATCTAGCTTCGCTATCATCCGTTAGCCTGGAAACTTCCACATCCCAACTCCTACGCCGCCGCTACGCATTGGTCACATCACTCGCTACCGTTTCCGCATGGGGCATCTTGATCAACACCCTTTCGGTCAAGAACTACCTCTCGATGCTGTCACATATCCAATCTCTGATCTCCCGCGCTGGCAAGAAGTCCTACCTCTTCGTGGTTGGCAAACTCAATCCGGCCAAGCTAGCAAACTTCTCGGAGATTGGCGGATGGGTTGTCATCGGTTGCTGGGAGAGTTCGCTCGTGGATAGCAGGGATTTCTTCAGGCCAGTGATTACACCATTCGAGTTAGAGATGGCGCTAGTGGGAGATGAAAGCAGGGTTTGGACTGGCGAATGGAGAGCAGATTTCCAGCGTGTGCTGGAAGCGGCCGATATCAGGAGTGGACAAGAGCGAGCAGGAGTAGCAGAACGGCAAAATGGTTCAATTGACGACGAAGCCGACGACATGCGCGATGGCGAGATTGATATGGATTCCGAGTCAGAGGACGAACCGCCCGAATTCGACCTCCGAACGGGGCGATACGTCTCGCGTACACGGCCAATGCGAAGAAGTCGACCTGCCATTCAAGTATCCGGCACGCATATTGACAGGACCTCTGCACAAAGCTCCACGGCACTTACCAAGAAATCAAAGGGCACTCTGATCAGCGTCAACGGTATCGCATCCCCTGGGGCTGACTATCTCGCCCAGAAGCGCTCTTGGCGTGGTCTAGGCAGCGACTTCAACGTCAAGTACGAGGAAGACGAGGCCCAAGCGGGCGATCTCATTGAAGAGGGCAGGACAGGCGTTGCGAGCGGATACACGGTTGGTGAAAATGGGTTGAGGACTTGATCCTATCAAACATCGATCGGAAGGATTACGTCATTCGGATGTCAAATCCGAAGCGCGCCTATCCCAGTACGCGTAATGTTGCGCGGATCGCACGCAGTCAGTTATCATCCAAGGACCTGTTCTGCACGGTAACTTCCTAGCGAAGCTGCAGATCCATAAGGCCATGATGTCAAACAGGTTGGCCGTCCCTCATATATCAGCTCTCCAGCCTCTATCTGATACACAGCTCAATCCGCTTGGGTATCCTTCGAGATCGATCAGCGTGCAGGACAAAGTCCAGGAATCTTGTGCAGATTACGACCAAAGGCACACTTCCTCACACCATGGCAACGAAAGCTGCAGTCAATCTGTTCGGGAAAGCAGCTAGACCAACAATTGGAACTCGAGTTCCGCAGCTGCACCGTTTCCTGTCCACCAATCCTGTCCAGAACCAGGTGCAAACACTCCTGCAGGACGGAGAGAATGGTTTTGGGTTCATAAGACACAATCCACGGACACCAAAGCCTCGGACCAGGGCGTGACAGAAATCCGGGGCCCATACTACTCTTCATACGGGAAGAGGCACCTTCAAGATGTCCTGGAGACGATGGGCTACCACGTCGATGGCCTCAAGTTTGCGGGAGGCAGCTTCTCGTTGATGCCTGAAAAGAGAGTCCGGGAACTCATTGACCTGGCTCACGAGCATAAAGTTTATGTCAGCACTGGGGGCTGGATGGAACATGTCCTCACTCAACCTGATTCGAGTAGGATGGTAGAGAAGTATCTCCACAAATGCAAGGACCTGGGCTTCGATGTGATCGAGATATCTTCCGGATTCTTGTCGTTCCCGCCCGATGATTGGCTGCGCTTGGTGGACAAGGTACACAGTATGGGGATGAAGGCAAAACCAGAGCTCGGCATCCAATTTGGCGCCGGAGGTGATACATCAGCGGAGGAGTTGGAATCCACAGGGACCTCTGACCCAGCTAAAGTCATCAACCTTGGCAAGAAGTTCATCGATGCTGGGGTGGAAAGAATGATGATTGAGAGCGAGGGCATTACCGAGAATGTGAAGAGCTGGCGGACAGATGTGATTCAGGCTATTCTGCGAGACCTGCCCCAGGAAAAGGTAATGTTCGAGGCCGCTGATCCCGCTGTGTTCAATTGGTATGTCCGCGAGTTTGGCATCGACGTCAACTTGTTCGTCGACCACTCGCAGATCGTGCAACTGACCTGCCTGAGGCAAGGCATTTGGGGCATGGCGGACACGTTCGGTAAGATTGTGAGCTACAGAGAGTGAGACAAATGGCGATCGACCAGCAGATGACGGACTCGTTGATAAAGTGGTTACCGTGGAGGCAGCCAGAATAACGGGCTCCGGCGGCCCCGTACGGAGCACCCCTGAAGAGTAGTAGTAAGAGGATGTTGTGCAGCAAGCACAAAATATTTATGGTGGTGCCTAATGCTCCGTAATGCAGAACATTTTCCCTGCGCCCATTGCGGTCTGGATGTCAGCCAGGCAACGCCTCAAAGAGGTTAAAATGAAGTCTATTCTTTAAGGCTATCGACGCCTTAGGCAACCCTAGCGAAGCCTCAGCTCGCCTATTTGGCTGTGGCGGCACATGCAGCCACCCCTGGAAGTTGTTGCGATTCGGCCCTCCACGAAGGATTTTGGGTTGCTTCCTGCTCTGACCGTGCAGTCCTTTCAATTTCTTCATTTGTTCAGTTCCAACCACCGCCCGTCCCCAAACATGACACTGTACACGGATCAACCGGATGGACGAGCCTCACTGTTTGCCTTGGCCGTCCGACTTGACTGGTCCCCAAGCTGCAAGGAGTGCCCCTCCTAGAGTTTATGATTTGCGCACTCGGGAATTCGACTTGAGTTGACATCATCAGTCTGTGTATCCTGGCCCACCCGGGCGGAAATTGTGGAAATGGCTTCAGCTCGCCTTTGCACAAATGCCTCCCTCAGCCTTCCGGAAAGGTATACTCCTATTGACGGACATAGTGATATGAAATCCCGCGTAGCACCGCCATCTGAGTGGCGCGGTTGAGGTGAGGCAAGTGAATCAGTCGGTTTGTCCACCTATATTTTCCATGCTCGCGTGTACACTGTTGCCTCCCCTGGCCTCTTGAGATAGTCATACGCGACCACCATCATGAAGATTCCTTTACTAGCCGCACTTGCCAGCGTCCTCGCCGCTGAAGCCACTGGTAAGCAACAACAAATTCAACGCCCAACATCGAGATCGACAACTTACTGACATCGCCAACAGCAAACGCCATTCCGGCAGAAAATGCGTACGTTGACACCTTGATCGCGGTCGAAAACCTCCGTCGAAGCCTACCAAACTCCCCCCAAGGCTACGCTCCCTCCTTCCAAAACTGCCCTGTGAATCGGCCGGTCGTCAGAAGTGCAGCGTCTCTCTCACCGAACGAAACACGGTGGCTGCAAGAGAGAAGGAATAAAACCCTAACCCCCCTGCGGGATCTGTTAAATCGTCTGGATATTGATGGGTTTGACGCGGGTCAATACATTGACACCCATTCCAGCAATGTCTCTGCACTACCAAATATTGGCATTGCCGTGTCAGGCGGCGGCTGGCGAGCGCTCATGAATGGCGCGGGTGCCATCAAGGCCTTCGACTCCCGCACAGCCAACAACACTGGTAACGGAAAGCTGGGTGGACTGCTTCAATCGGCCACGTATCTTTCTGGGCTGAGTGGCGGCTCGTGGCTTGTCGGGTCCATATACATCAATAACTTCACAACAATCGGTGCGCTGCAGGCTGACACCAGTGGTTCGGTCTACGAATTTGGCAACAGTGTGCTCGAGGGGCCCGAGAAGAGCGGCATCCAGATCTTTAATACCGCCGGATACTACGCAGACCTAGTGAGCGATGTCGACTCGAAAGCGGACGCCGGTTTCGACACGTCTCTAACCGATCTCTGGGGTCGTGCTCTTTCCTACCAGTTGATTAACGCCAGTGCGGGCGGCCCTGCCTACACCTGGTCTTCCATTGGTATCTCACAGCCGTTCATCAGTGCAGACACTCCTTATCCGATCATCATTGCGGACTCCCGAGCTCCGGGTGAAAAGCTGATTTCAGGTAATACCACTATATTCGAATTCAATCCGTTCGAGATGGGCACATGGGATCCTACTGCGTTTGGTTTCGTCCCATTGAACCATTTGGGTACCAATTTCACAGCTGGCCGCGTACCGTCAGATGACAGATGTGTCGTTGGATTCGACAATGCGGGATATCTCATGGGCACTTCGTCTACTCTCTTCAACCAGTTTATCCTCCAGCTTAATGACACCGACATTCCCGACGCTTTGAGAGGTCTGATTGGCGATTTCTTACAAGATCTCGGTGCCGATAACAACGACATCGCTGACTATACCCCGAATCCATTCTTCCACTACCATCCCGAAACGAACCCGGGTGCTAGTTCAACTCGGCTGACGCTTGTCGACGGTGGTGAAGATCTGCAAAACATCCCTCTTCATCCACTGATTCAGCCAACCCGAAACGTCGATATTATCTTCGCCGTCGATTCGTCCGCCGACACCAACTATAACTGGCCCAACGGCACATCGCTGGTCGCCACCTACGAGCGATCGATCAGCAATATCGCGAATGGCACTGCCTTCCCTACCATTCCGGACGTAAACACCTTTGTCAACCTTGGTCTCAACACACGGCCAACATTCTTCGGCTGCGATACGTCGAATCTCACCGGAGGCACCATCACCCCTCCGTTGGTAGTCTACATACCAAACTCGCCGTATGTGGTATTCAGCAATATCTCCACCTTCCAGTTCTCGACGAATAACACACAGCGTGACGCTATCATTTTGAACGGCTTCAACGTTGCCAACATGGCGAATGGCACCCGTGACGAGACCTGGCCCACTTGCGTGGCATGTGCCATATTGAGCCGCAGCCTGGAACGCACCAACACTCAGGTACCCCAGGCTTGCACACAGTGCTTCGACCGGTTCTGCTGGGATGGCACTCTGAATGCCACGGAGCCGAGAGATTACAATCCTACGCCGATACTCCAGACAGTGAATCTTGAGAGCAAGGGATCAAGGTCGCTACCCAGGTGGGTTATTGCTGCTGCAGCCGCAGCCTTGGGCTATCATGCTTTATAACAACACTTTGATTCTTGCATCACATGGTTGATTGGATATGAAAATTGTACACTGGGTCACGGCTTGCATCGGCACCTTGGAAATGTACGAATCAAAGCGGCTTGGATATAGAAAATCTGTCCCTGAGGTTTGGTGTGGAGACTATCCAATACATTTCACAATGTCGCAGGTGGTTGTTCCCGGTGGTGGTCAGCAGTCGTTATCACGACCCGGAGTCTGGAAACGCTCAAATACCGCTCTCATGGGGAGCGACATGGGTCAGAAATAGATACCGTGAGAAATAGTGAAGTCGAGATGGCGTTTTGTGAGAACATGTTCGTTCCTCCCTCTGAGTCGTTCTCTTCCGTACTTTATGTCGGTGGGTCGTCACCACCTGCTCGCCTGCTCGCGTTCGCGCAACGTCGGAGATACCGTGTCTGAAAGGCGAGAGGACCATGACGGTCCACGTGCCAGTTGAATGTCACCGGAAAGCGTGATCCGTTGGCCACGCAGCAGGCGGAAAGCATCCCTGTGTCTCTCCGATACCGGGCTGTCTGCATGCCTCGTTGGGTAGAGAACAGATCCCGCTTGAGGAGGTGCAGTCACCTCCCCGGACCGTCCAGAGCGATTGAGAGTCAGCTTGGGGGAGGCTGACTTGTATTAATAAAGTTGCCACGGAGATATAATCATCGCAGCTGGGGTAATCGTGAATACGGAGGAATGCGACAAGTTGGTTGCGGCGAGATCTCGGGCGAAGAGGCGTGGCGAGCATTGGCTCCCCACTGTCTGGTCATCGACGGGCTGCCATTCGCGGTCGCTTCACACGAGGAATGAAAATCCAGGGCCGAGGGAAGCGCATCTAGCCAGAAACGGACGTCACCCTGTCAATCACAGCGTGCGGCTCGGCCAAATGTCCGCGAAGTCGTGCTCTGCAACAGTCTGACTGGTTAGCGGAAAAAGAGGACTGTCCGCTTACAGTCACACCTGGAGCAGATACTGCAATTCATGCTTGCTCCCCGGTCGCATCAGACTGGGCCTCGTAGCCTGTTGGCGTAAAGGGGGGAACAGCCGTTGCCGCTATCCGATCACCATGCGGACGCTGGCCACGGCAAGAGGCAATCCTGTTGGAGGAACGAGGCATGCGCACCGGCTACCGATCCGCACCAGCTTCGCTAATTGAGCCTTCTTCTCCCTCGAGATTTCCCCCATACGCTCGCTCTTGACTGCGGGTTTGTAATTGTGTGCGTATTCCCGTCGCCAGCGGAAAAGTCTTAAGCAACAGACAGCGCCAAAGGGATGAGCAGCAACAGGCGAAGCTAACACACCAGCCAATATGGCCGAGCGCATCGAGCGGCAGTTGATGTCATCGACGTCGCCCTCGTCGGGAGACATCGAAAAGGTCGGCCCACGCCACAGCCTTGCATCCAACGAAGAACCAGTCCCGATCTTGGAGTCTCCGGCGCACAAGGCCGGCGTCGACAGTCCCGATACACTGGTAGAAGACGGCGTCCGATACGTCTACCTCACCTTCGACACACACATCCCGCTCGACGAGTTTGATGCCCTGGAATCCTCAATACCTCCACCCAATCTCAAGAAGTACGAGTCGCCGCTCACTTGGTCGTCGAAGCATAAGACCATTATCTTGATCCTGTGCTGTTGGTGTACATTCACCGCCGCCTACAGTGCTGGCTCTTATTCAATAGCGGCGAATCCCCAGCGAGCCAAATGGCATCTGAGCGAAGTCGCATTCAGTACCGGCGTCACCACGTGGGCTACGGGCTTCGCAGTATCACCGATGTTTCTCGCCCCATTTTCCGAGATCAATGGTCGGCGACCAGTCTTCATCGGCTCGGCAATGCTGTTCCTCGTGGGTCAGATTGCCTGTGCCACAACACCCACCTTTGGCGGGATGCTCGCTGCTCGATTCCTTGTCGGAGCTGGAGCTAGCACATTTGCGACCATGGTGGGAGGAGTTGTTTCCGACATGTATAATGCCGACGATCGCAATACACCAATGGCCCTGTACAGTGGTTCTGCCTTGGCCGGCACGGGGATGGGACCCCTCTTGTCCGGTTTCATCATTGGGCGTGCCAGTTTTCGATGGGTGTACTATCACCAGATCATCACGTTGAGCATCATGCTGGTTGTGGTATACTTCATGTTCAAGGAGACCAGAGGATCAGTCCTACTAAGCCGCAGAGCCAAGGTGTTGAACCACTACCTGGAAGAGCTCGAGAACAGCATTCCCAAGTCTGAAGATGCCGGCAAGCAAGTCAACCCTCCAGTCCGCGTCCGCTACAAGGTCGCCGCAGACGAAAGCCGCTCCTCCCTGACGCGCATGCTTTACCTCTCCCTCACAATCCCATTCAAACTCCTCACCACCGAGCCGGTCGTCTTCTTCTTCTCCCTCTGGGTCGCCTTTGCCTGGGCGCTTCTCTACATGACCTTCTCCGTCATCCCCCTGGTCTTCATCAGTCGACACAATTTCAACGTCGAGCAATGCGGCGCCGTCTTTTCCGCAATAGCAATCGGATCAATACTTGCGACACTGCTCTCCATCTACCAAGAAAAGCTGGCGAAGAAACGATGGCCGAAACTCAACAGCTCACCGGAGGGCAGGTTATATTTCCCTTGCCTCGAAGGCGCCTTACTCCCCATCGGCCTCTTCTGGTTTGGCTGGACGACATACTCGACCATCCCGTGGATCTCACCCGTCCTCGCCATTGGATGTGCCCAGATGGGCATCTTCGTCATCTATCTCGCCGTGTTCAATTACCTGGCCGACGTCTATCATCGCTACGCCTCTTCAGCACTTGCAGCGCAGTCCTTTTTGCGGAACATCTTCGCGGCGGTATTCCCTCTGTTTACGAATGAGATGTTCACGAATCTGGATTATGCGCCTGCGAGTAGTCTGCTGGGTGGTATTGCCGCTTTACTCACGCTTGTTCCCTGGGTATTGCTTTTCAAGGGCGAGCAGATCAGGGCCAGGAGTAAGATTGCGAGGGAGATCATGGGGGACGCCGGCACCTGAAGGGAGACGTCACTACCGATCGGCAACGATGTCAAATTCGACAGAAAGCATTGAGCGAGCGGCGTTCCTAGTCGGGTCTTTGGCGAAAATCATGGCGTTTGAGCAACAATCGATGATCCCCAGTTCGACATCAAGAGCCTTACTTTTAGGTGACAATGACAGCGACGGATTAAGCCGCTTGAGTGGCTTGTACTGACGGGAGCACTTTCAAGTCAACCTCCCACCGATATGTATATGTGTTTCATAAGACGGGGAACTGTGTTGGTACCGGACGGTGTATCCATATCGATCCCAGATAGAGATGGTTAGACAGGAAAGACACGGTAGATGGGTGAGCATCGGATCTGGCGTCCCTAGAAGGAACGGGTTGGGAACAAGAGACGGCAATACCGACGGTGACCGTAGCATATCATATCGTCCCATCCCATCCCATCTCATACATACGCATGTATATGGTTTTCCCCATGATCGAGCGCGTTGCTCCTCAACTCTAGTACGCTTTCGTCGGGCAGAGGCGGCATCGCATTGAAGATATGCATAGACGGCATGGTATAGGAGAGCGTACAGTCTAGTCTACGGTTTATAGTGAAGTAGATCCGGTTCTTCAAGCACAAAATGTCCTGATGAACCAGCCAATCAAGCAACCAGTCAAACAGACAGATGTCGAACAGACGAACAGACAGACAGACAGTCAGTCAGTAGGTCAGTCAGTAAGTCAAGTAATGGCACCGATCTGGAAACCCGCTTCCCCAGGCCCTAATGTTTGTCGGTCACTTTGTGAATCGGATTCCGTACTCCTTGATCTATGTTATATTGACGCAATCCCTGTCCTGTCCAGGAAAGGTCATTTTACATGCCGTCCGTCCGTTGGATTTTATCTTCCTCCGTACATGGATGTGCAGTTCCTACTCAGTTGATCGAATCGGTCGAACCGGTCGAGTCAGTCGATACTGTTCATTGGTTTCACACCGCACTCCGCCGTTCCTCCGCGTTGTCTCCTCGAAGGAGAGGCGCGAAGAGAATAGCAACTTGGCTTGACACAGGTCTCCTGATACATAGCAGGCCCGACGCCAGACGCCAGAGGCTAGAGGCCAGAGGCGACAGGCGACAGGTCACGCACGGGGCCACATCGCCCTCTCCTCGACCCTAGTGGGCGTGTTACTGCCGCCGCCGCCGCCGCCGCCGCTTCTGTCTTCGTTGCTATTGCCGCCATGCTTTTCAATCCACACCCTCTCTCCTCATCTCGTCCCACCGAGCCTTCGCTCCTGCACCTCGCTCAGAGCCCTACTCCCGCTGAGGAAGGCAATCACGCCCAACACGCCCAGCACAGGGAGTGTCTGGAAGAGATTCCAGCTCGTATAGTACAGGAAGAAGACGAATTCGATGCCCGCGACCGAGCCGATGAAGAGGGTATGGCTTACCGGTGAGGCCGAGAGGGCTGTGGGGAGGGATGAGATGTTGGCGCCGAGGTAGAGCCACTGTCAGGGTTGGGTTAGCGCAGCTTAGCATTTGGGGGAGGGAACCATGTCGGAGCGGGCAAAACGCCAAAAAAAGAAATAATCCAAAAGCACATACCACTGCAGCCAAGAGGGGAACTGTTGCGAGCACGCCGCCCAGGAATACCAGCGATATGACAAGGGGTGGACTCTTGGGGTCGGAGCGGAAGATGTGGTGAATCTCGGGAAGTTTGCCGTAGCGGAGGGGCGTCTCGACCGCCGGGAAGGGGCTGCTTGGGTCGGAGGCCGTGGGTTGCAGTGTGAAGGCTGGGTTATTGTAGCCGGGAGTAGAGGCGCCGAAGGAGGCCAGGATTATAGACGTGGTGAGGGAGGTGTTTGGGGCGAGGAACTGCGCAGGCAGGTCGCGTTGGGTCTGTGAGAGGAAGGAAAAACAAGATGAGCATTAGCAAGTGTCAAGTTATTGAGCAAAATTGTCCAGATCATCTGTTCGGACTTGGACGGGAGGAGGCAGCAGCGTGGGAGGTGTAGGTATCTAGGATGTCTGAGTGTCCGACCATGGAAACACGGTTTGGACTGACTGCCGTGCATGCCCGTTGCTCGAAGTATTTTTCTCGCCTCCCTCTCTCTTTCTCTTTCTCGTCTAGTTGAACATGACTTACCAGTGAAACCACGGCCTTGCCGCTCTCCTTGACGCTGAACGGGTACGAGACATCCAGCCTGCGGTCCTGATCCTGAAGCAAGAGGAATGCCTGGTGCGGTCTCTTCGCCGTCTTGCCCTCCTGGGCGGTCAATGTGACCTTGAGGGTATCGGCGCTGCCCAAGGACACCGTGTTCGAGAGCTGTTGAGAAGGGACAAGCCTGTGTAGTGAGACTGTGAGTGGTAGGTCCAACACAAATGCTTCTCGCCGCATCGCTCAACGGGCCAGACGCCCAACGAGGGGGAGCAGAGCAGAATGGAACAGAGTCGGTCTCTTCTGAGCAATGTGCTCTTTCTCGGGGTTCGTAACGTACTTTTCTTTCAGTCCTCCGTCTTTAGAGGCTGAGCCTTTACTTGAGATGCTTAGCGAGCCGTCTGCGAATGTCCATGATGAGGCTGCGGACACTGTTGAGGCTAGAGCCGAGACGAGCAGGACGAGGAGGGTCTGCGGAAGGAGCATGATTGCGTCGCAGCAATGGGATCGGGGTGGGCTACATTCAACGGAGTGTCTCTGGGATTTGGATGCAGTGAGGAGAAGACGACGTAGCCTCAGCCTCGCGCGGTCAGCCTTGCCACGCCCTAGTTTCTCCAAGTGCCAAGCGGCCTCGCGGTCCTCCGTAGTCCCCGCCGATGCTCACAGGCCACCGGCATCGGCGACTATAGGCGGCACAATAAGTCAAGTAGTATATTCCTGACCCTAAGCGCATATCCACGCGAGTCCATGTCAAGTATCCATTATATAAGGATATCTTCTTCTCCGCGTTACTGAAGGCCTACCACGCTAAGGAGAGACTCCCTTAAACCGTCGTGTTGATGTCATATATGGCACGTCGTACGTACGCGCCGCGTGTTTGATGCGGTTGAATCTACTGTCTTGTAGGGCCTGAATGGCTAATTGAAGCCTGCCTTCCTGTTGTAATTGAACAGAACTCATGGTTGTGGAGATCATTAATGGTAAAGATACCACATGGTTGATCTGCGAACCACTAGCCCGTGAATTCATTACTCTCGTAGGGTACTCGAGACCAAGTAGATAGATGTTCGAACAGGAATTGCTGCCTGTGGGGAGAACCACACGGTCGGCAATTCAGCTTCCAGACCTCCCAGCATGACTCGAGTCCTGTGGAGTGTTGAGACACACATCTTGATCAGCCGAGCAGTTAACCCAGTCTGAAGGTGGGCACTGCCCTCTGGACCAGGATCTCGGCCGGCAAGGAGGTCCCCTCGAATGGTAATACTAATGCTGTTGTCGAACTGAGCCCCTACTACTCTCTGGCTTCTTCCCGCTTGCCATAAGAACCCGGGTCTCGTACGCTCTGCAACAGCCCGCTACTGTGTAGTGTAGAGCGATTCAGATACCTACATCTTAATACGAGCCGTTCATCTTCAGCTTCAAATGCTCAGCCTGTGTGACAGGCTTGTACTTGAGTGGTCGGCTGTCGGTGATACAAGACGGCAAAGTCGTCATGACCGTGTCGTAGTTTGAACCAAAGAAGAAGGGAATCGAGTATCGCTCTTGGCCCGACTTGTTGGTGGCCCTGTGCAAGGTCGACATGAAGACGTCGTTGGTCCAAATCGACAGTGAGTCGCCGATGTTGACGACGAAGGTGTCGGGAATTGGCGGTGCTGGCACCCAGACCCCTTCGCCATTGACCACTTCCAGAGAGTTGATATCGTCCGCCTGGAGCAGAATGGTAAAGAGCTCGTGGTCGGTGTGCGGCCTGATGGCAGCGTCCGTCTCCAGCTGCTTCTTCGAGTTGTCGGCATAGTAGTTCAGATTCAACAAGGCGCCCGGTCGATCCAGCTTGTCGTCAAAGAAGCTCGCTTCAAGCTGGAGAGACAATGCGAACATCCGGGCGAGCTTGCGACTCAACGTCAACAAATGTCCAAAGTAGTCGTGGATGGCAGCTTGGAATCCCGGAAGTTGCTCTTCCGCCGGCCACTGGTTCTCGGCATCGTACACGGCATCGACGTGGTCGTGGTCTTTGTCCATCGATGCCTCACGGCCAAATGTCATGCTCTCGTAGAAGTGTGGCTTGACGACGCCGTCTTTCGCCGCACTTGCAAATGGCGTGTAGCCGAGATAGGACGTGTTGTTGTCCCGGTGGAGCGCCAGCTTCTCGTCCAGCGTCAGGCCCTGGAAGAAGCGCGCCGCCTCTGCTCGGATCTGGGACACGGCCTGCTTGGGAACGCCGTGGTTCTTGATATAGAAGAAGCCGACTTTGGTGCAGGCTTCGTAGATGGTCGATGCAAGGGCGTTGAGTTCCTCTTCGTTCGTGCTGTCCATGGCCGACAGGTCGATGACGGGAATTTCACTGAACGACGAAGCGCCTTGCGGTTCGCGGACTTTGCGCTGTCCCATGCCGCCGCCTATGTCGATCTCCATTGTGGTTTTCTGAAGTCTCTGGTATTATGGTTTGCGCCGTTGAAGGGGTCCATGCTGAAGATCGAAGCACGCTATATACATTGCCCACTGGTGTTTTTCGTGCGACACTCGGTCAATGTCAGTGTCGATCAGCGAGCGTGCCCCGTTTCCTCGTCCAGCAGGGCACATGGTTGACGGAAGTGGGATCAACAGGACAACAGCTTCTCCACTCCCGTGTCCATTTGAAGCCGATATCTTGGAACAATATTATTGATATCACGCCCTGTAACTGGCACGATATCCACTGATAGGAGATATCATAAGTCTTATTACTAAATAGCCGATCGTACAAGCATGATATCAAAGCTGCAGCATATTTTCTTGGCTAGTTAGTGGCCTTTGAGGTATGTTACAGTCATCCACCTAAAAGATATCTGGAGCCCGCCCGGGAGATTGTCTTGGACAGATTGAAACTCAAGGCCATCGGCTTGGACTTGACCCAAGTTCACCCATGTTTGAAACTGCAAGTGTTCGAATGCCACGACGCGTCTGCACGTGCCTCAATGATCGGCAATTCTGCCAGGCGCGCAACGATGTGGTGCATCGTGGGGAGTTGTTTCTTGTCATGCTGATGGAAAATGATTGAAGCCTGTGAGCTGCCGTGCATGTCCTCTCGATCCGCAGCCTTTGTTTCCTCGATGGCCATGCCTGGCGTTGGGGGCGCCAACCTCGAATTCTGGCTGGAGAACGAAGTGCAAACGAGAATGTGTTCGCTCTTGATCGGACTTTGCGTTTGAACATGGCCATTAGTCTGAGCCGGTTTTTGGATCTCAATCTGGCACCAAACGATGCCTTTCGAGGTCATGGATACGAGCAGGCGATCCTTCTGCTCGTCGACCTGGATGTTGGAGTACAGAGTTGGGTAGCCCAGCTCTTCCCGGTCGGCCAGAACGCTGTCGACATCGTCTTTGAACATGGTCACCAAGTGTGTTCCACGGACCGTCGGCGAAGACTTGTCCTCGCTGTTGTAATATTCCACGCCGTGGATATAAAATCCCAGGGCGTTAACATTGACGTTCATCTTGTGCAATCGAAGACTGGCGTGGGCGATAGTGTCTCGATCCGCGAATCGATAGGCCGACGATGGGAACAGACCGCGAAGAAGCGTGGCGCTCGTCTCGAAAAACACGGTCGAGGTTGCGGACGTGTGTTGATGTACACCAGGCTGCTTCACAGCATCGTAGTACCACCTTGGTGTTGGACCGAAAGCTATGGGTTGCCGCCAAAGGGCATCGACACGCTGTTTCCATTTGTGTTCTCGTAGCAGTTGTGTGGCGGCATGGACCTCGTCATGACTAAAGGCATCCTCAAGATTTTCATGGACTTTTGGCCTTGTGTCAGATGTGGGATCCATGTGCAGGGGGAGAGTGACTTACATTCGGAGCTGGTGGGGGTTTCTTCGTCCAGGAAGACATGATCTCCTCCTACAATACGGGTCAGCTGCTGAAGACGAGACGCCCGCGCGTATCTGGCTTTGTTGTACAATTCGAGCCGCACAGGCACTTCGTCGGGTCGAAGGCCCTGGTCCAGCAGGACGCCCAAGGCAACGCCATCTTCGATGGCCATGGCACCGCCTTGTGCTAGATGCGGTAAGAAAGGGTGAGCAGCATCGCCGAGCAGTGCCAGTCGACCCGAGACAAAGGTTGGAAGCTGCTCCATATCAAACAGCGGGTACAGTTTCAAGTCGCTGGCCTGCTCCATGAGGCCAATCACTTCGGGATTGAAGTCCTTGTAGATGGACAGCATTTGCTCTTTGTTCCCGACCGTGTTGTTGAAGTCGTCTCCCGCGCTGGACAGGGATGTGGGATGAATGCCGACGACATTGAGGGTCTCGTTGTTGGAACATGGATACAGGATCACCTTTCGATCTTCGGCGTACCACAGCGTCATGGCTCCCAGTTCGGACGCAAGCTGAGCTGTGGCCGGATGTGCAGCAGCGACCGATCGAGGGACCAGAAACCGAAACGCGTTGTCACGCCCCTTGTTCACTTGGATGTCGGTCTTGATGGCCCGACGAGTGGCTGAATGGACTCCGTCGGCCCTGTGCAAGTGTCAGATGCTTTTTCCTTTTCATCGAAGCTTGACCATACCCAACAATCAGATCTCCAGTGACTGTCGAGCCATCGCCCAGGGTAACGGTGGCAGAGGCCGCATCGACGTTGACAATTCGACATGAGAGTTGTAGCTTGACTGGACGACCTTTACCTTCTGGTGCCAGTGCTATCGTGCGAAGATATGTATGAAGTTTGGCACGATGCGCCATGCGCCAATCCTGGGATATTCAATTTGGAAGCCCTCATACCAGAAGAAGAGATTCACACTCACACTTTGCCAGCGGCCAGCATCCTTGTTGATGTCGAACGTCTTCAGGATGTTACCCTTTGCGTCGGCCGTGCGTGACTATATGTCAAATTCATGTCAGGTCTTGTTTCGCAATGGGTCGCTGGATAACCAGACCTTTTCCAGAAGATTTCCTTCACATTCGGCAACATCGACGCCCAACGTTCGCAGGACACTGGTCGCGTTGGGCGCCATGTGGATGGCTGCTCCGGTCTCGCTGGAGTATTTGGACTGTTCGAAGATCTGGGCCAAAATCAGCCTTGCGTGCGGTACGGACGACGTGAGCATCTCTGTAAAGCGTACCGTGACATGGTGGCCCTGTCGCCGGAGAGCAATGGATGCTGTCAACCCTCCAATGCCACCACCCACTATAATGATCTCCAGCGGCCGGGAGCCTGTGTCGCCGTCGGCGAGGAAAGGCATCTTCTGGCAGAAAAAGATATGTTCTCGTCGCTTCACGTCTCGACGCAGGCCGTGATCGAAGCCTTAATTATGCGCCCGGGGTTCTTCCCACTCCGGACAGAACTTTTCACCAACCCAGTTTCAGCTTGTAGCGCTCCAGTGCTCTGTGATGCGGGAATGGAGCATTCTTCAGACCCGTTTCCTTCCCGGCCTTTGGGCGAGTGTGGTCCAGACCCATGATCAGGGGCGATACAAAGCTCTCCGCGATAGAGACGACGGTACCCCATCCCGTGGTGTTAGTTTAGGTAGACCGCCGTAGCATGGCACCAATCCCGCCGCCAGAGATAATAGCCCTCTGAAGGTGGCCCGCGATGATTGGCTCCGAACAGACTGGCCTGTGCGCATAGGGGGTGTCTCTGCGATAAGGGCGGGGTCCCGCAAAGCTTCATGTGAGCAACGACGACACGGCGAGAGGAGTATGAATATATCATACATGTCCAGACCAGCATGGCACGGAGAAGAAGCGAGTTGATAATTGTCATTGCTCCTTGACTCTTGGTTCGAAAATGGCTCACACGGAAAAGGACTTCGTCTTCAGCGGCGCCGAAGCGCAAGAAATGCACACCCCGGCCCAGGACCAGGCCGGCGAGGTCGAGCCCGTCAAGCTCTCGCCAAAGGGGACACCACTTGTTCCTCAGCCTAGCGATGACGCCTTTGATCCCCTCAACTGGTCGCGAATGCAGAAGGGTATCATTCTCGCGACCCTCTGCCTCTGGATCTTCCAGGGTCCTCTCCATGTCATTACCGTCTCTCCGGCCTTTGTCTACATCGCCGAAGACCTCCATTGCGACCTGGCTGTCACCTCGTATCTGGTCTCGGCGCCCAACCTTGCCTACGGGCTGTCCTCCCTCTTCTGGGTGGCCATTGGCAACCGGTTCGGCGTGCGCGTCGCTTTTGTCTTCTCCAGCCTCGGGGGAGCCCTCTTCTGCATCTGGGCCGCAAAGGCACAGTCTTTCGGATCTCTCATCGCGGCCCGAACTCTGGCCGGGGCTCTCATGGCATCGCCAGAGACGTTGGCCCCGCAGGCCGTCGCCGATGTCTTCTTCCTCCATGATCGAGCCAGCTGCATGGCGCTGATCGGCCTGTTCCAGTCGGCCGGGTTTTCCATCGGATCGCTCGTCGGTGCCTACATCACCGCTGACCTGGGTTGGCGATGGACCCAATGGCTTCAAGTCATCTTGTCCGGCGCCACTTGTCTCGTCCTGCTGCTGTTCTTCCCCGAAACACAATACACCCGCAACTCCGACTTCGACCACCAAGGCCGGAAGAGACGCATGATTGATACCCTGAGCTTTAACAGCGTCAGTGGTGGAGGCAAGAACAAGATTGACAAGTATGTTCCACTCCCGTCGCTTTTGTGTGAATATCTACTGATGCGCCCGAACAGCTTCTGGCGTGCGTTTGCCGCCCCCTTCCGCTATCTTCCTCATCCGGCCGTGCTCTTCGTGACGTTCCACTTCGCCATGCTGCTGCTGGTCACGAATTACATGTTGACTTCCAACTCATTCATCTGCGAGGGCCAGTACGGTTTTGGTCTCAAGAAGATTGGGCTGACGGCTTTGGCCCCTTTTCTGGGCGCGGTGCTGGCCGTTGGGTACTCGGGTGTCCTGAATGATTGGTACGTGGAGCAACAACGGAAACGGGGTGACTTCCGGCCCGAGCAAAGACTGGTTTTCTTCGCGCCTACGTCGATCCTGACCCCGGTCGGCTGTATCTTGATCGGGTGTCTGGCCCAATCCAAAGGGAGTTACGTGGGCGTGTTTGCCGGAGAGGCTTTCGGTAAGTGATAAATGGCGCTTCTGTGAGGAACCGAATTGACAAGTTTTCTTTCCTGGCAGTCATGTTCTCCTTCGCCGTGTCGGCCAATGTGGCCCAGACTTATCTGATTGATGTGTATTTGGCACGAGCAGATGCCGCCCTGGTCATGGTGAACGGTTTCAAGCCCTGGGCCAGCTTCGGACTATCATACGCCCTGATCCCGTGGAATACGAGCTCTGGCTATGCCATCCCTTTCGGCGTGCTTGCCGTCATCGCATTTATCGGATACGTTCCGGCCGCCATCTTCTGGTGGAAAGGGCTGCAAATTCGAGCCTGGACGGAGAAGACGTGGAAGAATGCACGACCCACTCATCACGGAGACACCTTCTGATTTTCGGATCAAGAGAGATTGATATCTGGGTTAGACTTTTCAACCAGTCTCCCCCCAGAGCTCCGCCTTGGCTTGTTGGCGGAGAAGCTGGCTCGACATCGGTTGTCCACTTGTAGGTATCTGTTTGGACTGCCAAGCTCTAGTTGATATACCGTAGCTAGTATTTATAACTATGACTGAATCATGTTAGCTCGTGTGAAGGCCTCTAGATCTCATGGAAGGCCAGACTAGAATGTGGTTCTTTGTTCCCGAGAAAAAACACGACAGCAGAA